>CM062841.1:16382617-16982617 GCA_031772345.1 Himalopsyche anomala | reverse complement strand
ATTTGTTTATAAAAATTTGTGTTTTTTTAATAAATAATCATATTTTAAGTTGCGCGTAAAAAAGACATCATCTTGGCACACATATGAAATTTCAACTGACTTGTTTAGCTCAGCTATCTTACGAACGATCGCTTATCGCGGGCGCTTATCGTGTTATCGCGTATTTATATAAACTACACAAGGTCCAAAAAACTATGATATACGAATAGCCTAATTATAAACATTGTATCACCCATATTAAAATAGATATTTAAGAAAATGTGGGTATTGGGGTCGCATTTCTTGAGCTTAGAACCGGAAAAGTTAAGCATAAGCAAACTTTATTTATAACTAAAATAGATCAATAATAGATATTTCTCAAAACAACTTTATACGTATGTTATGTTGATCGATTCTTTTGTAGACCGTTTCTTTCTGTAAAATAAATGAAATTAAATCTTTAATCATGCACATATTTTGGTTTACATTTTTCGTACAAACATTTTTACGTGACTTTTTAAATGAAAAAAGTAATTTAAAAAGTGCAACACTCATATTATTAAAACTATAAAAAAAGTATGCAATTTTGATGCTTTATATTCTGTCATTGAAAATTTAGTGCATAATCTTTCCACAATTATTTAATATGATCAAAACGGGTTTCGCTCATCAAGGGTATTTTCAATTACATATATATAATCAGTGGTGGGTTGGAGGGGGCTCGAAAGTGCTCACGTGAGCACCTTGTTAAATTTTACTAATGCCGGAGAGCCCCTTGTTTGTTTATAAATGCAAATGAAAAAAATGCTGTTTCATCAAGACAATTCACCGTGTCATAAGTTGATGAAAACTATGGTCGAATTGAATGAATTGCTTTGCCACCCACCGTATAGTCCAGATCTGCAGATTGGCTGTTTGCAGACTTCAAAAAAATGTTCCAGGAAAAGAGGTTTGCCTCAAATGAAGAAGTGATTGCCAAAGTTGAAGGCTATTTTGAAAGCAAAAAAAATGAAGGAGCGCTGGACTGAATGTATCACTTTTGAAGAAGTGTATCTTGATGAATAAAAGTTGTTGTTTTATTAGTTGGGCCCGGGACTTATTGAGTGATGTGTTATATAAATATTAATTGTATGTTTTATACAAAGTATGTGTACTCACATTGTGAACGATAAGGAATTAAACGAAGGTTCTCTCAACAAAAGTTTTTCTATAAGAACTGTTTGTTTATTATTAATATTAAAAGGATTAAAATATGTATGCGTGGCCAATCAGGGGCATGTATTATTTTATTTGACCCATCAAGCAATTTCAGTTGGGCATCCCTGCTTTAGATACTGACAAATTCAGACATAGTACAATCCGAAACTAGGTTATCGATATATTTGGCGCGTTGGCTGATATTTTTAACTGTTTATAAATTAATTCAATTTACCCACGAAATTAAATATTAATACTTACCATCAGTTCAAAGTTCCAGTTCATCGATGAAAATGCCTTAACATGCTGAAAATGGAAACCCGGGTCGAAAGTAAAACGTATTAAAATGTAAAAAAATGGATGATTCATATTTGGTGAATGTTTTTTGTATATGTCCGCTCTCCATGTGAAGCATATGGCCTCCTAATGTAGGTATCACAACAGAAGTTTTTCTGTGACAACTGTTTGTTATTCAGTCGCTTAACCTCTCTTTTTCAAAGAGAGTAGTTGAGATAAGGCTAGGACAGGACTAGTAGTGAACTAGTCGATCTCGCAACGCCCAGTTATTAAAAGATCGGGAAGAGCGGGAGGGAGATTTTAGACACCACAAACACCCATGCCTTCGATCGTAAAAATGCTGTTCGTACTGGAACTCGAACCCGTGAGATCCGGCACGGAAACACACAACGATAACCGCCCCGCAATAGAATCCGACAGAATATAGAAAAGTGTAATGCCGGGTGGGGAACCTTTTCATTTCTAAAGCCCACATTATTTATCTGATTCAACACAAGGCCGCAGTAAAGAAAACGTTTACACCCCACCCTTTTTTTCGACAGTCGAAAATATAATGGGTTGATTACGCTCTTTTTCCGAGCGCTTGCGTATATTTTTTTTAACTCTCACGGCACTTTTTAATGTCGATGGGGGTCGTTTAGGGACCCCAGTGGGTTCCTCATTATTGGCCTTATTCTTATGAATTTCAAAAAAAAAATAGCCTAAGGGCTTTAAAATCATTCTGCATCATTCCTCATACATTTTTTTTTTATAAAAATCCGTGGTTTTTTAATAAATAATCATATTTTAAGTTGCGCGTAAAAAATACGTCATTTCAGTACAAATATGTATTTGCAACTGATGCGTTCACGCGTAGTTATCTTATGATAAGCGGGCGCTTATCTCGTTATCGCATCGCGTTATCGTGTATTTATATAAACTACAAAAGGTCCAAAAAACTATGATATAAGAATACCTTAATTATAAACATTGTATCACCCATATTAAAATAGATATTTAAGAAAATGTGGGTATTGGGGTCGCATTTCTTGAGCTTAGAACCGGAAAAGTCAATCAAGTCAAAAGACCGCATCAGAGTAGCCGAGAAGCCGCAGGTTCCCCTCCACTGGTATCATACATTATATTAAAATGTTTTTTCTTATAATTTTGATTTATTTAGTATACTTTTGCAATAATAATAACAATCTGTCAAAACAAGATTATCAATGTCAATAAATTTAATCGAAATGTTGTCTTCAGCATTCTACGTTATCAGCATGAAATACGTTTAAGATTGGCAAACGTTGCAGGAGTTGCATGATGGTGGTGGTGGAAGTCCACAGGTATGGCAGGGTGGAAGTGGAGCACATGGTTCTGGCTCACAAGCATTGCAAGATGGAGCGGGTTCAGGACACACTGGAGCAACTGGTTCGCATGACTGACAACACTGTGGTGGTAAGTCACACGGTTCTGGATTGCATGTGTTGCAAGTTGGTGGTGGTTGAGGTTCACACCCGCATTGTGGAGGTGGTGGGGGAACTTCACAAGACTGACAGCATGGTGCTGGCTCACATGCTGGTAGAGGTAGTGGAGCTTGGCAGCAAGCTGGCGGTGGGACACATGGCTCTGGAGCAGGTGGAACTTGACAGCAAGCTGGCGGAGGAGGTGGCGGTGGTTCACATGAAGATTGTGGTGGTGGAGCTTGGCATGACTGACATTGCGAAACACAAGCTGCGTCACAGTTCTAAGTAAATAAAAGAACCGACAATATTAGATATATTTTTTTTTTTTTTTATAAAGACACATATTGGTTATCAGAATCGTATGGCAGTTAGTTCATTTACACTTCCCCTACAGTGCTAAAAAATACTGCAGTTGCTGGCACTTTAAGAACCAAGAGAAAAATATGTATTTTAAAATTATACGTCCTGGGTTTTTACTAGGGCTTATACAAAAACCGACTTTTGAAAAAACCGGTTTTCGAATATCAATATTGTTCGAAAACCGGTTTTATCCGGTTTTCGAAGTTTTATAAACAATGGATAATTCAATTAAAATAACGATAAAAAGTTCAAATCATATTTTTTGTTATTTATTTATATGTACATATATATAATAATACACAACAAGAAATTATTTAAATTTGATTCGTTCAAATTATGTACACTCCCACAGATTTTGTCACTAACGACCCGGGTTTCGCCTTTCGGCATCTTCAGGCGCTCAAGCACACGGATGAACTTGAACTGACAGTTGAACTGACTTGAACTCAGTTCAAGTTCATCCGTGTGCTTGAACGCTTGAAGATGCCGAAAGGCGAAACCCGGGTCGTAAGTGACAAAATCTGTGGGAGTGTACATAATTTGAACGATTCAAATTTAATATTGAAATTCCACCAAGCACCTTCAGTCGAAATCTTAAAAGATATTATTTGGTTTTACTCTTCAGAAAATATGATTTAAGAAAACACAAAGCGTCCACTGATTGTTTTGTAACAAAATTTCCTGATATCGAAAATATCCTTTCGCTGAGAAATGGATGTGGGGCATATGGTCTATAAGCCATCAAATAAAAGATCCAAATTTGCTGTTCTTTTGTCTATAGACTAGTTTATGAAAAATTCGGCACAACCGGTTACGAAACTGAAAAACCGTTTTTCGAATGTCATAAATTTAGCCAAAAAACTGGTTTTTAAAACCGGTTTTTGAAGACCGACAAGCCCTAGTTTTTACCGTCCATCAAAGGGCAATAAGTGTTAAAACATTTTTTTTTCACTTGGTTCTTTAAGAGCCAGAAACATATCGGAAGTATTTTTATCACTGTAGGGGAAGTGTTAAATAAATATGGATATGTTTTTACCTGGGCTACAAGAACCAACAGAAACCCTGCTAATACTTTGGAAGCTATCGCCATTTTGAAAGTTTTTGAGAGAAAGTCTTCTCTCGGATTTTAGATGCCACTAAGTGGAATGAATGATGCATTTGTTTAATGTGTTTTGGTTTTATACTAAATCTCATAGATATATAAACCTTATCACACTACTTAAAAATGTGCTGACTGATATATTTAGATTGGCGCTAAAATACTTGCGAGCAATTGTGATTGTCTTGCGTATTTTTATCGCAACAATTGACAGACAGCACAGACAGACGTTTGATTGTTGAAATATTTTGCGTCTATTAAAATACTCTTATAAGCATATTAATTCATTTGAAAACGATGAGCTTGGTAGAATTATCGTAAGATTATGAATATCAAAACACTCTAAAAGTCTAACAGCTGTATCATTCGGTGCAAGTCAAAAAAACCAGGTAGTTCAAGAAAAAAACTCTTAATTAATATATTCAAATTCTTCCTAACTTTCAATTATTTCATAGGATTGCTTTTGGTTTTTGTAGTACACGTAAACATGCAAATATATATTTGACATTGGTTTTACTGAAAATCGAACACAAACTTCCTTGATCGGTGGAGTGATCTCTTACCAAGTAGACCAACTAGGCTTCTTTTTTCTATATTTCTTAAGGTACTCAACGTTGTACCCTCCACCACCCGTTACGGCTTCACACTCTTCTTACAGGGTGTATTCCGTAGCGTAACAACGTTAGTCGTTTTCAAAGTTTTTTCAGGGATGTCCCGAAACGAAATTCTTTAAGACTTGGTTGCATGCACTAAAGTGTGTAGAATAATAAATAAAATAAGTGCAGTTAAAAATAAATGTTTTTATCTATTGGATTCAATTTTCTCTCCATCTTATATACTAAATTTTATACTTAAGACTCTGCATCCATCGAAATAGTACTATTACCCACAGTAAATAGTTCCGCCACTGCTAATAAGCAGAAGTATGTATATTTTGAGATATTTTCAATTCAAAGTTGCGATCGAAGACTGGGTGTTTGTGATGTCAATTCACATTATTTCCTCATCTTCTGATCCTTTAATAACTGGGTGTAGCAATAGCGATTAGTTAACCACTAGTTCTGTTCTAGCCTTATCCTTCTTTCCCTACGGTTCAATTTGAAAAAAAGTCAGGTTGAGCGACTGAGTAACAAACAGTTCTCATAAAAAAAACTTATGTTGAGATTCTATTCGAATGCATGGGTGTTTTTGATGTCTAAAAACTCCCTTCTCCACCCTTACGACCGTTAAATAACTGGGCACAGCGAGAGCGATTAGTTAACCACGAATAGGTTTCAGCCTTAAAATTCTATCCCTACTAATCTCTTTGGAAAAAGGGAGTAACAAACAGTTCTCGTAGAAAAAGTTCTGTTGAAGTAGCTCCATTAGGAGGCCATATGCTCCACATTGGGAACGGACATGGATACAAAAAAAAAAATGTACAGCCATTCAGAAACAGATACCACTTAACAGAATCACTCGTTGAAGTATTTTAGTAGTTATCTAAATGTTACAATGAGCACGTTTCTTTACTGTCAAAAATTGTCTGTAATACAATATTTAGTATAAAAGAAAAATGCCATTCAGCTTATACCTTATTCGCTTTTCATTGTGGCATCATAATATTTACAAAATGTTAAGCTACAAAGTTGTAATAGTGTTTTTGTTGATATTCGTAGCTCAGCTAAAAATACATTATTTCTTTGATTGTGAGCTCGCAGTCAATACATTCCTGTTGCCATTGATTATAACTCGACTTTTGCTGTATTTTTAAAACATATTACAAGTTTTCTTCGCTAAGTGATGCAACGACGGCTGTATTACGAATTGGCAAAAATACCAAGCTCCACCTCTGCCAGTTTCTTGTGAACCAAGATCATCTCCACCACCAAGTTGCTGCCAAGATTTACTTCCTCGATTAGCCACCACAGCAGTATCACCATACTACAGAGTGTGTAAGCTTCGTCAGCACCTACAACTTGAAATGCGCGTGGATTTACCAGCCTGATTATTTTTTTAGAATTGTTTGTTCTCCCAAGGTGTAGAACCAGCCTGCCAATGAGGATGCCACTGAGGAGAGTTTTAACGGTGTTAAACAATATTGCTTCGGATGTCGACATATTCCACGTAGACGTGGGTGAGTTCCGACGAATTCTATTTTTTTATGTTTTAAAGTAGAGTTCGTCGGAGCTTACTCAGTTGACTTCCTTGCCATTTTTTCTACTGCTTTTAATATTAAACTAGCTGTAAGCCCGTTGACCTCAACGGGGGGATTTTCGTTGCATTTTTAAGTAGTCAGAAAATTTGCTGGCGTGAAAAATAAATTACAAACCTATTTATTGAATAAGCCAAAAATTCTGAAAATGTTTAAATTTGCTAACAATCATTTTTCGTAGTAGCAGAAATAGATCTCGTAAATTATTAAATCTTTGGAATAATGTTCAAGTTTGCTAACAATCATTTTTCATAGTAGCATAAATCGACCTCGGCGCATATATCGACAGCCCTGCAGTTTTTAAATTGTAAATTATTAAATTTTTGGAATAATGTTCAAGTTTGCTAACAACCATTTTTCGTAGTAGCAAAATAGACCTCGTAAATTACTTAATTTTTGGAATAATGTTTAAATTTGCTAACAACCATTTTTCGTAGTAGCAGAAATAAATCTCGTAAATTATTAAATCTTTGGAATAATGTTCAAGTTTGCTAACAATCATTTTTCGTAGTATATGTATTTTATTCAACTAATTTTCAAGTACGCTAACAAAAATATTTTGTAGAAGAAGAAAAAGACCCGAGGACATCAGTACGCACACATTTGTGAATTGTGATTTGTGATTATTTTATCGACTATTAATATATAGACTAGCTGTAAGCCCGTTGACCTCAACGGAGGGATTTTTGTTGCACTTTTAAGTAGTCAGAAAAGTTACTGGCGTGAAAAATAAATTACTAACCTATTTATTGAATAATCCAGAATTTCTGATAGTAAAAGAAATATCTCGGGGCGTATATCAACAGCCCTGCCCTGCAGTATTTAAATTGTAAATTATTTATTTTTGGAATAATGTTCTAGTTTGCTAAGAACTATTTTTCGTAATAGCAGAAATTTCGTAAGTTATTGAATTTTTGGAATAATGTTTAAGTTTGCTAACAACCATTTTTCGTAGAAGCAGAAATTTTGTAAATTATTTAATTTTTGGAATAATGTTTAAGTTTGCTAACAACCATTTTTCATAGTAGCAAAAATAGTCCTTGTAAATTACTTAATTTTTGGAATAATGTTTAAGTTTGCTAACAATTATTTTTCCTATTAGCAGAAATAGACCTCGTAAATTATTGAATTTTTGGAATAATGTTTAAGTTTGCTAACAACCATTTTTCATAGTAGCAAAAATAGTCCTTGGAAATTATTTAATTTTTGGAATAATGTTTAAGTTTGCTAACAATTATTTTTCCTATTAGCAGAAATAGACCTCGTAAATTATTGAATTTTTGGAATAATGTTTAAGTTTGCTAACAACCATTTTTCATAGTAGCAAAAATAGTCCTTGTAAATTACTTAATTTTTGGAATAATGTTTAAGTTTGCTAACAATTAATTTCCTATTAGCAGAAATAGACCTCGTAAATTATTTAATTTTTGGAATAATGTTTAAGTTTGCTAACAACCATTTTTCATAGTAGCAAAAATAGTCCTTGTAAATTACTTAATTTTTGGAACAATGTTTAAGTTTGCTAACAACTATTTTTCGTATTAGCGGAAACTTCGTAAATTATTTAATATTTGGAATAATGTTTAAGTTTGCTAACAACCATTTTTCTTAGAAGCAGAAATTTCGTAAATTATTTTATTTTTGGTATAATTTTTAAGTTTGCTAACAATTATTTTTCCTATTAGCAGAAATATACCTCGTAAATTATTTAATATTTGGAATAATGTTTAAGTTTGCTAACAACCATTTTTCTTAGAAGCAGAAATTTCGTAAATTATTTTATTTTTGGTATAATTTTTAAGTTTGCTAACAATTATTTTTCCTATTAGCAGAAATATACCTCGTAAATTATTTAATATTTGGAATAATGTTTAAGTTTGCTAACAACCATTTTTCGTATAAATATAAATAAATAGTTAATTAAATTATTATATATAATTGAGCAGCTCTATATAGCCTCTCACAACTCAGTTTGAAATCTTGGAATTTCAAATTCGTTTAGTGCAAGATTTCACCCACAGATGTCATTATTAGTTCACTAAAAACGCGTTTTTATTTTTTGCTTTGTATTATTTAAATTATATAGAGTTTTTATATCGCTTTTCTCAATTAGATTCGTGGATCAGTGCGTTAGCCGTCCGAACGTCGCGCATGAAAATTGGGGCATGGTATCGAATCCCACAGCTTGAGAGAATATTTTTGGTTAGTACGATAATTTTGTTTGACTTCAAAAATTCAAACATAGACGTCAGAGAAAAATGAAGAAATGAATTAATGGCGACAGAATGGCGGGGCAGGATGGGGGGGGGAGGAGGACCGTCTTTCTTGACGTCATCGAAAAGGCAAAATCGCGACCATATACAAACGAAAAAAGTATGTCTTTAGTATGAATAAAAATATTGCGTCAGCGGAGCTTTGAGGAGGGAGGGGGAAGGGGCAGGGGGATGGAAAATCGCGGACAATCATGCAATCATGCAATCATACGGACATTATCGAGTATTAATATATAGATTGTATTATGTTTTTTTTCTTCATTGTAAAAGTTTTAAATTTAAAATTTGTCAACCTTGTGCAATGTTAATTGAATAAATAAATAAATGTGAACGAACGAGTCCATTGTGCAACACGTGCAAGCCAGCACCATATGCATTACCACTTTGCCAGGCAAATGAACCAATTAATCCATCTTTCTGTTTGCCACCATATCACACCTGTGAACTTCATCCATCACAGCCATATTATACTTTCGCACTCGTAGAACCACTATGCAACTCCTGGTAAAAGGGATTCTGATGTCCCGGGAAAGTCTTGCTTTCCGAAACCGTAGTACTGTAGTTTTTTTTATTTATATTCAAACGAATATTTATATACATGAAGTTAAAAAGCATTCTTTAAATATGTATATTTCTTTAAAACAAAAAAATAAAAACTGTTTTGAAATTATGTTTCGACTAAAAACACTTAATTATAATATATGTACATCTTAAATAAATACTTTCGGTTTATCTATCTTCTGAGTTTTTTTTATTTTTGCAAACTTTGTTTAAACATTATAGCGCTAAAAACAAGGGTGGGCTGGAGGGGGCTCGCGCGAGCCTCTTGCCAAATTTTGGCGCGGCCGGCGAGCCCCCTGTTCAGATGAGAAAATCATTCGTCTTAGATCAAATCATCACATAACTGCAATTTCTTTAGATGGTTAAATTTGAAAAATAGTTGAGGTTTGTAGATATCTGGGAAAAAAAGTATAGTGAATTGAGGATTTCAAATTCTTCGGTGAGCTAAAAAAAAAACGAGGTTTGGAGATATCTGGGGGAAAAGTAGGGTACGGTATTGAATATTAATCAATCCCGTCGTATGTTTACTGCGGCCTTATGTCGAATCAGAAAAATGAATGCGGCCTTTAGAAAAGAAAAGGTTCTCCACCTCTGCTCTATATGCTTCGTATTGGAAGCGGTTCACGAACTTCGCGTGCACAATTAAATGAACTTGAAATCATTTAAACGTTTCATCTCGAATAATGACCCAGAATGAATAAAGAATGTATATTTGTTAATATATTTTATTAAAGACAAATAATAAACATGAAGTAAATATCACTGTTGGAATAATTAAGTAAACCGTGGGTTCGAATTAGTTTGATTTTGATGATCGAGGAATGAAGAAGCATCATCAAATTCATTGTGTGCTACAACTACAATCGCACGTGGACGGAGATGGCGGAGCAGCCTTGCAAGGTGGAGGCGACGGTGGAACCTGACAGCAGGTTTGTGCTGGAATTGGGGAAGGAAAACACGCGTTCCATTGAGCTGGTGGTGGAGCGCATGTTTTGCAAGGAAACGGGCATGGAGTTGCAGCGCATGTTGGTGAAGCGGAGTCACAGGATTCGCAAGCTGGTGATGGAGCTGGCTCACTAGATTTGCATGGTGGTGGTGTGGACTCGCATGATTCACACGGTGAGGGGGGAGCACATGGTAATGGAGCTGGTTTGCAAACGTTGCAAGATGGTGCTTGAGGTTCAGCACATGGCAATGGAGCGGGCTCACATATATTGCAAGATGATGGTGCGGGCTCACATGGTAATGGAGCAGGCTCACTGCATCCGCAAGGTGGCGGTGAAGGTTGACATGAGTCGCAATTCGGTGCTGGAGGCTCAGCACAAGATGGTGGTGCGGGTTCACAGCTCTTGCACGGTTGTGGTTTAGATTCATCACATGGTAGTGGAGACTGAGAGCAAGTTGGTGGCGGTGGTGGAAGGGATTGGCATGTTTGGCAATGCTGGATGCATACAGAGTTAGAGTTCTAAAAAAAAATATATATTTCCATATGATAAAAATGATAAACCGTGTCTGCCACAAAGCAAAATTATTTCTTCCAAATGTAGACTTGATAATGATGTTTTTTTTATATTAACTTTTCAGTAATACATGACGATAATATTTAAAAAAAAATAAGATTTCGACTGAACTTAACATACTTGATGGAATTTCAATAATTAATTTTAATCCTTTAAATTGTGTACACTTTTACATGTTTTGTTACAAACAACCGAGGTTTTGTCTTTCGGCATCTTCAAGCATTCAACCGCGCGTATCCACTTGAACTGACGCTTGGTAAACGTTTTTATATATAAGAATAAAAATTATTGGCACACTAAGTTAAAAGCTATTCATAGCGATCCAGATGAATTTTATTAATGATTTGATTTTAATGAAGTTCAAGTAATAGGAGAAGTAATCATATAAACAAATAAAAATTATGTATGTCTTTTAAATGATATATGATTATAATTCAAAATAACTTTTGAAGTTCATAACATGGCCATGGCTACTGGTTTAAAATGGTGGGTATTTATAAAATTTTGTATTATTTTAGCAATTCTATATTTTTATCTTTAATTAAACAGATTGTAGTTTAAATATTCTGTCAAAGGATATCCCGTTCAGAATAATCACATTGAAGTTATTTAAATGAACAATGTATGCAGTGCTTTAAAAAAAAAAAAAAAAAGGTTCCGGAACTCACTTCTTGCCAAGCTTTCAACTAAACCTTTTTTTTCTAATCCATGTCCGTTTCCAATGTGAAACATATGACTTTCTAATGGAAGTTTCTCAACAAAAGTATTTTTACGATAACTGCTTGTTACTCAACCTCTCTTTTTTTTAAACAACATAAGACCTTTGGTTCTGGTCAGAGAGTAAGTCGATGGACCTGGTATTGTTTTGTATTATAACACTAACTTATGAGGGTTATGTTACCAGTCACATTATATTCAAAAGGTACTTAGATGACAAAAAACAGCCAATGGTTTCCAAGAAAGAAAAAAAAGTTTACGAGTATTAATTTGAAACATTTAAAATAACGATAAAAAAGGTGCCGGAACGCCGTTCCAACGCGTTATATGGGAAAAAACTCTGTATGTGTGTATTGCCTTACCTGAACCACCACTATCAGGATAATCCAATTTAAAAAATTAACCATTTTCAATTCGATTAACGTTTTATATAATCTGTTTTCTTCTTGAGTGATTCAACAAATAATGAATGATATTTGTAAATGTCTTCGCTCTTAAATAACAAAATAAAATAAAATTGTCTCATTATTATAGAAATGAGATTTGACGACTGCTGAAATTATGTCACGAAAATTTACTTGAATTCGTCAGCATTATTTTTTTAAGCTCGATTGACTAAAAACATCATGTCAGTTTGATATAATTACTTTGAAGAAAATTTGATGCTACATGTGCGGAATGAAATATAAATCTTTCATCGGAAAACTAGGTCATGGCTGACTAATAATTGGCAACCCTGGTAGTGAGAGCGATTAAGTACCTTTTTTAAATCCATGTCTGCTCTCAATGTGCAGCATATGACCAGGAAGTAATAGAAGTACCTCAGCAAAAGCTTTAAAAACGTACTTGATTCCCTGAAAGTTGTACTTCGATATAAGATGATCGTTTAAAAAGTAGTGCCTATCAGCCTATCAAAATAATTGGTTATTGTCTCTTGCCAGATGCTCGTTGTTAAAGTAACGGGCAGGTGTCTGCTCTGAATTGGTATCAATTAAGTGAAAGGTTTCGTTTGGTCTATGGAAAGATACTGCAGCATCAGTAAGAATGAAAGTAACATCCGATGTTTTTGAATTCCAACCATACCGCACCATGACATAGTATGGTCAATATCAATCAGTCACCATAAAACATGTGAATCAATATGTAGATATATTAATATTTTATATGACTGGTGATGGCACAGGTGGATGAATCAGTTATGTAAGAGATTCAAAGCTCTGTATAAATTAGGTTCAATGATTATTTTTTGGGTATTTTTTCTGATTCTGATTTTTTTTTTATAACTATGTCGACTGTGGAAAGGAAAAAGGACGTAACCCATACAGCAAATTTTACAGAAGGCACAAAAAACGTGTTTTGATGATTTTGGGCCATATGCAAAATATGATATATACACAACCTGGAATTGCACGAAGACTTCTAAACAGGTGTTTAATTGACATAATCTAATACTAATTTAAGAAATTGTCTAGAAAAAACGTTTTTTTCAGTCTTTCTTCTCGGTTGCAATTTTTAATCTTTTTTCAAACATAAAAGCTAAATTTAAATACTAATTCGTCATTTGTAGCTTACATCCTTTTGATAGAACGTGTATCAAGTTTGATACATTGTGATTATCGAAAAAAAGCTGTTTTGAAAAAACTTTGGGTTACAACCTTTTTCCTTTTCACAGTCGATGTGATGTCGTGAATTCCCTCCTCCCACCCATCCTACCCTAAACGCAGAACATAGCGAGAGGTTGAGCTACTGAGTAACAACCAGTTCTCGTAGAAACAGCTTTTGTTGAGATACCAAAATTAGGCTCCACATTGAAAAATAATACAATAATAGCCCTTGTAGTAATGAAATATCAAAGCGCCCAAGTATTGATCGTTTCCCGACCATATTCTTTGAATCAAGTAAAAAAATAACAGTATATTTAAGTTCTGTGAAGAACTCTGACGAGGGCGTAAACCGAAATAGCCATCAAATATAAACAAAATAACTATTTAAGAAAAAAAATACATTTATATTGTTTCGCTTTATGATGATGGAGTTCTACCAAGTAAATGTCAATTCAATCAATACGTAATCATTAACCCAAAACTGAAGATTTCTTCTAAGTAAATGCCGATACAATTAATACAAAATACACTATTGTTCGATAAATACCATGCTCTGAATTTAGCACGCCAGCAAGAGATAGTGTTCATATGATTGGCTCAAATGATTTCGTATTATGTAGGCAAATATGTTTCATTATACTCGTGTATCAATTTTGAGCCAATTAATAGATCAATCATCATCACAAAAAGTGACTTGCGCACTCTCCCGAAGGCATACACAACTTCACGTTTGCTTGCGAATTGTATTAAAATACATGATTTTATTTTATACTGTTATGAAACAATAACTTAATGTTATCGTAGAACAGATGTTTGTATTTTTTAATGACTAAAACATGTAAGAAATATACCAGATTTTCTATTCAAACTTCATGACCAGTAATAGGGGTTTTATTAATAATCGACATGAATTTTGTAGTTCGTTTTTACGGTTGATATAGTAATAGTAGACTTTAACTCATAAAAGTTTTTTGTCAATCTTTTAATCTGAATCGTTTAAACTATGTACATTCTCACAGGTTTTGTCACTAACGACCCGGGTTTCGCCTTTCGGCATCTTCAGGCGTTCAAGTGCACGGATGAACTTCTACTGACGCTTAGTAAATGAATGCTGCGTGTTTATATAGTAAATAAATGTCCAGCAATGGCTTTAGACTCAGTGATACATTTATTTATTATGTAAACACGAAGCATTCATTTACTACGCGTCAGTTCAAGTTCATCCGTGCACTTGAACGCCTGAAGATGCCGAAAGGCGAAACCCGGGTCGTTAGTGACAACATCTGTGAGAATGTACATAGTTTGAACGATTCAAATTTAATATTGAAATTTCACCAAGCACCTTCAGTCGAAATCTTAAATTAAAAAAATCTTTTAATCAATCAGGATTATTTTCTGCAGAGTTAAATGTGTGCCACCTAGTCTTGGGCAGTTGCTCCTAAGACACACTCAATCAAATCGGTTGGTATGCCACATTGTAATGTACAGTGTACTTTCGCATAAAACAAAGGATGGAAAAGCACTGTTGGGTAGAGGTGGGCAAGTAGATTGGTATAAACAGGGCTTTTTTCCTATGTTACTCGGTGGAACGGCGTTCCAGTACCTTTTTTGACAACATGTTTAATGTTTTAAATATTTTAATTTGAAAACGTTGGGAAGCACTGCCTTCATTTTTGATCTTTCATTGAACCTTCAATCTTCACATAACAAATCAAAAAATGCACAAATTCACATGTTTGAAGATATGAAACATAATTTTAGATCCTTTCACAAATGTGATGCAGTTGCTGCAGGCGATCTGCCTTCTCTGTGAGTTACACTTATTGAAAACAATTCAAAGAATTGTCTTCCTATTGAAACTAAATAGTGTTTTTATTTGATGCTAGATGAAAAATATGTAGAGTTTGCCCTTGTGTACTTGGTCAAAAATATTGACCTGAATTCCATTCCATTCCATCAATCATAAAATTAACAGAGAAAAGCTAGAGCGATTGGTTAACAGTTACGAAAAGTGAATTTGACCAACAAGATTGTAGTAAGAAATGACGTTTACATGTCTTCTCAGGGACCCATTACGTGGCTTAGTTGGGAGAGAACTAACCTTCGAACTCCCTGACAAACAATCAATTCAAACATTGTCAAAATCATCTAATATATTTTACATGATAAGCATACATACATTAATTAAAAATCGTAATATTCATAAAGCGTCGAGGTTCGTTTATGATTTGTAAAAAGCCAAGCACTTTATTACGTAACAAATAAACTGCTCAATTTAGTCACCATGAAATTAGCCACATATTACAGCAATCCGCGGAAACAGTATTTAGTGAAAAAACCCGCAAATCATAATGAAAGCATCAAGACATTATTTTACCCCGGAAATCGAAAGTAAAAGCCATTACGTCCGTCGCCCACTTATTGTTAAGCCTTCAAGTAAAACTGTATGTTATTAAATTACTCCACTAAAGAATCGAAAGCCCTTCAAATCGTGATTCAAACTATATAAAAGCAGAGGGATTCCAAGCAACAGTATCAGTTCAGTTTGTTATCAAACGATAGTCATCTTTTCTTAACAGTTTTTCTTTGTGAAGGAAAATATTAATTCAAAATGGCGTCCATGTTCGTAAGTGACATTTCATATCGAACACATTTTGTTTTTTTCTATTATTTCAAAAAAATATCACTTCGAAGTAATATTGAATTGTTTTATTTTGTTATAACGTGCTCTCCTAATGTGGAGCATATGGAACAGAAGTTATAAAACGGAAAAAAGAATAAATAAAATTAGATTTGCTAGAAATACACAAAAACACCAGTCTGTCAAATTTGTATTATAATAGAGTTTTTGTTCTATCAAGTAAATCAATAAATAGGGACAGGTTTTTTGTCATCATCCCCGCTGATTTCTAATTGCGCTTTTCTGTGTTAACCGTTTGAATACCGCGCAAATAAATCATTAATATGTCCCAGAGATACTGCGTGTTTTTAAGAAAAATAATTTTGCCTAATATACACTCGAATTCGATATTTTAAAAACCTATATTGACTCAGTATAGATGGAACTACACATATTCATCAAAATATTGCTTATATTCTATTAGAATACCAAGTATTTGATTTTTTAAATGTCTTGGACATCCGTGTTCGTTTGCATATGTTCCGGACACCCGTGTCCGCTTGGTATTCAAGTGGTTAATAACGGAGATAGAATTGATAAAACTGGTAATTAGCTTATTGCTCTAACTGCACACCGTTTTGGGATTAGATCAGTGGAATAGAATTTATACACTACTAATTATCCATTCATATTATTATATTTTTGATTTATTAAAGCTAAAATGACACTTATTTTAATTTTTGCTGCGAAATACAAACAATATCGTAAAACTTCTTTAACTTGTTTTTTACCAGTTCAACTTTGTTATTAAGTTCTAACAAGTAAATGCAACAGCCAATAAATTAAATTGTTAATGTAATAAAGTTTTCTTTGACTTAAGTATTTTTACTAAAATGTTTTTAAACAATGAAGCATCTGTCGAAACACACAAATCTATAATAATTAAAAATGATTTTTTAATGTCTGTCTAGATTTTAACTCTGTCTAGATTTGTTTGCTTGAACGATTAGCTTTTTAACCAAATAAAAGTAGAAAAATTATTACTTTTGTTAATATTTATTTCACCACGGGGTTCATATTCATGACATCTGCACAGCTACCCTGAAATCGGAATGTTGACTTATCAACCCAAAAATATTTCCTCATACTCATCTTAATATTAATGTAACTGTATTAATACGAAATGTAAATTAAATGTGATGGAAAATGTACTGGAAACAAATCATGAATAGTGAAATACATTCGATGACATCTATGGTGAAAGATGCAAAACAATATCAAGAAAAAACATGGTTTGCGTCTCAGTTAGTAACTTTTATTATTATATTTTATTTAGATGTTCGTAGTTCTGGTTGCATCTGCTCTAGTAGCAGGAGTTTTATCAGAAGATGCCATGAATAAGGCGTCAAAGAAAAGATCAACTGTCGAAGCTTCACACTGGGACCTGGCTTCTAGTTTGGGCGCTCATTCTCCACTTCTCGCCGTTTCGCCCGTATTCAGTGGTAATTTATTTTTATTTATAATGTCATGAATTATTTAATGCATAAATTTGTGCCGACTTTTATAATTTAAATAAGACATCATTTGCGCTTCAGTTTGTCGCGATTAATTGTCTATCCCGAGATTTCTTATTTGTGGTTTTAATGTTTGAACAATGAATATTATTATTTTTTATTTTCAAATACAATACTCGCCTTATTTCATTTTTGCCAATTTCTCCCTCTACTACATTGTTTAATTAACTAAAAGAACAATCCTAAAGTAGGATACGAATCATCACCTACACAAAGTAGAAGACATAAACGAAGGGATAATTCTGGATTTGTTTTTTACAATAGAGAAACATGTATCAGAAACATTCTAAAGCATCAATAAATATTACAATAAATTTATTTTCCAGGCCCTGCCGATCCTTCCAGCTCAGGCTGGACCCCTAGCCCTTGGGCTCCAGCTCCATGGGCAAGCAGCAACGCCTGGTCTGGTGGACCATGGGCAGGTAGCCCGTGGCAAGGAAACCAGTGGGCTGGAGCCGACGCCGGAGCAGCGGTCGCCGCCGCTCATGCTGCAGCGGAAGGAGTAAGGCACGCCCAGCAAGCTGCTGAGAGTGCAAGGCACGCAGCTATCCAGCATCAGAAGTTGGCAGCAGCCAAAGAAGCGGCCGCGGCCCTCGCTATCAAGAGCAGGTAGGTGATTTGATGTAATTTCTACAGTGGAGTGGATTGTTGAAACAATTTTTTTATTACCATATTCGCTTCATATTGTAAATTTGACAGTAAACAACACAGTGTTGAATCATATCCTGTGTGAATTTCGAAGGTGAAATACTAAATAATGTTACACAATACGGCCATATCTACATGGTTGGAGTACAAGTAGAAAATAATTATATCAATTTAATGAATTTTGTGGCACCATACTGAGAGCTACTTTTCTGTACTTCTGTATTTCAAAAAGTGATTCAATATGCCTTTTCTTTTTCTTGGTAGTAACAATAGAAATTAACATCTATAAATAAATAAATATTGTTTTTATTTTAGTGAAGAGACAGCCAATCGTCTACGCGCCGAAGCCAGGGCTGCCGCAGGAGCTGCAGTTAGGGCACAGGAAGGAGCTGCAGCAGCTGGTGGACGAGTAGCTGCCGCCCAAAGAGAAGCAGCTCACCGTGAAGCTGTAGCCTCAGCTGCTTTGAGAGCGTCCGCCCACCATGCTGCCGCTCACATCCAACAAGCTGGTAATTTCAATGACTATTTATAGTCATTCAATATATCTTCAGAGACTTCTTTTGACATACTTTATGTTTAAATTGTCCCGCTGTTACTAAATGATCTTCTCAGTTGATCGTCCGTTTAGCTTTAATACAAATCATGGGGCAAAGCAAGCACAAAGGGATGCCTCTTCTCCAGGAACGATCTACGTCTTATCCGACAGTAAAATAAGTCATCGCTCTCTCTCTCTCTCTTGCTATTCAAGAGCAATGGCACCAGTGACGGATTAAGCAATTGGGAGACTCCAGGTGCTTATAAATTTGGAGGCCCTGTTATTACTAAAACTGTTTTTTAAATATCTTATGGGAGTTGGAATTGCAGGCCCCAAGCGCCCGCCTCGTGTGCTTATGTGGTTATCCGCTACTGGCTGGCACAATAGATGTAGTGAATAGATTTTAAATTATTGTTTATTTTTATTTAGATCTGGAGTCCGCAAAACACTCCGCCATCCAGAGGTCTGAAGCAGCCGCTACTGCAAGCAGAATCGCTGCAGCAAGGGACGCATCGTTGGCCCACCTCACGACCGCCGCTCCCCAGCATCTTCCCCTGCCAGTTTCTGCTCATGCCCTGCAGTGGGCTCCGCATTGGGCTTGAAATGGAATATGATCTCATTTCGCCTTTGATTTCAATTAGCTTTACAGAGCATATATTTTAGACTGATTGGTGTTTTTATTAGTATTAAGTACATGTATACATTTTCTGTTTTTTTTATATTGTGTAATCGTTTTTAATTAATAAAAATTGACGTTGGTTATCTCAGTAACACTTCTTTTAACTTAACCACTAAAACAAATATGTCCTCGATTCCCACTACTCAAACACATTCGATTTGTTAACATTGAACAAACGAGTCTTGTTAATTGTATAATCATTGAAATGCATTGCTATATCGTGGTTTACCACTTTGAGAAGCAGAAGAATATTTACGAATCAACTAAAACTTAATTATAATTCAAAGCTTACAAAATTACAAAATGAGAGGTGGGGTGGGCTTTTTGAGTTATCATTTTTTTTATTTTACATCAAAAATAAACGTCCACAATGTTCCCACCGAAATTCATTGAAAATATATTTTCGGTTTTAGAAAACTAAAATAAAAAAAATATCATTAGTAAAATTATTATTATTTCTATAATATAATATTTCTTAATAAACACAATAAATAAATTCGTTATAAAAAAAACTGCTCATGGTTTCTTGGTGATGTGATCCATAAACTTTGGTATTATTGGATACCTGTAATCTTCATCCAACAGAAGATGACCCATGTCTAAAAATGAAATTCCAATCAGCCGAAGCCTCTTCACCATTTCTCTGATTTCGTTCAGCTCCTTGCAATTTCTACACTCCAATACGTTTGTGTCCATATCAGTGGTAGCCATTTTTTCAGGATTACAATTTTCAGTCGTACTTTCAACTAAGCCATTGGTTGTGTACAAATATTTAAAATATTCTTCTTTTAACAATCTTCTTCGATACAATTCTATCGAATCGCATGATCTTTCGTGTCCAGCTTTTTTTTCGTAGCAACTTAGACTAGAAGACTGCAAATCAGTTACAGGTCTCATAGTTGTGTGCTCCAAAAAATCTCCGTCGTCACTTATAGGCGTTGTTCTTGTAAATCCATTAATATGTCTATCATCGCATGTAACATAACATTTAGTATAACCACTATTTTTATTAAATATTCCACCTTCAGACTTATTTTTAATATCCAATACATTTGGAGATTTTGTACAATCTGCATTACTGCAAGTCTTCATTGGGTCGCTTTGATTGTTTTTGTTTTTTATTTCCGGATTTACTTTAGTGGCTCCATTTTGTTTATTGAATAAAGATACAGCATTTCCGCTATTATGGTTTGTTGTTTTTATAAGTTGGTCAGCATTATCATTAAATACTTCAGGTTTATCAGTAAACGGATATTTTTTGTCACACGTTGTAGTTGATTTATCAAAATACCTTTGTGTTGCATATTTATTTTCTAATGTAGTCCGATTTGCTGTAGTTGTACAGCCTTTTTCACATTGTCCTGTCGTTGTTGATTTAAAATCTTCTTTTTCAATTTCATCATCTATTTTCTTATTAAGTATATTTTCGTATTCTAAGCTATTGTGTTTATCAGAAACTTCTGTTGTATGCTCCAAATCATTTTTTATTTCAATTGCCACTTCCGAAGACATATCTGCCTTTGGGTTAATTTTGTCAGAAACAAATGGTTTTTCTGTTACTATTATTTGGGTGACACAAAATTCGTTCCTACACTTTGAACTATCATATTTTATCTTCTTATTTTCAATTTTGTTAAAATGTTTAGATGTTTCGTCCATTTTAGAAGATTTTGAAAAGAAATTTTCTTTATTATCAGTATTAATAGGTTGTGGTGGAAAATCTGTAATACTAGAATATCCATCATATTTTAATGTTGATGTATCTTCACTATTAAAATCTCCTGGCATTTCTTCATCTCTTTCTTTTTTAACCTCCGAATGCCCATTTTTTAAATGCTGCTTATGCTTTCTGTGGGATTGCTCTGAACCAGTATTTTCTTGCTTCGAGATGAATTTATGCAGGTGTTTTATGTGACCGTAATAATTCTTCAAAATACTGTTATATTTGTTCAACGTTTTAAGCAATAACTGATCATATTCCGGCTTTTCAGGCAGTATCTCAACAGGTTTCTGGGTCATAACATTGGGGTATTCCTGAACGTTGACTTGGTATCGAGCAGCATCGTCATACTGCCTCTTCATTAATAACCAATTCATGTAAGTGTTCAGCCATGCTTGATAGTCTGGTTTGCTATAATAATAGTTATCGTATGATTGGTAGTAAAAAGGATATTCAGCTCCATAATAGTTTCCATATGATGGTTGCATATTGTATGGTATCGCGCTTGATTGTTCTGGACTGCTTTGGCACGTACATCTCTGAAATAAAAAAGATAAATTATTAATCAGGTGGTGTTTAATACATATTATATGTATTATAATTCTAACTTATAACGCTATAAAGATTGTTTCACACTCAATGTCTGATCACATTTCCTGTTGATCTTAAAAAAATAGTACGAAAAAACACTGCTCATTCTGACAGGTTCGTCCCTGAAAGAATACTGTACTCTATAGACACTTGCTTGCTGTTGACATAGTGATGCAACATAATTTATATTAAACAATGCATATTCGAGCAGGGGGGAAAGAGTTAATGCGCCAATATTTGAACAGTGGCAAAAATGGGTTAAATAGCAGTTTTAAAAACTATTTATGTCGGAATCGATATTTTAAACGATTCTGAAACCCTTGTAACGAATTTTACCAGCTAGAAAGGTGTGAATCAGAGAATCAATTGATCATTGTAAAGGAAAAAAGGGCAACAATTTAAATACTAACGATTATACACAGAAATAATATCCAAGCGAAGGTTACATGTAATTTCTTCAAACAACACTCCACAATTTTCATTATGATTTGACGTGTATTAAAAACTATGTTATTTTTATATTACAATTAATTTTCACATACATTTAAAACACTGCTTATCTGGTAGAGCAATAAAAACTAAATGTAGTTATTTTAAATTACGGAATTGCACGATGAGGAAGTATAATATGCAATTCCAGAAAACAATTTTGGCATTAATTTGTTGACAGTGTGAAAATTTTGTTAGCTACGATTCTGAAAATTAGCGGTGACATAGTTCTTCAAAATATGAAGATAATTCATTCATTATTCAGTTTTCATGAATTGAATTGGACCGTAACGCACCGGTTTGTCAACTCAAAATTCAAAAAGTACCCAAAATTGTAATCAATATTAATGTCTAAAAATAATTACTAAATGTAGCACATACAAAAGTATTGACGTGGATAGATTACGGTGCTATTTTTGAATGAACGACTCTCTGAATTGTAGGGTCTCCAATCCCAATGTTCCGTCCAAGTTTTTGATCCAGAAATCCCGGGATTTCGTGATGCAAAATAGCAAGTGTAACATTCGTAAATTCCCGCAAAAAAATAAATTTGTGCTGGAATATTGGCCAGTCGTAACGTTTTGAAAAGATGGATCTAAAAAAAAAGCTTTTACATTTTTTCATGTTTTTTAAAATCAGTCATCGACTTTTTTTTGAATCGTTCAAATTATGTACATTCACACAAGTTTTGTCACTAACGACCCTGGTTTCTCCTTTCGGCTTCTTCAGGCGTTCAAGTGCACGAATGAACTTGAACTGAGGTTCATAATTTTAAAGATTTGAATTTATAATTTAAAACTTTGACTGAAGGTGCTTGATGGAAATTTAATGTCAAATTAGAATTATTTTGATTTTGTATACTCCCATAAATTTTGTCAATAACGACCCGGGTTTTGTCTTCAGCATCTTCTGGTTCTATCAAGTGCATTCGTTCAAATTTAATATTGAAATTCCTCTAAGGACCTTCAGTCGAAATCCTAAATCAGTCATCGACCTAAAAAAAAAACCTTCTTTTGAACATTATTTTTAAATCTCTCTTCTTCTGACTTTTTTCCTGGCGATCAATCCCGGGAACTCTAAAACCTACCAGAGTCCCGGGATCAAATAATAGTCCGGTATTGGATGCCCTACTCTGAATGGCTAGATTATTAGACGAAATCGATTGTTGTCTAATCTGTTAATGCTTTTTTCTAATTATTTTTGAGCATGTATTATAATTATTTGACATACAATGACTACTAGATAGGCATTTTTACGCAAAGTATTGATTGAATTGAAATTGACTTAACAGTCCTCCATGATTATGAAGGACTATAGTTGTGACGTTGACATTTCTCGATGCCTAAATAGCTAGTAACGTTTTGTACCATACTGAAGATAATCAGCCTTTTTGTGATTACATTTTACATTTTGGATAATTATTAAAAAAACATCAATAGCATTTAATTATCATACTTTTGATGAAAAAAATGTTGGGTCCTATGGCGCAGCGGTTAGCGTTGTGGGCTTCAGTTTCAGACTTTACTGGTTCGATTCCCAGTACGAGCAGCATTTTTTCGATCGATTTCTGTTCAAAGGCATAGGTGTTTTTGATGACCCTCCCAATATTTCCGATCCTTTAACAACCGGACGTAGGAAGAGCGATTAGTTAACCACTAATCCTGTCTAACCTTTTTTTCTATTCCTACTACCCTCTACTTTGAAAAGGAGAGGTTGAGCGACTAACTAAAAAACAGTTCTCGTAGAAAATTTCTGTAAAGATACCTCCATTAGGAGGCCATATGCTCCACATTGGGAGTTGACATGGATAAAAATATCAGTTGTTTTGTCTCTACATTTTTTTTTGTCTTTGGTTGGTAGCTATTTCGACTTTGGTCATCATCAGAACTATGTTTAATTTTACATTAGCTTACATATAGTCGCTTAGAAGAGATATACAATACATCTTCTCATATATTTTTACATCCTACATCACATTGAATATATTTTCCAATATTAGGTAGAATTATTATATTCACTTATTACAATGAAGTTCTACCAAGAGAATTACAATTAAATCAATAAATTACTTTTGGGAGACACTGTATATTTTTTTCAAATCAGGGCTTTTTTGAAACTGCGTTTGAAATCCCGAATCGCTTTGCTAATGTTGTGACCTTCGTAAGGTAATTGCTTAATCTTTAATGAATGAGTTAATTTTACATTAAAGCGTTAATATGTTGTCTATTTTGGCTAGCAACTATTATATATTTGTCGGGTTCTATGGCACAGCGATTAGCGTCGTGAGCTTAGCGTCGTGCCGGATCTCACGAGTTCGAGTCCCAGTACGAACAGCATTTTTTCGATTGATTTATCGATTTCTGTTCAAAGGCATAGGTGTTCGTGATGTCTAAAAAATTCCCTCCCATCCTTTTCGATCCTTTAATTAATTTTTCCGGTTCTAAGCTCAAGAAATGCAACCCCAATACCCACATTTTCTTAAATATCTATTTTAATATGGGTGATACAATGTTTATAATTAAGGTTTTCTTATATAATAGTTTTTTGGACCTTTTGTAGTTTATATAAATACGCGATAACGCGATAACGCAATAACACGATAAGCGATCGATCGTAAGATAGCTAGGCTAAACTCGTCAGTTGCAATTTCATGTGTGCTGGGATGACGTCTGTTTTAGGCGCAACTTATAATATGATTATTTATTAAAAAAACCACAGATTTTTAGAAAAAAATTATTAGAAATGATGCAGAGAGATATTTTAAAGCCCTAAGACATTTTTTTGAAATTCATAAGAATAAGGCCAATAATGAGGAAACCACTGGGGTCCCTAAACGACCCCCATCGGATAAGAAGTATTTTTCTAATCTCCGAGCCGCGAGAGTTAATAACAGGGCATAGTGAGAGCGGTTAGTTAACCACTAGTCCCGTCCTGGCCTTATCCTTCTATCCCTACTACTTTCCTTGAAAAGGAGAAGTTGAGCGACTGTCATTAAGAGATAAAAATATCATTATGTGTGCTATTTTTACCCTATTGTGTTGTTTTTCTGGCTACAAGGTAACAAAGGCATGCATACTATCAGTAAGAAATAGCGTTCATACTGTCTCAAAAAGTCCTGCTGGTATCTTTTATCTTTTACGGAGAGAAGAGGTCTTGCTTTATCTCTCTTTGTTATCACGTTTCTGATAATTTTATATATTTAACCTTTCTTTAGTGATTCTTATTACTAGTTGTGGTCAGTCTCCTTTTCATCTGTCCGGGGTTTGACGTCGTCAATCAGGCAGATGAGATACGAAGTGATGAAAGTAAAATGGTTTAAAGTAGGCTTGAGCAAAAGGACCCTCCGTGACCTTCGACAGGTATCAAATAGGTTTTTAGAAAATCATTTCAATAAATTAAACAACTGAATAGCGTGAATAGTTATATTTTATAACAACAATATTCTTAACATATTATAACATAGTAATATTTTTTTTAATAAATAGAATAAATAAACAAAAATAAATTATAGCTATGTCAAAAGCAGTAACATACACCATCTTAGGAGAAATTTATTAACTGCACCCTGATATATTTTAGATTTCTCGACGACTAGCTGTGAGAGTTATTTAACTTTTATTTGAATTGGTGATGTAAATAACTTCATCTAGCAGTGACAGCAATATACTGTTGGTGGTGGTGGAGAAGGACAAGGTGGTGGAGGAGGAGTACATGGAGGAGGTGGTGGAGGTGGTGGAGGTGGAGGTGGTGGTGGTGGGGGTGGTGGTGGTGGTGGTGGTGGTGGTGGTGGGGGTGGCGGAGGCGGTGGTGGAGGTGGTGGTGGTGGGTGGTAAGGTGGAGGCGGTGGGTGTTCAAAAATTGGTGGCGGACATGGTCTGTAATCTAAAAAAAAAAAAAAATACTGTAATGTGGTGTCATACGGAGAGCGAGTAAATCTAACTAATTTTAGCATAATTTAATGTAAATTAATCTAATTATAAAAATTGAATAAGCCGCTGTATTACCAAATACAATCACTAGCATACTTTCGATGGTTTCGACGGTAACTTTGTGGAAGTTCATTTTAATATAAAATTAAAAATAACTTTAATTATTCCACGTATTGTGTCACTCTATCACTAGCGTCTATTTATACGAAGCGGATTGTGGCAGGTATAACAAAGAGTACTCTGTAGGTTATATGTATGTATTACTCTTGCCACTTAGCTCTTCCATATTTTTAAGTGAAATGATAATACAATAAAATAATGTTCAATGTGACACTTGTCAATATAAAAAAAACTGCCACAAATAATGAAAAATCAATAAATAATATAAATATATTTATTATTTTTAAATATATATATTAAATTATATTTACCAGGAATGTATTTCTTGTGTGACTTCACGTGCTCGAACACCAATGGTACTCTGAAAAATAATTTAATATTAAATATAGTACCAGAAAGATCAGATAGTAGAGCCACCAGATGTGAAAGATTCGAAGAGAAAGAGAGAGTGGGTGCGTTAAGAATTGACTCTCTACTTCGCTGCACACTATCTCTGCGCCAGTTTCCAAGCATGTTATTATTATATTAAACTAAAATATATTTTACTATCAAGAAACAGTGTAATTGTAAATATATAATTTAAGGAAATAGTGGGATGTACCCACAGGCGACTTCACATGCGATTAAATGGTTGCATATGCTTTAAACCCAAAAGTTGTGTAAAATAGCTCATTTTCGTTTTACAGAATAAACACTACCCAATGTGCTTTAAAACAAGAAAAAACTCCTAACACTCTTCATTTGCACCCATCTTATCACGTTGTAAAGCATACATTTTACTAAAACGCGAGTGAAAGCACCCCAATGTAAGGCCGGCTCATCGCCTATTAATGGAATATGTACATGGGAGCACAGTGCGCACTTAACTCCTATAAAAAGGCCGTCAATGAATATATCATAATACCTTTTGTGTGTGAAACAGTCTTCATCTTCAATTATCACTGGATGAATGTCAAAACAAGACGAAGGTCCCTTAAAAACAAATACAAACATAATATATATCCAATAATTAATATTAATCAATATAAAAATCACAGAAGATGAAAATTTTGAGTTCTGCGTGCCGCAAAAAAAAATCACACTTAAACAACCAGCAACTTAAACTTATAATTGTGAATACACAATATTACATCAAATCAATATTTTTTGATATTAATCATTTAGATAAATTGTACATTTGCGGTGTACATACAAATATTGATCATAGATTTATTTAATATTACAAAAGTAATTCTGAATTAATATGAAATATCACGCTACATTTTTTTTTCTGTCTATAGATTGATATCTACATACAAGGAAATTAGTCCCGGGCCATTGTTGTGATCCCGAAGATTTTGGGATTCACAATTTTTCAATCCCGAAATCTATCGATCATAATAATAATTTCATGTTTTTATTTTATTATATATCTAAATGTAAATGTACGTGGCAACGGTGGGCTGCCAATACGTTAACAAGGGGCTCGCTTAATCTCAAAGCAATATGTAACAATATGCAACTTATCGTGTGGTTTAAATGGATAAAAATGTACTTCTGTGTATACTGAAACTGTCGTAGATAATATACATGTCAGAAATTGTAGTTATATACAAATCTCATATCAAGTTATGAGAATATATGAAAATATTGTTTTCTCTTAATTCAACAAGGGGCTCGCGCGAGCCTATCCGAGCCCACCTCTGCAATAAGGCCTTCAATGTGTAGTTACCTCGAGGTGGTGTCCAACACAATTGGACTTTTGACGGCCAAGACCGCATCTTACAAAATCCCTCACACAGTCGCTGATTGGAAGGTTTGGTAGACGCTGGAACAGATTTTTTTGAACAATTTTACCATCTAAATTAATGAATATACAGTGGAACCTATCATAACGAGCACTTCTTATAACGAGTAAATCACATAACGATCAAAACAAATTGTGATAAAAATGCTCCCTTAACGAGCGATATTTCGTATAACGAGTGACGCAGAGTTTTGGAAAGATCCCTTTCGCATCGTTGCTTGCCTCAAGATGATTGACATGACGTGGGAAGAGTTTACCAAGAGAACCCTCACTTCAGCTTGGAAGAAGCTTTGGCAAGGAGCGTTGTCGAATGTGATTTTAACAGTACCTGTGGAGTCTACAGTCAGTGAGATTGCATCTTTGGCCAATACATGGGACTGGAGGTGGATAACAACGATATTGATGAGCTTGTGAAAGAGTACAGTCAAGAGCTGACCACCGAAAAGCTTATGGAGTTGCATTATTTTTCACAGCAAGAAGTTATGGAGGAGAGTTTATTAGTGGAAGTAGCAAAGAAACAATCTTCTGGCGCAATAAGAGAAAAGCTGAAAGCATGTGAATCTGTTGCATCGTACATTAAGAAGCATCAACTAGTCGATTTTTTATCGTTTTTTGCAAATCGAAATCGTATTCCAGGTTGTTACGCTCCTTAACAATTTATAAGTATGTAATTTTACTTGAATACACGTTAAAAATATAAAAAAATGTTTTTTTATCCGTGTCTGCTTCCATTGTGAAGCATATGGCCTCCTAATGGAGGTATCTTAGCAGGAGTTTTTTTACGAAAACTGTTTTTTACTCAGTCCCTCAACCTCTCTTTTTCTAAAGAGAGTAGTAGGGATATTTGTAGGGTCATTTGTAAAAAAAAAACAATATTGTAGTATAGAAAATCGCGTAAAAAGGTAATAACAAAGACCCAACAAGTAAATTACACGAAACATTATTCTTAATATGTATTTTAGTTAAGACAAAAAAATATTTATTTATCGCTACTTAATTATATACTAGACAGGCTTGAAGACACTTCATTGGTAAATATTTGATTGAAATAAGACTTTACCTCAAACCTGAAGCGGGGATCACGTAACCTATAGCAGCAGCCATGTACTGTGCTGCAGAAGACTACCAAAAAGACCATCAGCTGAAGTAACTTCATTATTTAAAATTTACCTGTAACGAAAAAAAACTTAGGAATTACCTGGTTGTTAATAAAATGTGAATAAAGTAGATTATATTCATTCAATACAAATAAAGTTTGAGCATCTCTATTCTTTGAGAACCTTTGTACATTTTGGAAGTCAATAAAAAAAAAAATTAAAAACTTTCAAACTCTTCCATTATACGTACGTGTGGCAGATTCTAGCTTAAAATAATAATCATAAAATTACTCACCAAATGTATTATTTTTCAATCAAAATTATATCTCCGGAAAAATCAAACGAATCTCTTAAATAATGAGTAATAATAAGCGATATACAATATGTACAATACTGTCATCTTTTGCAATATTCAACATTAAAAATATGTTTACATGAGTTTTGAGTAACAAAAAATGTTCATGTATAAAAATATTCGTTTAAAGATATTTTCATAAAAATTACTACAGTCTCGGGTCCCGAGAATTTTATGTCATGAAAACATGAAAAAGTCGAGACTTAAGAATCCCAAGTGTAGATACTAAAAATATTGCAGGAGGGTTTTTAGTAATATTGTATTATTTATCCCTTTTCTTTGTCAGATATATCACAAGAAAAAATATAACATATGATATAACTTTTAAATTGTGTCGGAAAATAGTAAAATATAGTTTACTTACCGTATTCCAATTATCACAAAATAAATTTCACTTTTACTTACAGTAATAAAATATCACTATAATGTAAAATTAAATTTGAGGGAAGTCCTTTTATAGTTTTTGTTTTACTAACAATTTGTTAAATTTGCTAAATACTTCAATTTTAGTCTCAAAATGTCCAATTCTCCGAAATTCATTTACGTGCATTTAATTGCTACATAATATTATTTAAAAACATTTCCGACATGTCAGCAAATAAAAACACAGTACATATATTGAAACGGTATTTTTTTGTTTATGTTTTCATGGAATGAAATCAATGAATCGTGTATTTAGTTGTGATAAAAACACGTGTTCATTGTAGGCTGAATGATCAACGTCAGTGGGTTCAGTTCCAGTTTCACGGGTTCAAGTCCAAGTTTGACATCTTGATCGATGTATAGACCTTTGATTGAAAACTGGAATGTATATAATGTCCAGGATCCATGCCATCCACCTGATCCTAAAACTAAGTACAGAGAGAATGATTAGCTAACCTCAAGTCTTGGCGTAACCTTATCCTTCTATTCGTACTGTCTCCGAATATAAAAGATTGAGCGAATCATTAGGTTCATTCATACCTGCACAGCAGATAAACCATGAATTTGTTTGCTGTTATTGAAATTATATTAATGGTAGAAAATAAGAATATGGAAAAACAAACTCCGACTTTTTAAGTCTTAATAAACATGCTTCCAATATGAAGTATGTTATAGGGCTTTTCAGTTTTCTAAAACCGGTTTTTTGACTAAATTTGTGACATTCGAAATCCAGTTTTTCAACATCGTAACCGGTTATGCCATTTTTTCCATAAACGAGTCTATAAACAAAAGGACATAAAATCTGGATCTGTTATTTGATGACTTAAATGCCATATGCCCCACATCATTACCCAGCGGAAGGGTATTTTCGATATCAGGAAATTTCGTTACAAAACGATCAGTGGACGCTTTGTGTTTTCTTAAATCATATTTTCTGAGGAGTAACACCAAATAATTTCTAGTTGTGTATTATTATGTATATAAATAAACAACATTCAAAAATTGAACTTTCTATCGCTATTTTAATTGAATTGTTCATTTTTTGTAAAACTTTGAAAACCGGATAAAACCGGTTTTCGAACAATATTGACATTCGACAACCGGTTTTTTCAAAAGTCGGTTTTTGTATAAGCCTTAGTATATTAATTGAAATTATTTAAGAATAATCAGTTATTGTCAGTGGCGAATTCCCCTACAAGCGAATAATGGACGCGCTATCTTAGGGCCCACAAAAATTACTTATATTATGCAATCTATATGCTTTTTTTTATTTCATATGAATTTTTCGGACGTTTTTATGTTATCCGAAAAACAGGGTCTCCAAATTTTCTTGTGTCAGGGGCCTCCTATGTGATTAATCCGCCAATGGTTAGTATATTAAAAATAATCAGTTATTATATCAAGAGAAATCAGTTATTATTTAACACGGTATCCTAACCTCTTTTTTTGTATAAATAGTCAAGAAATGAACCATGGTCATAAAAAAGTATTAGTAACCAGACTAATTATCGAACTTCGCCATGTAAAAATAGTTTCTTTTGATCAGTAGGACAACAAGGGTTAGCCAGTATAGATAACAGACACAAAAATAAATGCTCTATTTTTGTATATCTATACCAACCAAAACACTTTATTAATACATAACAATTTCAATCCGGGGACTGTATCCATTGATCACATAACAGAATAAAATGGATGAAGAATACCTAAGAGTATTAAGCACTTGGCCGCGAAGACGTTATATGATATGGGTATTAAAGAAATAAAATAACCATTAAATATTTCCGCACTGAGTGAATTCAATCACGATAACTGAATGAAAATTGTAAAACAATTATGAGACACAATTGTGTACTTATCTGTCGTGATTTCATCTTTATGTGAGTAGTTAAAATGATTGTATAATAGTAACGGAAATTTAAAAACCTTGTAGTATACAAAAGTAACTGATATATTTGTAATTTGCTCTTTATGGAAACGAAGTCAATGATTGATATCATTTTCTAATTAACTATTAAACAAAATTGACATAACCACGATCAAACAAAACTCTACAATGGTTAATTGCAAAAGCCATGACATATGCCAATCAAACCGAAAAAACAGGCATGTTTGACATATAGTGGTTTCATTTTAGGTATTGATATGAAAGAGGGTTTATATTTTATTATTTACTTACTTAGATGTATTACTGAGGGTCTCAATCACGAAATGTTAACTATTTGGTAGATATAAAATGGATTCGAACAGATTGTCGTAATTTCTAAGTTACTTAAATTATTTTCCATTTTCTTTTTAACTGGTCCTGGAAACTGATGTCCGAAAGAATAAATTATGATATTTACTGATAGTATAGTAAACTCTTTCTTCATTTTTAAATTCTTTCTTTGAAAGTAATTACAACTGTCCAGATAATCTTCTAAATTCACCCTTTTTATAATCCTTTACATGAAAGTAAATATCATTATCTGATGTAGAATAATAATAAACTTATCCAGCAATCGAAAGATCGAAATTAATCAAATACACGACGTTGCATAATACCCACAAATTAAAAATCAGTAAGCATTCCCATAATATGACTTTTTTCATTGCTTTTTAACGATGATCATGTGTAATTTTAATTATTTTTGCGGTTACTTTCCCAATTGATTGAACGTCATTAGTAAAATTAATCAAGATCACCAAAAATACCTTTTAAGCTTGGTGAAAATATTTTTATTCATATATATCCGATAAAATATATTTACCAAGCGCCAGTTAAAGTTTATCCGTGCACACAAATGCCTAAAGATTCAGAATGGCGAAAACCAGGTTGTTAGTAACAAAACCATTGAAAATGTACAAAATTGGATCGATCTTCAGTCGAAAACTTCAATTATATAACTAATAGTCGTTTCATAACACTATCAGATTCCCATTTTCAGAGGTTTCCGTATTTACAATAAGTTTTCGTCAAACAACGTCTATTGGGATATTCAATTAGCGACCAGTCTGCTCCACATTGGCAACAGACGTGATTAAAAAAAAGAAATTAAAATTATTTAGGACACAGCGAAATGATATTCGTTTTCTTACTAACCGGTATTCCTATCAGATAATTCTTTATGATTTTATACAACTATAAAAATCGGTCAAATTATCAATGGTTAATTACAGTATTTAAAATGCAGAAGAAAATCAGTGATTTGAACCAACAAACAATACATAGTTGGTAGCCCTTAATTACACCAATTATATTTTGCCATTAATTTAAATTACATCAGTTTTACTATCCTATTGTCCGGTAGCATTATAAAACCATGAATAACACAGTTTTGCCTGACAGTTCTGCGGCCATTACATAAGTAAGACAGCCATTTTGAAATCGAATCGAATTTGAATTCGAATTTTGAAGTATGGAGAAGATACAGTTTTATTTTGTTCTAGTGACTCTGTTTGTATTTTTTAATACTGGCAATTCGGCTACTACTAAAAAAGACGAAAAACAAATGTCAGATTTAAATGAGCAAAATTCTTTAGCGAAGAATTTGAGTGAATTGGATTTTAACGCAATCATGGATGAATGCAATGCATCCTTCAGGATTGATATCGGCAAGTACTTGCACTTTTTTTATTGTTTAAACCCGGTTGTTAAAGGATTGGAAATGGTGGAATGGACATCACAAACACCCATGCCTTCGAACACATCGTAAATATGCTGTTCGTACTGGAACTCGAACCCGCAAGGTCTAGCACAGAACGGCAAATTGCGCCCCGTTTTGCTGGTTATATATTTATTATGTCAAATCCGGTAAGCGGTAAATTCTTCAAATGCAATTGCTTGAATGCAATGTCTCTAATGCAAATCGTTGAATATAGAATTCCTTAAAAATTTCAATTGCTCAAATTTGGTTATTTAAGCCAGTGCTTCCCAAAAATATAATAGCACGGCCCATTAAATCTGAAAAAAAACAATCCGCGCCCTCCCTCAATACAAAACATGTTCTGCGGCGGCCCAAAGTTTGGGATGCACTGATTTAAACGATTTTAATACAGTTTTGTGTAATGTTATAACACAGTAGTTGATCACTCTGCATTATATTACACCTTATATACTTTTAGTTTACGACATGGGGTTTTCATAAAATTGCATATTATTGCTGTACTATTTATAATAGCTTGTGGCATTATTCCTTTTTATATAGATTGTTAAAAAATACTACTTATTCAAGTTAACCTCATGTCAGTAATTGAAGAAAATATTTAAGGAGGTTTAAGATTTCGACTGAAGGTGCTCGATGGAATTTCAATATTAAATTTGAATCGTTCAAATGATGTACATTCTCACAGATTTTGTCACTAACGACCTGGGTTTCGCCTGAAGATACCGAAAGGCGAAACCCGGGTCGTTAGTGACAAAATCTGTGAGAATGTACATAATTTGAACGATTCAAATTTAATTAAAAGGTGCTTGTCTGTGTGTAAAAGCAGGAGAATTTTATAAAATAAAAAGATTTCCTATAAAACAATTAATTCATACATCTCAAACATGTCTTGCAGTTGCAGACAACGGTATTTTTTACGTATAATCAACGGTGGCCTGCCAATTCGTTAACAAGGGGCTCGCTTAATCTCAAAGCATTTCTCGGTGTTCTGGGGAAGGAGTGATTTTTTTCATCACTCCTATGCAATTATATGGATTACTTAAATAAGCAATCGATTTTTACTTAATACACTTGTAATATTAAACAATATGCAATTTACCGTCAACTTATCAATCTTAATGCCTAAAAATGTACTACTGTGTATATTGAAGCTGTCTTAAATAATATATAAGTCAGAAATAGTTATATACTTATTTGATCTGAGATATTGTTTTCTTTTAAATTAACAAGGGGCTCGCGCGAGCCCCTCCGAGCCCCCTCCAGCCCATCCCTGTAGTATAATTTGTGGAGCAATTTCGAGCATTTTGCATTCGAGAAATCGGTTATTCGAGGAATTTATCAATCGAGAAACTTGTATTTGTGGAATTTACCTAGAACTGTCAAATCTCTCATTTTTTTCTTTAAATAAATACCAAAATCTTTCCAGCTCTTTTAGAATATCTGAATAACACTAACATGGATATTACGATACGGGGAAAAACTGAACTATTTCTGTACTATCAACTGATGCAAATTGATGAAGGGTTTCTTTTTGCAGAATATCTCAAATCCTTGAATGACAGTGGAAGTTTCCCTGATGAAACCGAGGCAACACCAAAGGTATATTTAAATTTATTCTTTTAAATAATATGCACTCAATACTTTTTGATTGACTTAGTAGAGTTCTATTAGCATTAGCTTAAAAATATCATAGTATTAAATTCTACAAACTGACGATTGAATTATTGTATATTTTTATATGGTTACTGTTCCTATAGTCAGCCGTGTCCAGTATTCAACATTTTATCTTAAACATATGTATCAAGGCACTGAAAAAAACAGAATTGTTTAAATATGTGTCAGTAGTTAACCACTTGAAGATGTATATTTGTACTGAACTGACTTCTAAAAGTTAATGCCTTATTTGATTGATTTTTTATGGCTGAGTACTGTATTTTTTGGAAAACTGTTCTTATTTCAGTGGCGGTTCTACGTACTGGGCTAGGTGGGCTGAGCCCAACAAATCTTAAACTGACTTAATAACAAAAAACAGTACTTCGGACTACTAACTATAACAAATTCATTCAGTATCTTACCTCTGATTCTCTATATAAAGGCAATTCTCTGATTCTCGAATTTTCTTGTGCATGCATATTAAAAATAAAACGTAAAGCTGGGCTACTCTGAAAATAGTCTTTAGTAGAACAAAAGATTTAACACAATACGTCCTCAAAATTTTTTAGCCCACCCAAAATTTTAGATCACGAACCGCCACTGTCTTATTTTATGTGTGGAACGATATCATCCGTTTTATTTTCAATTGATTACATTATTTGGTACCTGTTTTATAAAATACCGCTGGGAAAAACATATTATTCATTATTCATTAATTTAATATATCTTTCGAAAAAACGCCTGTCCCTTAACTGGCTGACTTCTGGAACAATCGCCCCATAAAAATATATATTTTACACGGAACTTGCGGTGATGTAAAAGGAACGTTTGGATTGCGTCCAATTTGTAAGGCGGCTAAATGATAGCATCCGCCAACGACCATACCACGTTGAAAGCACCGGTTCTCGTCCGAACACCGCGTGCCGTTGGCTTTTTTTTGCCATTTCGAAGATTGCGATTAGGGCTTCCAAACCGGTTTAAACCGAAACCGGTTAACCGGTTTATCGCGTGTTTTGAAAAAAACCGAAAACCGATTTATTTCACTCGGTTAACCGGGTTCTATCAAAAATACGCTTTTATTATTTTTCATTGTTTTTTACAAAAAGAAAAATGTTTTATAATGAATTTACGGCCTTATATAGGAAACAATTCACAAAATACAACAAACATGTACATATATATATATATATTGTAGAATAATCTACTTCTGTCTCAAAGTTGTCCATGTTGTGAACAGAAATGACTCTTTCAAATAATTTGACATTTTTTGACAAGTGAATATTTTGGTATTTTACTCTATTTTTCTCTAAGCATTGGATTTCTTGCCTTATCCAGTTGGTATTTTTTAAAAATTGAATGCATTTAAACATGATTCTTTTGGTAAGTTTTATAACCAAGCTCTATTTTTTTTATTTGACGTAATTTTTTTTCATCATAAAATATTTTTTCACATGTTATAATAGTAATTGTTACTTTGCCATAGCAAATAGGTTGGTAACTAGAGTCCCATTAAGATGAATGTCGTGTTTTTTGTTTGAAATTGGAGTATTAGCTGTTATGCCAAATTTTGCATACCTACGTAATCAAAATACATGATATTTCGGTTTAAACCGGTTGCCCGGTTTATTTGTCAGAAAAAAACCGAAAACCGGTTAGTGTTTATGTCCGGTTAATTGGAAGCCCTAATTGCGATGAAGCACTTCTCTGACACTCTCAGCCGTTTGTGCAGCGTCGAGGGTGGGTGCACTTTTTGCAATTCATATGTTATGCCGAATCGGTGAAATTGCCTATTTCTGCCGACTGAGTGAATTCGCCAAAGTGTGTAATTATTATCTATGGTCAGTGTACAGTCGGAGCCACCATTTATTATAATAAAAGGAAACAAATTAAATGGTCAGAATTTAAATCAATTTTTGGTCAGAATAAAAATATTAAACAACAACAATTTTGGTTAGTAGGTTAGGTTAGGTTAGGTTTTTTTTAAATTTTATTTAAATTATGACTATTTATTCTGACCATTTAATAAAAGTTCTGACCAGAAAAATACGAGCCGTAATAAAAATGTATTCCTGTTTCCAGTGCTTTATTAAGTGCTACTTTTCAAAAATGGGAATGATGTCGGAAGACGGAGAGCTCAACAAGGATGTTGCGAAAATGGTTTTCCAAGGAGAGCGAGATGGCAAGGTTATGGAAAATATTCCAGATATGATTGATAAATGCCTCGTGGGCCGCAGTAAGATAAAGAATAACTATATTTATTTTCCTTTGTATCAATAACAGCTTACAATATGGAGCATATCGACATTAAAAAGTCAAAAATATATATTTATTGAAAAAATATATGTATGTTACGATATACGGTTTCACTTACCCTTAAATAAAGTCAATATAAAAATTTATGATGTTTTCAGCTGAATCCTGCCAATGTGAGAAGGCATACGCCTTTGCAAGATGCGTAATGGAAGCCGAAATAGAAAAATATGAAAACAAATAACTTCAATGTTTTAATTAACCTGTTTTCTACCCATCCGCCATACGTGACTTATCCTCTCACACCGAAAATTTCAAGGCCTCATTCTTTCATCTTCATAAGAGCAATCCTGGAAAATTTCAAAAATCTTGTGATGATATGCGATGAAATATTGTGCTATATTTTAAGACGTCTTGAAGTAGATTTACTAAAATAAAGAGAGAATTTTGTCTTAAATACAAATATCCTACCATATCACTTATAGTATTAAAGGAAAATTAATCTTTCTATAGAAATACAAAAAAAAACCTATTATTAGATGACTCAATACAGTTCTCAGGCTGTGATATGTGGAGCGTATGGCCACCACATAGCCACTCCGTAATCCTTTATGATTCACCGATTGCTTTAATTCATCCCATAACATACTTCAGTTCTACCGAGTATATTCTTTGGATAGTACTCGAGGTCATTCAGGGCATCGAAATCTCTGAAAAGTCTGAAAAATGGGCCAACAGGATCAAGACTTTTAAAAGGCAGACGCAGGACTAATCTTGCCAGATTTAATCAGGCAATAATAACATTAACAATTAAAACTTAGTTGGGTCCGCAGAGCAGTGGGTTAGTAGCAGTCAGTACGAACGACATTTTTTAGTCGGCGTATTGATTTATATTCGAAGATATGAATGTTTCATGGTTAAAAATTATTTACCACCAATTGTATCCTAAAATAATGGGAAATAGCGAAAGCTAACCACTAGTCTTCTCTATGAGATCCATCATATCCCCACACGCTTAAAAAAAAGGTTGAGCAACTGAGTTAAAGGCAGTTTTCGTAGAAAAACTTATTTTGAGATATTTTCATTAGGAGGCCATATGCTCCACATCGAGAGCGGACGATAAAATGTAATTTTACAGTGATTGCATGGAAATATTTTGACGTATAATATATACGGTATGCGCGTGTGGGATCGAAATCTCAGTCACGTATATACACGGTAAGGGCAGTTAATAGGTTAATAAATGCTTACCAAATACCAATCAACCTAAAATACTGACAATGCATATGGTTAAGTTTATATGAGTATGTTTTTAGTATAATAAAATATAAAAATATGATAAAATTTACATTTTGAAATATTATGTATTTATTATATTGAACAAATAAAAAGTAATCATTTTACATATATATTTTATGATCTTTTCTGCCTACATTTTTTGGCCCTTTCCGGAATTTCAAAATATTTTGTTTGTCTTCCCTAAATTATTTTTTTCTTCGTGGCCTCCTTTGAACATGCTGTGGCCCCTGGCTGAGAAACCGTGCTTTAAACCAATGCTTCCCAAATAGGGGGCCGCCGCAGAACATGTTTTGTATTGAGGGAGGCCGTGGTATGATTTTTTTGGGAAACACTGCTTTAAACCGCAGATTTGTATGACTAATACTCCTGGCAATCATTTTAAGTTGAGAACACTTCTGGTATAACGCGTGGTATGGATACATATTGAGCGGATATGGTAAAAAATAAAAAAAGTAGTAATTATGAGTCCTGGATACCTTGGCGGTAAAGAATTTCAGTAATTTACTTATCATCTGACTTTTCAGAATGCGCCATGACTTGCTACCGTAATAATTAAGTTCGAGAACCTGTAAGTAAAAACAAAATATAATTCATGATAGTTTGTTGAACTTCAAGTTAAATAACCTTTGATTTCATTGAACAATATTTATTTAAATTACTGTCGGAATAAAGCTGTAATTCATTTGAATATCTTTCACATTTATGAATTCGTTCAATTTTGATTTCTCAGCTGAGTTTCAAGCAGTGCCGTCCGTTGAGTATATTATAGTAGTTAATAAAATATATTTGTATTTTTTTATAAAACTATAAAGAAAATGCAGTGACAACGTCGTTGTCTTCCGTGGACGATCTCACGGGTTCGAGTCACAGCACGAGCAATTTTTTTAAATCGATTTCTGTTCGAAGGCATGGATGTTTGTGGTGTTTTTTTTTACTCCTTTTCATCCTCTCAATCTTACAATTACAAGGCGTTTTGAGAGCGACTAGCTTACCACTTGTACTGATTTATCACTATCCTTTCTATACTTCTAAAAAGACTGTTGAGATCCCTCCATATGATTCACATTGGGAAATAACAGAGGAATTTTTAATAGAATTGGGCATGTTAGTAACTTGATGTTTTTGAAAATCACTTAATTAAAATCACAGTATTTTAATATATACACGAAAGTTCAATGCTCCTACACTCTTTCTCATGAGCTGTCCCTGTATGTATGTTTGCATGCGCAAATGTATGTATATGTATGCTTATGGTAAATGCACGTGAACTGACTTCACTGTGGATTGCTCATATTTGAATCTATCATACCTTTTTATTAAAAACGAGAGAAAAATAATCTAAACAATTAATACCATCAGCGATGGACAATACTTGAAAACTTTGGCGTAAACGCGATCTAAGACTTAAATCTTCATTAATTTGATCTTAAAAATAGACATACACCACAAAGAATTATCGATTATTTTTTTTTTACCATGTCCGCTCCCAATATGGAGCATATGGACTCCTAATGGAGTTAATCTCAACAGAAATGTTTCTACGAGAACTGCTTGTTACTCAGTTGCTCAACCTCTCTTTTTCCAAAAAGAGTAGGAATAGAAGGAAAGGGCTAGGACAGGACTAGTGGTTAGCTAATCGCTCTCGATACGCCCCGTTCATAGGACAGGATGGGTGGGAGGGGGGAATTCAAGATGTCACATACATCCATGCCTTTGAACAGAAATTCATAAATCGATTAAAAAGTCAATTTATAAAACTGCCCGTACTGGGATTCAAACCCGTGACCTCCGTAGCGGTAGCCAACAATGTTGACCACTCGACCACACAGGCGGCGTATTATCGATACCTGTCTTAAATAAATATTGATCAAATAATCAGCTGAATATGTACGTTATGATTGAAATTGGTCATGGACGTTTTGAACATAACTCAGGGGCGGTATTCTACTAGCGGACGCCACTGGTTTTCGATAATAATATGTCTACAAATTGCGACAATGTAACGTTATTAATTATATGCGAAAATCTGTGACCATGAATATTGTAATTATGGGCACAAAAAAATAATAATAAAAAGTATGATGCAAGTCACTTTTCAAATGAGTATTTTTATTAGGACTCAATTTGTTACGCATTGTTGGTATTTGGAAGTAAATAAGTGTAGTCGAATTCGGAGAAGCGTTTTTTTTTATATCAAGTTCATATTTTTTTCGTTTGGTTTCGATTTTAAGAACGTAGGCGAAAATATAATAGTTATTTTGCTGCTTACGTGATACATACCATGTAGCTAGTTTCTAAATCTAGCTGGAGTAAATGGAGATGGACTATCATGTTATATTGAAGAAATTTCACCTGACCAGCTGACAAAAATGTACACGCTAATGACTAATGATGGCAACGTTGTTAAATTTAATATTTTCGACATCTAGTTTCACCTTCGGCACAGTGGCGGATTAAGCACTTTGGAGGCCCCAGGCGCAATAAATTTTTGAGGCCCTGCTTTTTGAATAATATAAAAGTGCTGCAAACCTCTTCGTAGAATAATAATGAATATTGAAAATTGAAATTAAAATTTAAGGTTTTGTATAATATATGCGATCCTCGAGGCCACCAAGATTTGGAGGCCCCAAGCGCGCGCCTCTTGCGCTTATGGGATAATCCACCACTGCTTCGGCATAGTTTCAAGAGTGAATAATTTTGATTTTGTATGAAAAAATGATATTTTTGAATATTAACTACACTATTCATTCACAGATGTCATAACGCGACCAAAAAAAAGGCGAAAATCATAATTTAGCTTACACTATTTGTAAACAGATGTCACTATAAATATACAAATTTGAAAACCCAGCTTTCAAAACCCAGTTTTTAAAAACCGACATGCCGTTGTAATAATATTGTGTTGAGATCTTCATCAAATGAATTTGATTACATTTTTTTAGATGTTTTCTTGTGTGCTTAAATAAATTGACGCTAACATCTTTCTACAGAGAACCAGTACCTACATAAATCATATGGCTTATATTAACATAGACCAGGGTTTCCCAAACAATGTTCCGCGGAGCCAGAGTAGGTGTTCCGAAAAAAAATGGAATGGTTTTATTCGCTGCAACACAGTTTAAAAAAATCTTAAAAATTCAGCTAAGTGTTCCGTAATATTTTCCGGACTTGCGAAGTGTTCCATTCCAGAAAATGTTTGGGAAACCCTGACATAGACAATGGAGAGGAAAAAAATACATATTTTTTAGTTCATAATTTATTATAATTCACGTCTTAGTATGAATAAATAAATTTTTATTCTTAAATATAACATCATTTATTTACTTAAATTTACTTAGATAAGTATAGAGACAAGTTTGGTTAGACTAGATTAATTATACAATAGAACAGCGGTTCTCAATTTTCAGACAATGCTGACACCAGAGAGATCTGAATTCATGATTTCTGATAGGTTAATAAATAGTAATTTGTATGCTGTTTTGATCATTGTGCAAAGTTAGTTGAAATTGACTTATAATAAATAACAATTATTCTAAAAGATCGTTGATTTCCATCAAAAGCTGTCAGTCGTAACTTTTCAAGATTCATCTTCAGAAGTGGAGCACCATTGGAGCAATAATTAGACATTGTTTATATAATTTGGTCCCAAAAATCTGAAAAAATAACTACGGATAAACATTTAAAAACAAATATTTAAACAGTGACTTTGTCATTATTTCTAGATCTTAAATCATCTGGCAATCTTAAAATAAATTTCCGTGCAGGCTATTACTGTATTATGTTTTTGTCAGATAAATACCTTACATAGAGAATTACAAAAAATGTGAAAACTGATACACAATTATTATTGTAATACAGTTTTTACACTCCAAATTGAAAAATTTACGAACCAAATTGGACATTTTACAAATCAAATTGGATTTCAAAATTCTTGGAAGAGCTAAAAAAATTTGGATAAATCGTTAAATTTCTGGGTTATAAATACCCTTGAAAAAATGTGGTGCCCGCCGCCCTACCAATATTTTAGAATGCACTCTAGTGTTGGTAACCCCTGACCTAATTAACAAATTATCCAATTGTTTAAAAATTGTTCCAATTGTTTTTTTGTAAAATGTCCAATTTGGAGTGTAAAATCTGTAAGAAAGAGTTCTCTATGATTTTAAAGTTTCATTTTTAAATGCAAATAACGAAGACTTTATCAATCATATTCTCATATACCAAGACATATTTTTCACAATGAAAAACAATGGCAAGTTTCTTTAACCACTCTAAAGCTAACGACCCACCGGTGTGTCGCATATCTACTAACCACACACGCTACCCACCAGTGTGTTGTCATTATTACGACGTCAATAAATATTTTTTAGAGTTTGCATCATTGAAAAAGGGTCCGACATCTCTTAAGGACTCACAAAATGAATATTAAGTTTTCCTTTATTAGTTTTTAAAAAATCGCTAGCTTACAGGACAAAAAACGTTATTTTTGCTAGCTGTTAATGGGTTAAAGTAATGAAAAATGTTAAATTTTAACAGCTTCTGTACATAATATTTCATTCAGAACATTATTGTTTTCGAATGAACCACACTTGTTCCAGTGACAGTCAATTTAACAGTCAACAGCCGATTTGTGCTCAGTTTGGTTCGCCATTTCTCCATTACTAGACTTAAGCCAGAACAACGCTTGCAAATCGTTCAAATTGAATTCTTCAAAAATGATGCCGGCCAGAACGTTACAGTCAACGGAAAGCCTTGTATTAGGTCCATGATTATTGACATTTCCCTAATTTAATGGTATTAAGCGCCACAAATTAGCTGTTGTCGAATAAAGTATTGCTTATTCAAAACGTAAACCTCTAAAAAAACTCCTAATATATGTATAATAAAAAATGGTAATTCTAAATTTGAGCTTTTTTTGTAATGCGACTCACGGCTTGATGTGCAATACATACTTCATTTGGCCCTTGGTAGCAAACGAGTTTGACATTCCTGATTGAAGGGTTTAAGTACTCAGGTGTCTGCCCAACACAGACAAACGTCATCACAATTCAAGAAATGCATTAACCCGTAACATGCCATCCTTAAAAACATTATCAATTAAAACTATATTATCATTATAATGTCTAGCAGAATAACTAAAATGATAAATACTTATTGACAATATTAAGAGAAATATTGAATGACTCAATGGCTCAACTATTTACGATTGCATCATGGGCATGGAAGTGTTAACTCTCGCGGCTCGGAGACTAGTAAAATACTTCTCTGCCGATGGAGGTCATTTAGGGACCCCAGTGGTTTCCTCATTATTGGACTTATTCTTATGAACTAAGGGCTTTAAAATATCTCTCTGCATCATTCCTTATACATTTTTTTTATAAAAATCCGTGTTTTTTAATAAATAATCATATTTTAAGTTGCGCGTAAAAAATACGTCATTTCAGTGCAAATATTAATTTGCTACTGACGCGTTCAGCCTAGTTATCTTACGAACGATCGCTGATAAACGGGCGCTTATCTCGTTATCGCATTATCACGTTATTGCGTATTTATATAAACTACAAAAGGTCCAAAAAACTATGATATAAGAATACCCTAATTATAAACATTGTATCACCCATATTAAAATAGATATTTAAGAAAATGTGGGTATTGGGGTCGCATTTCTTGAGCTTAGAACCAGAAAAGTTAACGAAGTTGCTTTGCTTACTTGCATATTGGTGAAGATAAGTAAGTAAGTGTTGACGATATTCATCGACATATACTCACTTTATATTACAGTTGTACATGGAGTTGATTTTGTTTATGTCTGCATTGCTAAATCCAGAGCGCTGTCCAATAGATGAACCCCAACCCTGTAAAAATATCCAATCTTTACTGCACTATTATTATTTACCACGAATGCAAGGCCTGAATTTGAGTCATGAGGCGCTGGTCTACAATTAACGCATCCGGTCGCGCACATCATAACTTGAAACTGGGTGTCTAGGCAACTAGATCAGCCATACTCAACCTGTGACCCAGTCAGCTCATATGTGCGGCCCAAAATAATTATATTCACCAAATATGTTTTTGTATTAAGAGTAAACTGTAGTATTTAGGAACCTGATTACACGAAGATATTTAAAAGTTTGACTCAATATCAAAATTCACATTAATTTTTAATCAAACGATTTAAGATTTTGGACACATTGGTATTTTTGTGTAATTTTTACGTATTTTTCATTTGTTGTTCATTGCTTTTTTTCTTTGAAAGATTCATGAATACATAAATGTATACATAAGTATATATTTACATAAAATAAAATTTTATTTTGACACCATAATACATAAATATGTATGCAGTATAGTGTGTGTTATATTTACAGTTTACTATAAATATGTTGCGGCCCACGTAGAATAGCAAAAATCGGAATGTGGCCCGGAGGAAAAAAAGGTTGAGTATGGCTGATCTAGACGCTACATGCAGCGTGATAACAAGACCACACTGGTACTTTTTCATAGAACCTAATGGAAAATCACAACAGAAGGTCCTAAACGATATATATATATATATTATTTTTTTTTAATCATAAGATACCTTGGGGATGATGGTGGGACGGCTGTTCGAGGAGAAGGCGTACGACCCATAATGCATAATGCTCCCGTAGTCATAGTTCACTCCGAAGTCGTTTGTTGTCTCTCTTGGAGCCTTGTTGAAGTTGTGCTCCTGGCCTGGAAAATAATATTAAAAAATACTTTGGTAGACAAATAGTCATCTTATTTTTATTTCTTTTATCCATGTCCGTTCCCAATGTAGAGTATATGGTGTCCCAATGGAGGCATTTCAACAGATTTTTTTACGAGATGTGATTGTTACTCAGTTGCCCAACCTCCAAGAAGGATTAGTGGTAAGCTAATCACATAGTCGTACATTCATGCCTTCGGACATAAATCCAAAAATGGATTGAATAATCAATTTATAAAAACTGCTCGTACTGGTATTTGTATGGCAAATACTACTTTTTAACTATACGTGTAATACCTAGATAAATAGGCAAAAAATATATTATTTCTTCCTGTGTAGGACAGGAAAACCAATTGCTTAGTGCAGGGGTCTCAAAAAGTTTTGAGAAACAGACCGGATGATTAAAAAAATGTAGGGGGGCCGGACGAAAAATATTTTTGGTGGAATCAGGGCCGGTGCTACCATATAGGCGAAATAGGCAATCGCCTAGGGCGCAAATCATTAAAGGGCGCATAAATTGAATAATCAAATTATTTTCATATTCTAATAATAAATTATAGTTTATACTTGTATCTGTTCGTTATATTAATGTCTCGTATTCTATATAATTCGAAAAAGGTTGAGCGACTGACTAACGAACAGTTCTATGACGAACAGGCCATATGATTCACATTGAGAGCGGACATGTATAAAAAAAAATCCACAGTTTGTTAAAAAGGGGGCGCGTCAATAACCGTTGCCTAGGGCGACAAATAACCTCGCGCCGGTACTGGGTGGAATACTATTAGAATTCTCAAAAAATCTACATATATTTTGTAAGTGTATGATATTTATAAATTAAAAATCAGGTGCTGGATTGAAATCATTGGAGGGCTCCCTAGTTTGGCGGCCGTTGCTTTAATAAGTGATCATTCCAATATATTATTTTTGCAAAGTGTATGGTAATAGATAATGACAGAAGTCAGATCGATCAAAAATCCAATTGGCAAAAAATTACATTTAGTTATCAAAATATTCATCGGAAATAAATATTGTATTTACAAAGTGTCTGCACATGCGCGAGATAACATTTTTTTTGCATCATTGTTAAAGTCGATTGGTCGACCGACGTCTTTGGCTATCAGCTGCGGTGTGCACGGGCTAAAATTCCAATACTGCTTCGTTCGAAGATGGTAAGAGCAATAACCACTCGGCTACCGGGCCCGGCAATTAAATAAAGACATGGGAATATAAATGCTCACCTATCATGATGTTGCCGTGGTTGATCTGGACGTAGTTGTCCCGCTCCCAGCGACTTTGCTCGTGGACGAACCCAATCGCATGCATCAGCTCGTGGATGACCGTACCCTTACTTGTGACGCATCCGGGACTCTGGAGATTCACTTCCTGACGACCGCCTATAAGGAATGATGTAATAATTTTCAATTTTGCGACATAACGGTCTTATAAATCCTTAAGAGACGACACATCGATGCTCATGTTCTATCAATGGCGTGGTGACGATATAGCTGTCGACAGTCCCGGTGCCAGTTGTTTGGCCGCCTCATGTTAGATTTAATTTTTCCGCCTTAGTCGTAACGACTAAAAACTGTTTTTTTTTTAATATATTTATTTATAGTAATCACGTGATAACTGCGAGTTTGTCATTTTTAAATTTATCTACTCACTTTTAAGCTCACCTCATTTGCAACAATTTCGCGAGACACCTGCAAAGGCTATTAACTATATTAAGTTAATCGTTTGCTACTTTATTTCATACATTGCTGTCATTTTTATTGTATTTAATGTTATTCTATTTATATAAACAAACTAATTTATTACTAATTCCACTTTTTTATTATGATGAGGACCCATTTCACTCACCGTAATTATTTTCAATTGATTTGGAAATTAAATAAATTCAAGATTAGTAAAGCATAAGAAAGTTAATGATTGTAAAACGTTTTCCGTTTCCATTCCAGTAAACTTTGTCAGTTGAAAATACTCCGGCCCTGATAATTTTGTAAACATGTGGAAACGGTAGAAATAATCCGTGTTTTTTTTATGTATAGAATGTTTGCCCACCAATAATAATTGACACTGAGCATATTCGAAATGATAAATGTAGTTTCTGAAGCAAATACCTATAAGCTTCCAATAAAAGCAAACATAACCTAAAAGAAAAATAGTATTGAAAGAACATAACGTACCTATCCTTCCAACGCTGGACCAGCAACCCGTTTTAAAGTTTCCGATGGTGATGTAGTCAGCCTCTCCGCTGTACGGAACAAACCTTACGCAGGTATGCTTGTGATACTCTGACATACCTTGGTATATGTTGGAAAGGTCACCCTCCGCTGGAATTGAAAATAAGTTAATCCAATGAAAAATATAACTGTTTTATCTACAATACAAACTGAATATTTGTAACTATTCATCGTTTATCTTCTTTAAAGGCACCTAATGTATTTTTAAAGATTATGTCAGGAATCAGGATGTATAGAGAAATCCATTTATTTAGAAAATCTTCTTACATTTTTTCAAATTGTCAATGGCTAATTTTAGGTAACAAATATATTCAAAAATCGTTTCTTAATCTGATTTTAAGTATGGAGAGTTTTTTTTTTTACTCGCCATGTCAGTCCTAGTTAAGGATTGCAAGACGGGGATCTTTTACTGAATGAAAATGACCCAAGGCCTCTCCACGCATTTTTTTTATATTGAGTACACTCGTTTTTTACACGGTAGAAATTTTCCACAAAAAACCAAAATTAAGTTATGTTATTTGAAAAATTAACAATATTGTGTAACGGAAAATCGTGTAAAACTCAATAAGTTAATTACAAAAAATACTGTAATTCATGACTACAACCAGTTAGTGTAAAAAATATAGTATTAATTGTTTTTAGTAGATTTCATTATTTCGAAACCGTGTAAAAAGAGATGAGTGCGTGTATATATTTGGACCTAACTTTCACTGGGCCTTCATGCATTGCATGACTGCTATGAGGTAGTTACGCCGCTGGTTATGAGCCTAAGAAAATAATGATTCTAATGGTGATATGAATTAAGAAACTCATGTAATTGTATTGTGATTCGCGAATACACTGAAAAGGTTTACTGGATCTCAGATTTAGGAATACACAATGCGAAATTAAGTTTTGAACCTCTCTCCATGATACTAAATTAATCTTGTAAAAAATAGAATAATCAATATGCTTACCATATGATCCTTCGATGACAAACGGCACGACAGCGTTGGGCCAACGGGTGGCTTCGTTTCTCAATCCGTTCCTTGCGAGGCTAACCGGAACGAGCATATCACCTTCAGCGTACTCTCCTAGCTCTTCAGGGTTCATTTTTGACGACTTGGGATCCCATTTCGCTAATCTGTCACCTGAAATACAATAATATTTATAATAGATTATTCAGATTTATAATTCAAACACTACATTTTTAACAAAACGGTTTTATTTTTAATGTTTAAGATTTTTAAATTACGTAATTGGTCGTAGTGTAATGACAGAAACAAATATTTTTTTTGCTGTTTGTTTTCAGACGAAATAAAAATTGAAAAGAGAATTTAATTAGCTATTATTGCTAACAATAATATTTAACGTTAAAAACTGAAATTTTCTGTACTTTACGATGTTTAATATGTATTACATAGTTTCTATTTGAATGTATGGGTGTTTGTGATGTCAAAAAACTCCCTTCTCTACCCTTACGATCGTTGAATAACTGGGCACAGCGAGAGCGATTAGTTAACCACGAATAGGTTCCAGCCTTAAAATTCTATCCCTACTAATCTCTTTGGAAAAAGGGAGGTTGAGCAACTGAGTAACAAACAGTTCTCATAGAAAACGTTCTGTTGAAGTACCTCCTGTTGAGGCCATATGCTCCACATTGAGAACGGACATGGATAAAAAAAGTTTACTTAAAAAAACATTGACAAAAAAGAGCGAATTAATCATGGTTGAAAATAACTTTTTGTAATATTTTCGAAACTAATTTTCATTTTCAACAATTTTAGGATCTGCTTATCTAAACAACTAGCAGATGTCACTGGTAATTATTCTTAAAATTTGTAAAAAATAAACCGGTATTAATAAGCGGTAATAATAAGTTAATTTACCTGTGCTGTTTTTAGGATTTCCAAAAATAGCCTCTCCGAGATATGACAAGTCGATTATATCCAATTTATCTTTATCAAAAACAATATCTTTGGTGACAGCGGGAAATGAAAGGACTGTTTTAAAACACAAACAAGCCACAAATATCAACGAGAGGATTCCACTAGAATACGACATCTTCCGGCAGTCAAGTAAAGTATTTGACAGAAGAAAATTTTGAATTTCGAACGCTTTTCACAACTGTCACTTCTTGTGTGAAATGTCAAATCAAAATGATACTTTATTCACTGACATGTCATGTTTTATACTATTTTTATTACAAAAATAAACTAATGAATAGTTTTCCGTTTTCTTTTTAGGTACTTTAATCATTTCTACGCGTTTAATATAGTTTAATTCACTGCGATAGAAAATGCTTTCCAGTGACTATGTATTTCGTTGAAATAAGGTCCGCAATCAGGCATTTCTAAGAATGGATTAATATTGTTCCATGTCATTGACTCGTCCTTGTGAATTTAAATGCATCAAAGTTCATAATATAGCAATTTGGTTGCAAATGGAGTGATAGTAGTTCCTTTAACTAATTTAAAACTACTTCACAAATTACACTGAAATAATATTAATCCACTGATTAAATGAAAAACACTCCATTGGGCACTTTTAATGTGCTTGTTGCCTACCAATTCTTAATGAAAAGGCATTATAAAAAAAAAACACATATTTACACTAATTATACTGTATTTATTAAAGATCAAGACCGTTTTTGCTAATAGAAAGTATTAACTTGTCTTTAATAACTTCAATGTTGTAAAATAATTAATTAAATTAAAATTTGGACGGATTTGGCAAATAGTTTTTTTTATTCATTATAAAGAAACGGAAAAGATTGTGAAATAACATATATTGTAAATATTCTACAATTTGTATCAACAAATTTGAAAAAAATAGCTCTCAATGTGCTATGTAGCCTATATTAGAGTATTCAAATACGAAAATTAGGTGTAAGTCAAACGAGTCACCTCTGCCTTTAACTTACTTCAGTGCAGAGCGTGTAGAAAAAAGCCGCTCAACTTCAATCTCCTATGAAATAAATGAAAGAAGAGTGGGTTCAAAAGGGGGAAAGAATTCAACTGATCTTTATATGTGAAAAGAATTGAACCAGAAGACCAAGTCTTACATTTGGTTGTAGTCCTTTCGATTATTCTGTCTGTGGTTATTTTCTTTAATCATGTTCGCTCCAAAGTTTGGAAGACATGGACTTCTAATGATTAATTTTAGCGGAACGTGTTTAATGAGAACTGGTTAACATAAGTCGCTAAATTGTTTTCAGATACAATAAAGATACAGATTTAGTAAGTAGATATTGATGAAAAAACACAGAAATTTATGTGTTACGAAACAAATTCAAAAATCGGATAATAATGTATTCATGAATTTTGGCGTCATTTGTCGATTGTCTAGTGCAGATGTCGTCAATCTTTTAATAACTACGGTCACTTTTTTGGTAAAATTTCCTTACCGCCCAATAACATTGCAATAATTCAATCCAGTGAAATGGTGACTTAAATTTTGACAATATCTGAAATAAATTTCGAAGTCCGTCTCTGAAAATCTCAATCTAAAATTAGTCGTAAATCCTTGTTGGAAGAAAATCAAACAATAGCCAAATCTAAATTGTGAATTACAAAAAGACAGCGAAACTACTAATACCCGATATTTTCAATAAAAATATTGTTTATTTTAAAGTAGTTTGATTGCAATCAAAGTGTTAGGTAATTCAAGAAAAAATCAATTCCACTTTCGCCTGTCACCAAATATTTCCACTTCCCTTTAAGTCAGCGAATACGTATCCTGAGTTCAGCTCTGTTAAAAAGTTAAATTTATTGCTTCAACAGTATTAGGCCAGAAAATGATAAACATTTTTCAAAGGCAATTAATTAAACTTATCATTAGGTTCAAACTAACTCGTTGACATGTGATTTATAGTTAAACCTTTAAATTAATTAAAAGTCAATTTACAAGACACACATAGTTAGTCTTTAATTTCTTAGAAATAAAAACATTACCATAACTAGTTAAAGTGAATTTTTTGCGAAAATGTTCAGATTACAATCGGGTAGACCTCGAATTACACCGCAATTAGTGGTTTGCGAAAATTTATGACTTTGCTAATCATCGTTTCGTCTACACGTATAATTACGCATTGTGCAGCCCTGTCGATTTGTAAGTTTTGTCCGGTATATAAAACGATCTTTATGGTTTTTTTATTTTCCATTATTGGAGTAAATGCGCTACTGAGTAAGTCAAAAAATATGGCAGAACGAAACAAAAACAAGTAAAATAAATTCTGTATTTATTTTGAAGTTTTTTTTTTTTTTACCATGTCCGCTCCCAATATGGAGCATATGGACTCCTAATGGAGTTTATCTCAACAGAAATGTTTCTACGAGAACCGCCTGTGTGGTCGAGTGGTTAACGTTGTTGGCTACCGCTACGGAGGGCACGGGTTCGAATCCCAGTTCGGGCAGTTTTATAAATTGATTTTTCAATTGATTTATGAATTTCTGTTCAAAGGCATGGATGTATGTGATGTCTTAAATTCACCCCTCCCACCTTTCTTATCCTATGAACGGGGGTATCGAGAGCGATTAGCTAACCACTAGTCCTGTCCTAGCCCTTTCCTTCTATTCCTACTCTCTTTGGAAAAAAAGAGAGGTTGAGCAACTGAGTTTGAAGTTTACCGCTACCTTTCATTTCAACTATGCTTGCATTATATGTAGGGTATATAGAGTACTAATTGGATAACTAGTTCTGACGATAGTATGGCGCTAAAATACCTTTCAACTTTATTCTACAATTGGGCACATCAGAGGTGAAGTGAGCCAAGTGTTATTTTAGAAAGAAAAAAAACGTTAGGTGCGTTGTAATATTCTACACAACTTAAAGTATCGTAGAAGTGAAGTAATACATTGCAATATTGTTATCTCCGTAAAATAAAAATATGCAATCCACGAAAACACCAAATATAGACGTGATTTTACTTAAAAGTCCAAGTTTGTTTTACCATTTACTATTATAGTTGTCTTACTTCACCTCTCGAGGGCCCAATTCATATCGACTGTGGAAAGGAAAAAGGACGTAACCCACACATATCAAATTTTACAGGAGGCGCAAAAAACGTGTTTTGATGATTTTGGACCATGCGTAAATAATGAATTATACCTTGGAGTGCACGGAGACTTCTAAACTGGTGTTAAATTGACATAATCTAGTATTAATTAAAGAAATTGTCTAGGAAAAATCTTTATTTCAGTCTTTTTTCTTGGTTTTAAATTTTTACAATGTCATCTTTTTCAAACTTAAAAGCTAAATTTAGATACTAATTCGGCATTTGCAGCTTGCATCATTTTGATAGAACGTGTATCAAGTTATATACACTGTGATTATCGAAAAAAGCTGTTTTGGAAAAACTGAGGGTTACGTCCTTGTCCTAGGTTTTCCACAGTTGATATATAAATTATTTTATTTTTTTACGTGATCTTTATGAAATCTGGCTGTTATTCGTCCACATAACCTTTGTTTTCAAGAATAATAATCAGCTTATCGCTCTTGCTGCGTTGCGTTTTTAGCAGGGTTGTGGAGTTATTAAAAAATAAGACAACTCCGACTTCGACCATAACTTAAGCACAGCTCCAATTTCTTTTGGGCTTGGTAGCATGCAGTGACGTCTTTTTTGACCGTAGTGATTTGAAAACAGTTTTTTTGCTTAAAAGACTCGAAGTAAATTTCTTTCGAATCTGAGTCCAGACAAAACATTCCTACTACACGACTCCGACTCCCACTGCACAGCCCTGGTAAAAATAAAAAATAAAAATAATTATGAAATAATATTGTGGGGAATACAAGGGCGTAATGTTCAAGACAGCGCCATGTTACATTAGTAATCATGGAAAGATGTTGGAACTGGCTAGATTACGTACTGTGAATGCCTCTGGAGAGTTTCAATCCTGCTTACCTCGTCCCATCGTCAGAATCGATGGGATTCCCGATTCCGGCATCTTGAGGCGACAGTCCGGCGACTGAGTAACAAACAGTTCTTGGAGAAAAAAATCTGTTGAGATACCACATTGGGTAGGAACATGGATTTAAAAAAAAGAGATATCAAAAACACCCGAGAATAATTTTTTCAAATTGAAATTGACAATATATTTTACCGCCCTAAAAAGAATTGATTGCTACTGATTTTTTAATGAAACAATTTTTATTAGACATTTATACCCAATTACGTGTTGAAATAGTATCTGTCAAATGGAGAATTTAAAAAAAGCCTTACGTATTTGATTTTGTTAACGCTTATTAAATTGTTCAAAAATAAATAGTGCGTTTTGATTGAGATTCGATTTTTTATTGAACCACGTTTAGGCACACCACTGGCTCCCTGTTATTTTTGTACAGATAAATTTTATTACAATATAATAATAAGGAATGCTTAACTCAACTGTGATGATTTAAAATTTTGTAAATAAGCCATTTAATATTTTTTATTAACAATAGGTGTCGCTGTCGACCGTGACACTCTCTCTTAGATGAATATATATGCAACATTATCCCTAACGTCTTTACTAACGATCTTCGATCTTCTGCAAATTTCATTGAATCATATGCCCACATTTTGTGCACGTTTTGCATCATACGTCCAATCACCACAACCTTAGAACCATTCAGCGAACTCTTCTACCTTTTCTGGTGGATAAAACCAGCAGTGGGCTGCCAATATCTTAACAAGGGGCTCGGTAAATCTTATCCATTTACTTGTATCCATTTTCGCTCCTAATGTACAGCATATGGCCTCCTTATGAAGGTATCTCAACAAAAGTTTTTTTTTCTACGAGAACTGTTTGTTACTTAGTCACTTAACCTTTCTTTTCCAAAAAGAGTAGTAGGGATAGAATGATAAGGCTAAGACAGGACTAGTGATTAACTCGAACCCATGAGGTCCAGCACGGAAGCCCACCACGCTGAATGAAAAAATGAAGAGGGTACTAAGTCTTGTTTCATAATAAAATATAACCATTTATAGAAATTGCTGTTAGGTGCTGATTTGATCTAAGACGATTGATTTTCTTATCTTAACAAGGGGCTCGCTAAATAACTACTTTTGATCTGGTTTAATATTCATTTAGTTTCTTCTTTATTGAGTTAGACTATATAGAATCTTGAAGTAAAAATATTTGCATTCAGTTCATTCCTTTTTTTACGCGATTTTTTTGGATGGTACCGTTAAGTTTTTCATACATTTTTGGTACTTTTTTACACGTATCTGGAACCGATTTATCAAATTATATGAAAATGAGTTTTCTTTACGCGCCACTTTCTGGAACCAATGTATCATCCTGAGATTTTGGATCCTAGATTCAAAAGGTCGATAGAAATATGGAATCCGCAATACATTTTAGATGCTATGAATAAAAAACGTAAAGAAGTCACTGTGCGAAATGTTCAATCGATTTGAAAAGAACGATTACTTAACTTATAATAATTTAAAAATATCGAAGTTTTTTGTCTAACACGAAATATAAGACAAAGTTAAGATAATTTTCGGATTAAATACATCGTCAAAACCATAGCGTGAACCAGAAATAACTATCAATTGTAACTTATAATTCTTTTGGAACTCAATACTTTTCTATGCAACAAGTTTTAATCTTTTTTATGCAACAAAATTATTTTTCAAAACTGTATTCATCAATATCATAACAAATCATATCAAATCAATATCATAACAAATAGATTTCATTCTTACAATACTTCTCGAAATATATTAATAGATTTTTTTTAAATAATCATATTAATAAATGTTAAAATACATAGTTGATCTGTTTTCACGCAATCAGTTATCAGTTGAAAGTACTTTACAGCTGAACCTGTCCTGATACGTTTGTAACATGTAGATAAAGTACATATTTATGCTAAACGTTAATTTGCATTATATTGCATAATAGCATGTATAACAAGTAAAATATATTAAAAATTGTCTTAAATTGAAAGGTTGATAGTTTTCATTCATTAACACGCATTTACGAGCATGTTTTTATTTGTGCATGTCATCGCAGTATTTGGGTGATTAATTTTATCATTCTCGATTTCTTATCGACAGATATGATTTTAAATAGAGCGCTAATGCTTTTTTTAGCTCAGTAGGCTACCCACTGCACATAAAAATCAAGCACAAGGTCACTTGGCTGTAAACATATAAATACAAAGTAAAAAAAAAAACATTTAAATAGTGTCATGTAAAAAATATATTTTATTTCAATTTGAAAATCTTATATAATTTATATTGAACATTTCACACAAACATATTAAATAATTGCAATGATATAAATTAACATTTAAATACTTGGTATTTTACAGAAATAAATTTTAACAGATTATAAATTAAATACAAATATAATGATTTAATGAATTCTACTTTTTCTTAGATGAAATTTTAAAAAAGCAAAGTTGATATTAATTGTTACAAATACAATTATTAACATATACATTAGCGGGGGGAAAATGTGTTGTATACACTGAAAATATCAAAAACTGCCATATTGAATAGCCTGTAGAATTAACGACATTTCTCTTACTTTATTAAAATTGTTGTGTTTCCTCTTTTGTTTAAAATATGACTAAAATTGAATCATTGGAATGTCTGATGAATGAATTGAATATCAAATATTGTCACTGTTTATTCCAAATAACATTTGATATCATAGTTTTGCCTCTCTTATTTAATATCAAATATTCATAACATTAAACGTGAACTTATTATCAATTGATCATTTATTTGTTATAAGTCTAAGTTGTATATTTTGTTGGCTATAAAACACACGTCATGTCATTACAATTATTGGATTCGGGTATAAACAAATGACTGTGACTTATTTGAAATTCGAATTTATTTCCGTTGTATGAATAGTCTTAAAATGTTACGTAATTTGTTGTCTTTGCTTTTTTAAATACCGCAAAATGATGGTGATTTTATGAACGAATCGATGGATACTTTATTATCGGGCGAGATGCGGAATGATATGATGAGAAAACATAAAAGAAAATCGTGAATCATTAAAATTAACATTAATAGCTTTGGTATGTTTGTTATACGGCTAATGAATCGGTAAAATTCTGTCTGTGACTTGTCAATGTCCAAATATCCCTGACCAAATCGCCCCGATCCATCCTTCGGAAGGTGATGTGCTGAACAAAACAAAACTTATTCAAGATTGCTGCCGGGTGTAATGGCGGACGGCACAAACATAAATTAAATACCTAATTTTTAATTACCCGCCGAAAAGTGACGATAACGCCGATATGATGTCACCGAAAAACCTACGAAAGTGCAAAAATTTTGATACATTAAAAATTGCAAAATTTGTTAGTTCCATTTTTCCATTTACCGAATCAATGTGTTATCTTCCGAATTCAAAAAAATATCTCCCAATAGACGAAAACAATTTCTTTTTTTTCTTTGGCAATATAAAAAAACGTAGGTTCTTATCCTGACTATTAAAATTTTAACAAATTCGTGTAAATTTAATTGGTAACTAATTGAGTTTTCTGCTCAAACTGTTCGTGAATTATTCCGATCTGTCAAAAAATATACAAAGTCTTAATGTCGGAATATAAGAATCATTGTTATGATCAACTTCTGTAGTATTTCTCCAGTAGAAATAATTAAAAAAATACTGATCATAGATAGAGAGAAAACGTATATATGTCACGTGTCAATTTTTGAATCCTGGCTGTAGACCAATAACTCTTTAATACGCTGCACATTCACCGATCCAAAAACGACCGCAAAAGTCGGTGGTAAAAGGTTTTCTGTTTTATAGTAATAGTTTTGTTTTTAAATCGACGGACATGCTTTTATAGTGCTTAATAAATCATTACAGAATGCAATGATAAATTTAAATATGTAATTGTCTTGAAAAGTATTTGTGAAGCCTTAAATTAATTGGAACGTTGGCAAATTATTCCTAAAGCCGTAATTCGTAAAAGAAGAAATTGTTTTTCGTTACATAATGTTAGATTATTTTGTTAATCATTAGATGTTAGTACGTTGAAAGATTAATTCATTGATAATTCAAAATAAGCAGAGTTATAGAGTTTTTGACAACTAGTAAATCAATTATTCGAAATTGTTAATAATATTCTCAAAATGGAATAATGTTATAATTCAAAAGTGGAACTGTCAAATCATTTGCCATTTTCAACATGGTGCATGGCCGAAAAATTTGTAATAATGTGTTAGTGCTTTATAGAAAATATTATTCGTTTTATTTGGCAGAAGCTTTGGTTATTCTTTCGTTTTTTTAAACGTCAGATACTTACTGATTTTTGCATTTGTACATGGCGTTTAGTTTTTCAACGTCGCTTCGGCTGAGTCCAACTCGTTGTCCAATTTTAACGCCGCTTACCTATAATTCGACCAAATATTATTAAAACTTAAAAAGGAAGTAGAAATTCCAACATACAGATTTGGTAGAATAATTCAAAATCCTGATCGCCCATGATATAAGCGTCAGTTGGATTTGTCTATCCTGTAGATATATGTAAACTACGGACAATTTTTATTTGAAGAGTAAATGACGCCCTATTGAATGCAAACAGCACTCATCTCATAAAAACTCTATTTTTTAATTTAATTTATGTACAATAAAATGCATGCAACTTAGGTTTGTAAATTGGTAAGCTGTGGAAAATCATAATGTCATTATTAATGTGTGCAAATGCATTTTGTTTTTCATTTATCAAAAGCGATGTATTAGACCAGGAGTGAGGAACCTTTTCTTTTCTAAAGATTCAACATAAGGCCGCAGTAAAGAAGACATTGAAATTACGAAATCTTTGGCCGGCGATTTTGAAATAATAGGATTTTCGAAACAATTTCATGCCAATTTCTAAAGCATAGAAATTTTCGGATTTCCCAAAATTACCAGCGTTGGACCTTTTTTTATTTATTTTTTTAGGTGTTCCAAGAGTTTTGAAATCAAACAAGCCCGACAACCTATTGACGATTAGTTGTGTCGACCAGTTGACGGTAGTTGAAATCAATCTCAACCAGATGCTACATGTCGGTCAATCGACACAAAGCCTATTTGTAATGTCACTCTTACCTTGGTTACGAGGGTGGGTTTGTTGTTGCTAGAGAAGGCAAACTCTCCGTAGTGCATGACACTGTTGTAATCGTAAGCAATTCCGAAATCGTTCGTCGACTCCTTTGATGCCTTGTTGAAGTTGTAGTCTTGTCCTGGATTCAAAATAAACATACGAAATAGAGTTATTACAAATATATAGATACACATTCATAGAAGTTAATACGGGTAACTATGGCTATCGGTCTGACGTTAATTGGCCCACTACGCCCGTTGTGGTGTAGTTTGTTAGAGCTAACACTACCGACCAGGTAGGTCTGGGTCCTACTCCCGGTAAGACCAATAAAGATTTTTCAATTAAAATTTGAACCCTAAGACGTGGGTGTTTGTGATGTCAATTTACCTTGAGTTTATCTCGAGTGACTTACAATAAAATTCTCTTCGAGTTGTCCTCGTATGATCTTTCAACTTTAAAATATTTGGCGCATTGACATTAACTGTAATGCCAAATATTTTTATATAAATTATAAAATAAAATAAAAACATTACAAGAAAAAAGGTTTTAAATTATGCTGTTATAGTGTTATGGTCATACCATTGCCATCTGTATGTTTCTAAGGAAAGCAATGGTATCGTGTAGCCCTTTGAAGGTAAAAATATGCATTATATTTGCCATATTATGAAATTTGGTTGTTGAGTATCTATCATATTTAAAAAAAACTTCTATCGGCAATATTTTTAATTTGTATTCCTACTCTATAAAAAATGGGTTATATATTTTAAGTCTATGATTATATACATGTAGAGAAATGTTGCAAAGACCTAAAAAAAACCCTGTGAATATTGATGGTATGGGTCAAAGTTACCCGATACAGGGTGCAAACTTTGGCCCACACTGTTTTATCTATATTTATAAATCGAGCATAAAAATATTTCCAAAAACTTTTTGTGAACTGAATCTGAAAACACTGATACCCATATTTATCAAATAATAGCACACGCAATAGTAACGGCGATTTATAATAATACAAAAAAAAAAACCTTCAAAGCTGGTCCAAAGTTACCTGTGTTGATAATAATTAAAAGATTGTTCCATTTTAGTGTACCACACTTTTTTCACTTCTGGTATTACTGAAACAGCGTCTCGGTATTTGAATTGTTCGAATTTTAAATATCGAAATGTCAAAACCCATCTTTAATATGCTACGAAACTGATATAAGAATAGCATTCATAATTAGGTGCAGCGATAGGTGAATAGGATTTGATGAATTTAATGTGAAACATTATCAATCCAAAGACATTTGCAATCATTTCAATATCGCTAAATAATATTTTATATTTTTATCTTATATAATAATTTAAACATAATTAAGACCTTGCTTGATGTTCTGGAAGTTTACGGTTACGTATTTGTCTCTTTCGTTGCGGCTCTGCTCGTGGAGGAATCCTGCTGCGTGCATCAGCTCGTGGATGACTGTACCCTTGCTTGTGACGCATCCGGGGTTCTGAAGATTTACTTCTTGGCGACCACCTGTAGATAATCACAGTATAGAGTGTTATGTTTTTATATAACGCGCAGAGAAAACTAAACTACGCAGATATTACGTTGTCCGCTTTATTTTTTTATAATATAAAATTTAATGTACATTATAAGTTTTCTTGGCCTATAACCCAAGTAGATCCTGCTATAATTTCAAATAAACTTTCTTCCAGCAGCTTCAATAGACCGCTCGATTCTACATGCAGTTTTTACGACTTAAGTAGGGTAGGGAAAGGCTTAAAATTAAATTTTCCACTTTTAACTTATTTCGGAATAGTATTCGTATAATATAGTTGTGGTCTAGTAGTTAGTTAGAGCTTGCTCAACCAATCAGGCGGGTCTGGGTTTGATTCCCGGTAAGGTCAATGTCAAATTTAAATTTGACACATTTCGTTTTTTATGTCAATTCTAATCGAGTTTTTCTCGTACGATCTTCAAAATATTTGGACCACTGGCATTAGCCATACTGGCAAATATCCATATTTTTTTAAGTCGTACCCTACCCAAATATAGAACGTTTAGGTCGGTCGTTCATCTTCTCTCTTCTAACAGGGCAGAGAAAGAATAATGGAATTTGAAAAGAACTAGTAGTCATCTAGCCGCTCTCTCTACGCCTCCACTTTCAATATTGCAATTCGATTGTTTTTTTCAATGTCTTTTAAATATATTCCATTAATAATTATCACGTATATGTATATAATTGCGCACCCCAAAAAAACAACGTAAATAAATTGTATTACATCAATTACATCAATGTCGTCAGAGAATGTTGTATGAGAGAAATTCCCCGTAGAAATGAATCTAAAAATATGCATCTCGTCCATATTAAGGAAGGTCAGAATTATCGGCTCGTGCGGTTGGTATAGACGTCATAAACTTCTGCGCGTCGACCTCCAATAGCAAAACACCGATAAAAAAAACTCTGAATGTTTTCATTGGTAGATCAGCTGTTGATTAAACATGTATTTTTTTAAGAAAGTTGACACTCACCAATCCTTCCAACACTTGACCAGCACCCTGTCTTGCGTCCTGAAATGACCAGGTAATCTGTTTCTCCTTTGTAGGGTACAAAACGGATGCAGGTCAGCTTTGAGTAGTCGGCGATGGCTTTCATGATGTTGTCTCGGTGTTCGCTTGCTATAGAATTGATAAATATACATAATTTACTAATAAATATTGAATTCAGATCCACTAAGCATCTCAGTTTCCGTCGTAGGCAAGTGGACAGAAAAAATGAGTAGATGACGTGAACCATTACTAAACAAGGTCTAGCGGTAAGAGATTTACACTCGATCAGATGTACAGCAAATAAATAATATTAACCATATATTGTTTTAGTTTAATATTTGAAATTTTGGGCATGGGTTTTTGTGATGTATTTTCTTTTCCGGTTGACTTCGAATGACATTTAAAAAATCTTGGTGCTTAAAATATCTGGTGACATTGCATTGATTAACTACAATGCCAAATATAATACATAATTTAAATTAAAAACAAACATTATTAAAAAAACTATAAAGATTTTTACCAGTTTTGAATTAATAATTACATTACTTTAATGTTATACGTATAAATAGAAATCGATAGGTTAAATTGTGCATATTCTGTAGTATGTATAATAAATATATTGATTTACAATATAGTACGAGATATGTTTTAACACGATATATATATATATATACGTTCCAGTAGACACCGTGTACAAAATAGAAACATTGAAGATTGGTTATCTTAATTTAAAAAACCGCGTTAATTGAAAAAATAACAACATTGCGGTATACTAAATCGTGTATAAAGGTAATAATGAAAATAAATTTAAAAACATACAATATAACATACGCGGTCGTTTATGAGGGACTGGACATAAATCACTTAAAGAATTGTTTGACAAGTATAATGTGTTGTTGATTTTTTTGTTATTAATAAATCGTGTTAAAACAAATAATTCGTGTAAAAATACAGCATTCGTTCTTTTTAGTGTACTGTGTAAAGAATAATTTTTTTTTTAATTTTAAGCAATCGATTCATCAAAATCAACAAAAATGCTCATATAATAAAACATATTTTGAAGACTTTTCTCATTATTCCGATTCTATACTTTTATATATTACAATAATTATTTAGATGACTTATTTATTTTGGGTCACATTGCATCTGTTAATGTTACAAGTGAAACAAAGTTGCAAAGGTTTTCGGCAACCTCTTAAAAGTATAATTCATCCACATAACTTAAGAAAAAAATATTGATTATTACCATATGATCCTTCAATGACGTAAGGTATGATGCCGTTGGGCCAGCGGGTAGCTTCCGACCTCAATCCGTTCCTGGCTCCATCAGTCGGCACAAGGATATCTCCTTCAGCGTACTCTCCCAACTCTTCGGGGTTCTGATTTGAGGTTTCTGGATTCCAGTTGTCGACTCTGTTACCTGAAAAAGTCCAAACGGATACATTATATATTCTAATACAGGGCATCGCTATTATTAAGATGTCCTTCCAGTTCTTGGCGGAAAGTTGTTCCATTGGTTCTACAATGTATTGTATGAAATGGTAAGAGCCGAGATTGCTCAACAATTAAAAATGATTCGCTAAATGTTTTTAGAAAACGTAGTTTTATTTTAATTAATTACACAGAAGACGATAATACGATCAGAAGCAGTGACGGATTATCCAATAAGCAAATAAGGCGCGCGTGCTTGGGGCCTCAAAAATATTAAAGCTTCTATAATATAACTCGTATTAATATTTGCAATACCGGTATTCAATATGAAATACCAAAACAACGGTAATAATCTATTCAACCATTGTTGGAGCCAATCTTCTCCTATTTTTTAAAAAAAGAGGGATAAAGTAGCCGAATTGTAATCGATATCCACTTCCGCTCCCAGTGCGAAGTGTATGGCTTCCTAATGGAGGCATATCAAAAGAAGTTTAGACATCTCTTTATGTCTAGGACGGAACTAGTGGTTAGCTAAACATTCTCGCTACACCTCGAAATTTTAAGATTGGAATGGTGGAGTGAGGGTAATTTTTTAGAACAAGGAATCACAAACTTCCATGACTACGAACAGGAATCGATAAATCGATTTTAAAAGTACTGGGATTCGAGCCCGTGAGGTACGGCATAGAACCTAACATTGGCGGATCCAAGGGGGGGGCCATGGGGGCCATGGCCCCCCCCTGAGGAGATTTTTTTTCTTCATTTTTCTACTTTATTAAAACTTTATTGTGAAATGGGATCTTTAATTGTTTAGTTTACGATGTTTTATAGAATACATACTTAATTATGTATTGACTACTTTTATATAGATATATTATTTTTAAATCATCTATTTTTTAATGTATTATCTTTTTATGATGTTTATTTTCGAATTGAATGGCCCCCTCCTTGGACAATTTCTGGATCCGCCAATGGAACCTAAAGACGTTGACCACTGTGTAATAGACCCAAAATCGGTATTTTTCTACAATCGATATTTACGAGGAAATAATTTCGTTTTAAGATGCTTTATTAGGAGTTCTTACAAATCGAAAAAAAATCCAATTTAATCTTACTGTCAAGGACACTATTTTCTATTAAATATTAACGTCTGGAAATTCAGAGACAATATTATTACCATAAACAACTGTCAGACAGCAATTAATCAATACCCACGTGGGTTTTATGATACATTGTTTTATTATGCTAATAACTTAATTCTTGAAATAATTTCCCGACATTCTCCAGTAAGCGTTTACCCAAAAGAGTATCACGGCTTCAAATTCCCACTACCTCTTCAAATACTCAATTAAAATTACGCAAGTATTTAACTAATTGCTGTGCAAATTCTTGAATAATATGTGTGAATTCCGCCATATTATCACTATTTGATTATTGTAATAGCAAACTAGACTAAATATGCAATTAATTTGTCGAGTTATATTCAGTATTCACTTGTTTTAAACGCAAAAAGGAAACGGCAAACCAGTAAAACTATTTTAAATATACTATCATCCCGACTTCCGGTGAAAATTGTATTCCGCTATTAATATAAAAGCTGTTAAGCGAGTTTTGTGATTGAAGTTTGCATTAACAAAATAATCTAAATATTTAGTTATCTATTATTATTCAATTTGTCATATTAGCATTGGAATTGTTTTAATAATAACTATTATGTCACCCAAGAGTGCAAATTTTCCAACGAGACCGCCACGGGAAATAAATGTACATGTTTTCACATAAAACAGAATCATACATACTTTATTATAGTGTACAAGAGGGGCTCTATTTTATATATATTTTACACGTCTTAAAGTATCGTAAAAGTGAAGTAACCCCAGTTAATACACATTGCAATAGTGTTATATTCGTAAAATAAAAATATGCAATCCACCATCCACCAAAATACCAAATAAAGACGTGATTGTACAAGAAAAAGTTTTACTAGTTGGCTCACCTCACTTCTCGAAGGCTCAATTCTCTAATAACCATTTCATAAGTGGAAAAAAAACCTATGTCAACTTTCCACTTACATCATGTCTTAAACAAGTCCGTGGGCAGTTGGGTCGTTTGTCTGGTGAAATGACCTTCGTTGCTTTGATCATTTTTGTAAGATTGACAAGCTAGACAAAACTGTCCAATTAGAAAGAATGAAAACTAAAAATATGTACAGCTTTTTGTTTGCAGAGAAAGTATTTTATTTTATTACAGTTTGTAAAACACGCTTACTTAAAATTGAATTTGCTTGGGCCGTTTGTCGTTGAGGCCCTCATATGGTACATAACAATTAATATTAAGATATTGCCGATATAATATTAAGTGTTTTCGCCATAAGACATCATAGGACATTAGTTTTTCAACGGTATTTCAAATTTGACTGTAGTAAACTTTGAAACAATCTATCGCTATTAAAAATAACAACAGATGTTAATAATGCTCTTTACAAGTGAAACCGATCCAGAACTATAATAAAATTATGTAATTAGCACAAAAAAAAGTGATTTTTTTATTAATATAATGCCTTTTTGACAACAATTTACAGTGAATACAATAAAAGTGCTTAAAATTGGGCTTACAAGCTTGAGTCTTTGCTAGTCAGACTTCTTACTATGAAGCTAAACAGCAATGTTTTTTTTTCATTTGGATGATAATCTTTTAAGTAAAAGTTTATAATTTAGTTGTGAAATTGTGAATTATAAAACTAAGCCTCTCATAGACAGACGACTTTGCCAAACAAGTAGATCTTTTGCAGGTTGTGCTTAGTCGTACTATAAAATACGGTCAATTAGCGGTCTCATACAGTAAATAAGAAAATAATAATTGTAAGCTTGAAGACTTCCGTTCATCTTAATTACGTAAAACAATAAAGTATTTGGTTCTTTTAATATACATATACTGTTTTACATTGATTTACATATATTACATATAATCAATTAAAAAAATAAACAAAGACACGGATTTTAAAATTAATTTTAGTTATTATTAGATATTTTTCTTCTTTATATATGCTTTATTCGTAGTTCATAAGTAATGCATAAAAAAATTATTTAAACATTAGAGGAGTATGGACGTACATGTACGTCGGCGCCATTTTTCTGTAAATGGCTATGGAAGTACTTTAAACTAAACACAGGAATGTCTGTCTGTAAGCATATATATGCTCTAAGTATGAATTATATATATTAATTGGGAAAAAGTCACAAAATTGTCATGTTAAGAAATGGCAGTAGATTAAAGTAAGGTGTGTATAAATCTATTCACTCCTCTAAAGGTTAAAAAGTAGTTATAAGTACTTGACCACGACTATCATTTATTGAATATTTAATTAATTTATATTATATTAGGTAAAACGGAAAGAAATGACATTTTTTCTGGTGCGTCACTTTAAAATCTGTTTGTCAACGGTTGCCGTTGAGCCAACACGTCGTGGTTGGTATCATTTTAAAGCTCTGTGTGTACTCTTTCCATTTCAACATGTTTTATATATTTTTTGCCGTTGTGGAAAAATGGAGAAGCCTGAGATTCAAGAAACACATTTGCGCTGTTTTATGCTGTTTTTATACGATAAAGGATTAAAACCAAAAGAAGCTACGCAGACCATTTGTGACATTTACGGTGACGTCTTGAAACTTTGAAAGTGCTTTAGATGGTTTCAAAGGTTAAAAAGTGGTGATAGGGAGTTAAAGGACAAACCAAAAACAGGAAGACCCCTCAAAATCGATGATGACGTCCTAAAATCATTGGTGGAAGCTGATCCTCGTAAAACAGTGAAGGAATTGTCACACGACATTGGCTGTCCAATAACAACTGTAAAAGATCATCTGAAAAAGTTGGGAAAAGACACAGGCAAGGAATTTGGGTACCACATGATCTCTCTTAAACGGCCTTGGAGCAAGCGTGACCATCTGTGCTTCTCTATTGTCCAGGCACGAAACGGATCCATTTCTCAGAAGGATAATTACCGGGGACGAAAAATGGGTCCTTTACAGTAATACCAGGAGAAAAAAACAATGGCTATCACCAAATCAAGTACCTGTGCCTACTCCTCGGCCAACATTGACGTTAAAAAAAGTTTTGTTGTGTGTTTGGTGGGATGTTTCGGGGATAATACATTTTGAATAGTTGAAATCTGGTCAAACAGTTACGGCAGAGCTATACTGTGCCCAACTAGAACGATTAAAAGCAGAGTTATTAAAAAAACGATCTGTTTTGGTCAATAACAATAGGCGGATTTTACAACATGACAATGCGAGACCTCATGCGGCAAAAATTACTCAGCAAAAAATAAGAGAACTTGATTTCGAACTTCTGCCACATCCTCCATATTCACCGGACATAGCACCTTCGGATTATTATCTCTTCAAGTCGATGGAGCATTCACTTCGTGACAAAAAATTTACAAACACTGACCAGGTGAAAAATCACCTGGATTCGTATTTTGCCAGTAAGTCACCAGAGTTTTACGAAAAGGGTATCAAAAAGTTGCCTCTTTTATGGAGGAAGATAATAGACAACGAGGGGAATTATATAACAGAATAATATTGTATCATTTTTTTTTAAATAATTTTTTTGTCACAATAACAAAAAATGTCATTTCTTCCGTTTACCTAATATTAAGAAAAAACACAATATTCTTTTGTATTTATTTCCACTTTTATTTATCAAGATCAGGACCTGTCTCGAACATGGTGAACATACTTTAGATTAAATACGTTATGTCAAATTATTCAAATAAAAAAATGTTAATACTATTCTAAATAAATCAAAAAATAATGCGCCACTCAGAGATCTATGATTATTATTTTTTTTTGCTAATTCGCCATGAATATAAAAATGATGATTTATATGATAGTATATTTTAAGTGTCGTTATTAAAATTTTGGGGATGTAAAATTCTGTTGGCTTTTTCCGTGAGTTGAGACAATCGTTGTTATCAAATATTCAATTTATTTTAATAAAAAAATCATCTTGTTTACGCAATTAATAAATAGTATAAAAAACACATATTTTCAAAAAAGGAAAGATAATCAAAGGTGGACACGCGGTTTAATTGTGATGGAAAAAAAATTACGCGATGTTTTAATAATAACAGAATTTTTGATTAAATTTGTTCAATTCAATTTTAGCTTGTTAAAAACTTAAAAAATAATTTAATATTTTTTAAATTTGTGTAAATATATCGAGAAAATTAAACATTGTTTTCCCGAAATATACATTGATAATTAGAAACGAATTATTAAAATTATAAAAAATAAAATCCGAAACTGATCAACTTTTTATCATTGAACCGACTCAAATAAAGAAAAGTTTTATTTACATTTTTGTTTTTGTTCAATAATGAATTATTATTGTTTCACCAACCTGTTCGATCACTGGGTGTACCATAAATCTTATCACCAAGATGAGAGAGGTCGATTCTTCCTCCATCTTCAACATTATTGTCACCGGCGCCCGGAAGAGGAGATGTGAACACCTGTATGCTCAGCAATAAACAAAACAATATCGACACGTTTAGAGATGCCATCTTGTGGGATTCGTCTCAACTCGCTTCTAAATGATTTCACTAATTGTTCAAATTTGGAACGGTTCCTGTCAGTTTGACGTTTCTTACGTCAAGACAGAAATGTAATGATGCATTTTACGACGCGATGCCATGTTTTTATACTGAATTTGAACCATAAAACTCGTATCTCTGAGACAGTTTGGCGCTCTGAATAATATTCGCCGACGCCTTCTACTAATTGATAATACAGCTCTTATCGCATTCATTCGAGTTTGCGCGCCAAAACATAAGAATGAACTTGGCGTCGGCGATGACAATTTGGCGGGAAGACGTCACAAACAATAATTTTGTTTTAGTCATAGACATTAATCCATTTGGACTAGTTTATAAAAAAAACCTTGCATTAACCTCAAAGTTAGTGTTTTTAGAACTGTGTCATCATTTTACTAACGCAGATTAACCGCAATTTATTAGATACTTAATTGAAAATTAAGCCGATATGGTATTTATTTTTCACAAGAAAAAGATTTCCACCTTCAAATAATTATAGACGAGGAAGTAAAAAAAACGATAGATGAAAGTAAATTCATCGTTTTAATATTAAATACGTCTTACTTTACATTTCATAGAATGTTTAGAATAAATAGCAATATGACTTAAAATGTTATGAGATGAATAACATCGGCCATGATTAGGAATTGCAAAACCTTTATTACCAAAACCGGGATTCTAGTATTTTAGTTGTTTTTTCATATCTTACAGATCGGTACATTAACACTCGGGTAATTTATCAAACAGACGCATTATTTTTTGTATTTGCGTTCATTTACTTATTGTCCCTTGCAGAAGTATTACATACAATGCAATCCACAATCATTGCGATCAAAATTATCCGTTGTAATTATTGTTTTCATATTTTTGTGGTATTGGGAAAAAATAATTTAAAAAAAAACAAATTTCAACATATTCCACAGTTTTTTAAATAAAGAACTAGACCGGCTAAGTTCATCAATAACATTATCAATCGATGACAGTGAACACCCTAAAAGGTTTTGACATCATCATGACCGGTATTTAATAAGAAATAACCGAATACTGATTATGATCGATTCTTCCGGTACAGCAACCCCTAGTTCTGATCGTATTACACAACCAACTTACTCACTTATAATATGTTTAATAAACTTAAATAATAAAACAAAAGTATTTTTTTATTCTGAACGATGTTGGTGCAAAGCATTAATGATTTTTTCTCCATTAATATATTTTATTGAGACATTAATTGCCATTCTTGTGAGGCAATAAATTCGAATGTATTCACTCATGTAACTACTACCGAAAAATACTTAAATTTGTGTTTTTTATTGTCTTTCCAACCTTTTACTTTTTGTTGGTGGGTAGAGCTTATTTGTTATATTGTAAGCTTTATTGAAAATCATTGCACAATAACGACATCGCTCTCAAGTCGGCGCTGGGAACAATGACAATTGAGAGCTTTTCAAAATATTATATTTTTAAAAAATCGGTAATGCCATGATAATATCGATGTTACAGTTAGGGTATGCATTTATTCGATGAATAAATTAACTACTCGATGTACACATACTCCATTTAAGCCAGATACACTATGCACTTATTAACAAATTAACAAATAATCACGGGTGTACCAATATTTTTTTCCAGCCACTCTACAGTGCTAGGCGCATGCAATCACAAAGTCTTTGTGTGTTAACCGTTGTCTGAAATTTCACGTAACTTACAAACATCAACGTCTTGTTGTCATTCTCGCGCTCTTTCTATTTAAAATAGGTAACCTAGCCTAAGCCGTAATTTCATTTATAATTTTACCAGCACTTACATGTCATACATTGGCTAGTCAAAGTGGATGTGAATTGTTTATTATACCTATTTCTATACCTTCAATAGGTGATGTTTAAGATGTACAAATAGGCTATTATTAAGTTTTATATATTTTTAATCATATGTATAACTTATTTTCTATGATAAATTTGTATTTTCTTTCAATAAAAACATCATTTATATTTGTCTACACTTCATGTATAATATTTCGAAAAGATTACAAGTCCACCTTCATAAAAATAGATTAAATTTATATATTTTAAATATATATATATATATATATTATAAAAACTTTTCCTTATATATTATATTATATAAAAGACACATTTTTAAGTCTCCTTAACATTTGAAACACAGCAATTTAAACTCTTTTCATATTTCTATCACCAATTGTTTGTTACCCCCAATAGCCTTACTTAGTTTTGTATAAATAACTCTGTATAGATTTACGTTTTTATCAGTTGAAAATTCACATGATGAGTGAAACCAGTTCTGATCCTATACATAAATGTGCAGTAGGTAATAAAAGATTGAATATATAAAGTTAGAAACAACAAGCCATATTTTCAGTTTTATCCTTTAATTACCATCTAATATATAAATATTGTTTATGAATTATATCAAGCTATTAAAATATTGTGATAATATGTATATTTTTTTTATCATGCCCGTTCCCAATATGGAGTCTATACTCCTAATATAGTTAATCTAAACAGAACCGCTTATTACCGAGTTGCTCAATCTCTCTCCTTTTCAAAGAGAGTAGGAATATAAGGATAAGGTAAAGACACGACTAGTAGTTAGCTAATCGCTCTCGCTACGCCCCATTTTTAGGATAGGATGATGGGAGAGGGAGATCAAATCATTACAAGCATCTATGCCTTCGAACAGAAACCCAAAAATTGATTGAAAAATCAATTTACAAAACTGTCCGTACTGGGATTCGAACCTGTGACCTCTGTAACCGAAACCAACGACGTTGATCACTCAACCACGCAGACGCCTACGTAATATATATCTAGAATAAAAGAAATGCACAGTTACCTGTATTGGTCGAATTATGAGCAAAAGTATGTGTTGGTAGATAGGCCCCTGTGATCCTTATCAACCGATTGTACCTTTATGGTTTGATTATAATATATTAAAGCTTTTTTTTCATGTCCGCTCTCAGTGTAGAGCTTTTCTACGAGAACTGTTTGTTAGTCAGTCGCTGAACCTCTCTTTTTCAAATAGGGATAGAAGGATAAGGCTAGGACAAAACTAGTGGTTAACCTATCGCTCCCGCTACACCCAGTTATTAAGGGGTTGGAAAGGTGGAAGGGGGAGATTCGATCGAAAAGTGCTGTTCGTACTGGGACTCGAACCCGTAAGGTCAGGCACGGTAGCCCACAACGCTAGCCGCTGCGTCATAGGACCCGCCAGCATTTTAGTCCTTGCTTGTCATTGAATTTAAAAGTCATGATAAATGTATATCAGTTATTATTGATTGAAATCATTAATCTAATGTCACTATTTTCAACTTTTCTTAGAATATAACAAAACCCTGTTATACTAATAATATATATTTGCGGTTACGAAATAACAAAATATTGTAGACTAAATAAGTTGCAGACCTTGTCCGTTCCGATTTCCAGCCGGCCTCTTCGTTTGGTCCTGCGAATTATCAAGCAACCTCAGCTTCTCAAACCAAGAGAAAAGATAATACATTTTTTTCAATATTTAAGATTTATCCATTTCTGTTCGATGGCATGATCTTAAAATTTACTCCCACGATTATTTAACCACTAGTCTTAACCCAATCCTTCTGTCCCTGTCTACTTCGAAAAAATAGAAGTTGAACAACTGTGTTACAAGAAGTTCTCGTATAAAATGATAAGATAGATAGACACCTTATGGAGTTATCACAACTTGCAAACTCAATTGCGCCACTTTAGAAGCCGTCATAGTATATATATATATATATGTAGTCATATTTTTATTTTATTTTATCTTCTTATCCATATTATTCATCCAACACATCCAAGTTTTAAAAATTTGCTTCTCAAAAAAAAATTCAATCGTAGTATAGTTAATATTTGGCTCAGTTGACTAATGAGTTTGCCGACCACTACCCTATTCGATCCTTAAAAATGGGAGAAATTCATTTCCGTCGCTAAAACTGATTTTGTCCTAAAAGAAAGCTTGAATAATTGACTTACAATAAGTTCCGTCTAAATCATGGGTGGCCAACCTTTTCAGCAGCCGGGCCAGATTTTATAAATGAGATTTCCTACCGGGCCGTTTTTTTATTCTTAAATTTCTTTTATTATTCAAAGCAAACAAGAAATATAATGTTTTTTAAGATGATTTAACAAAAATGAGAATCAAACATATTTATTAGATTAGAGTTAGGCAATACAAAAAATAATAATATGAAAATAAACAAAATATAATAAATTTTAGTGAGACGTATGATATTGTCTGTCAGAACTAAGTGCATCAATGCTGATAACGATTGATGTTGTTGCTACACGCAAACAGTTTTCCAAATGTTCATCAGTGATTCGTGTTCGTTTGAGATTTAATATACTTCATTCTACTAAAAAATCTGTTTCCAAATAGCGAGATCATCGATAGAGCATGTTTGTAAAATGCAGGATATTTATCCTTGTCCAAATATGTTTTGTAAAACTCTTCCAAACTAACCTGATTGAATTTCTCCTTTAACTGTGCATCACAACACATTTCACAATGTTCAATTTGTAAAAATCCTGGCAATAAATTCACGTCTACAGAGAATGGCGTTGCAAATGCAGCAAAAAGTTGTCAAGATAGTTGAATCAATGCACTGAGATACTTCTATATGTATATGAGATATGATACGAACTACGCACGTTGGAATGTTCTTTTGGTGGTTTTATGTACACTGAAAGAAAAAAATGTGTGCATGTGCTCCGCGGGCCACAAGTAGACACCCAGCGGGCAGTGGGTTGGCCTCCCTTGATGTAAATGCTCCATTTGGAGTATATCTCTCATAATAATACCAAGATTGACAAGAACTTGAATGACCGAAGCCCTATTCCCGCCTCACTATGAACCTCTATGAACCTCTAATAAAACCATTAGGAGCAATTTATACCAGAAGCTTTCGTGTCCGCTAAAAAGGAGACTTGAAATGTGTGCGATACCGATTCTACCTAAATAGGAATGGAAAAAAAATAGTATTAAAAATATATTTAATACACGTCGCCCACTTAAATATTTTATGATAAGTGAAATGAATTTATTATTGTAAAATAATAATACTCCTATATACATAAGTGACCTCCTTCGGTCCCCAAAGCATAAAGTGTAAATAAAATACAATATTCATAATATATTAATTCAATTGCATTGCTCACGTAAAATACACAAAACATGGTCCATCAATTCAAAGTTCAAGAACATTCGGCAAAATAATATATATTTAAATAAATTAAATTCGACGTTAAATTCTTAAGTTTATTTTTGTTGTTGTGATTGATTTAGCGAATGTATCAAAAGTTTACAAGTGTATTTATTATCAATAAATAGGTTTAACCCTCCAAATACGAGTGTGACCATATGGTCACAGTAAACACCGTTGTCTATTAATCCCACTATTCATCTTTTTTCTACCTGAATATCGATGCTTTTGCTCATATTTGGTTAAGAAGGGGACAGACTTCAGTAAGTCATCAGCAGTTGGGATAGAAACGGTCACCAAAAGCACATGCGATTTTTTGAATTTCCGTTTTTTTTTAATTTACTTTTTGAAACTGTTAGTTATTTTTTTTATAAAAACATCAAATTATTTACAGTTCTTTTGCTAATATATTTGTATTGAAATTATGTTGATCTAAAGAGGTCAAATTGTAAATATGTTTAAAAAATTCACGTTTAGCTATATTTTAACCCCGAATGTTTGCAGGCCCATACGGTCACGCTCGTCCTTACTACTGTCGAAACACAATATTACACGGTAGTAAAAGGATGAGCATGGCCATATAGTCATGCGGGGTTTCTATACAACGCCTTTGCGGTTTTTTTTTAAATTTTTGTAAGGAATAATAGTTATCCGCGACTTCAATATGGCTTAAAAAAAAATATCGGAAAACAGCTCTCGTCTCTGGAGGTTAAGTCATAACTTTACTATGTGATGCACAATCAACATGATCATTTATTTTTTCCCTCAAACCGAGACACCTAAAAAATGGTACTTTTAGTCCCCATTTTAGGCGCCTCACACGTTCATACAATACAATTAACTAAATAGTAATATTTTGTTATGTCATATTAGATATTTTATACAAAATTATATTTTTAAAAATACAGTATTATCTTTGCCATGTATTATTAAGCCTTCATCGAGATTCTACCGCAAGGATTTTGATTTTGTGTGTTTTCAATTGTTATGTACCACGAGTTTTTCTGTCTTCGAAAACGGGACATTTTAGCAACCCAAAGCTGTGTTCGGGGACATCGGGATATGCCGCTTGAAAACGGGACGTCTGGTCACATTATGTATAATTTGACTCGGTAGATAATTTTAACAGAACTTGTGTTATGACTAGAGATTGTGTTCATAAAAATATTTTAATATTAAAGACATTTTTAAACTATTCTACAGTTAGGTCCACGAGTACTAAATGATCAGGTGTGGTTTAAAATCATTTTGATTAAAATAGCGTGATTAAGAAAATATATAATAATCTTTAAAATGTCATAAAATCCTAAACATAGTTGGGATGGCGATAGGTGAATATAATAATGGCTTTTGATAACGAGTTCATAGATTAAAAATTCTTGTACGTACACATTCATAAATTGATTGTTCACCAATTTATGGATTTGCGTTCAAATGCATTTCAACAAATTTCTATTACAACCCTTCCAGTTCTAAAAACGAAAAGAAACGCGATTGATTAGTTAAACACAAGTCCTGCTCTAGCCTTATCCTTCTATCTTTAATCTCAACGAATGAGAGAGGCTGAGGCAGCGGTGGGCTGCCAATACGTTATCAAGGGGCTCGCTAAATCTCAAAGCAATTTTCGATGTTCTGGGGAAGAAGTGAATATTTGTATCAATCCTATGCAATTATATGCAATACTTAAATAAGCAATCGATTGCTTTTTTTAATACACTTATAACATGTAACAATATGCATTTTATCGTAAACTTATCAATCTAAATGACTAAAAATGAACTACTGTGTATACTGAAGCTGTCGTTGATAACATATAAGTCAGAAATTGCAGTTATACACTAATTTGATCTGAGAATATTGCTTTCTCTTAAATTAACAAGGGGCTCGCCGGCTTCAGTCAAATTTAACAAGGGGCTCGCGCGAGCCCCTCCGAGCCCCCTCCAGCCCACCCCTGGGCTGAGGTGTTGAGTTTCCGTATAAAAACGTCCGTTGAAAAATTGAGTGCATATCCTTCATATTGACAACGGACGAGGTTAAAAAACTATTTTTTTTAAAATTTCCTTATTAAAATTCATTATATTTCTATTGAATAAACTTCGGCAATGTTTGCGTACGTCTACCTTAACCGGTTCTGATCAGTACAGAACTGGAGCCTGTATCGGGATGGTTAACCAAAAGGTTTGTACTTCATCGAAGCAGTGTCGGCATTCTGACAGCCAGCACCCACGCTTGTATGCCCACAGCAATACATTTACATAGTTTCGTGTTTCTTTGAGGTATAAATGTTAATCAACTCAAGGATATCATTTCGGAAGTGGGACCCTTCTCGTATTGTGCAATATTGTTTCTGAAATGTCGTTTGGGCGTTAATTTAGTGATTTCGATTGGAATAACATACAAAATGTCGCAGGCACATTGCAATAGATACGACAACTATTTTAAACAGTGAATTGAGAAAGAATTGAGGTAACAATCCTTTTTTGACCGTAAAGACTTTTAACCTATCTTATGCCACAAGCACACAGGCACGCATATTGTACATCGTCTCAGCACTTTCAACTAGTCATTCGATTTGTTTTTTTTTGCTTCACTTATACAATTTACCTGTTTAAAAAAATGTATGAATACAAAGTTATGGGAAAATTTAATATGTACTTTGTGATACCTATCAAAATTAATCACAAAAATATTTTATTTACTTAAACACACACACAATCAATAATTTTAGCTGTAAAGTATCACGCCTGCTAGGATATTTCCGGAAAGTCTTAATCCTGCCTGCCTCTTCTTTTTGTGGGATTCCGGCGTCCTGTAAGACCGTCGGGTACTATCCATAAGATTTACTTAGCGGAACTGAGGTATGTTAGCATTTCACGAAAGGCAGTAAAGACGAGAGACAGGGAAACAAGAAGGTGCCGCATGGTAAAGTATTATTTTAATATAAATAAGAAGCATTGAAAACGTCGGAGTCCAAGGAAAAATTCCACATAACGCGTTTAGTGGGTGAATTTTGAAATATATGAGGTTTCAAGTCTGTTGCCGGGTGGTCAAAGTCCTCTTTGGCTGCAGTTTCCATAGACTCAAATTCTTGTGCCAGTGTACACCTCATGTATACTTGATATCATGTGCCCAGTGATTTACAAATGGTTAACAGTAAGAATCTACGTATGAATAAATATTAACTAATAGAAAAATTAATCACTTTCTTCACTGGAGATTAGAAATTGTACTTTTTTTTAAAATGAGTGCACTAGAAGTAAAGTTGTTATCATTGAAGGTTAGGTAAACAGAAAAAATATTACATGGATTAAAAGCGTTTACTTTTCTTTTTGATATAAAAAAAATACCTCAGTTATCTATTGTTATGACATTGTGCCTATTAGGTGTCGGCTACCCTGGAGACCACTCTTGAAGCTTATTAATTTAATTATACTGTTGACCAAACAATCATAGATTAGAAGCATCACATCATCGGCTTAGTGAAGTTGCTGCACTTCTGCATCCCAGAGGCTACAGTCCAAAGTGAACCTTGGCTGTCCAATTAATTAATGACTTAGCACTTCGTCTACCTCCGACAATCGCTAACACCTAGCACTCGTATGTCTTCAGAAACTCAGACACCAACCCATCCAGCGAATCCAATGTCTTTTGACGCTCTGTCTTTCCTCTGGACCAGAATACATATACATACAAACATATGATATGAAGCGTTTTGGAAGATTACGCTCATTTTTGCGTGCTGTTAGTCTGGTCTAAGAATGGTGTCAAGTTGTGAGAAATACGAAATGTATTAGGTGTACCGGAATTAAGTGTCATTTTTTTAATGAAACAATCTGATACGATAAAAACATTTATTTTTCAAAAATTAGTCGATTATATAATTTTCATCGTTTGATATAACCTCTCTTCACCTATCTGTCAATTTTTCAATCCCTCTTTTACAAAAATCACCGGGTTTTGAATTAAAATATTCGGATATGCCCATTTTGACCTCTTCATAACTTTCCCAAACTTATTGTGCACTTAAACACTTCGCAAACCTTGAAATGTTATCGGAACACAAATTATTTTTTAGGTCAGGTAATTCATAATAGTAAAAATATCAGTGGCGGTTCCTGACCTAAAATCTTGGATGGGCTAGAGAAAAGCATATTTCCACTTCACCTTATACATTAATCTACAAGCAAATTAACAAATATTACGACACTACTGCAATGCATAAATTTTTATATAATAAAATCAATGCTAATGTAACTAAGAAATAATAGAATAATAACACGGAATCCTTAAATTCGTCTCTTTCAAAGTGAAATAACAAGTACCTACTAAAAGCAGTATAGAACTGTCACTTGCTGTCACTGAAAGTCAATACCTGTCACTTTCATACAATACAACGATATTGGTTTTGTGTTTCAATGCATAAGTATGCGTAATGCGCAGATTCTGTTTAGCCCCCAACGATCAACAGAAGCTTGACAGATTGAAACACAATCGTTTGTGATTGATGACGTTTCCGTACATACAAATACAAAAAAAAATCTAATCGTGCTTGATTGCGCCCCAGTGTAAAGAAATATTGTCTGTGGTTACGGGCTAAATATCGCTAGCCCTTGAGTGGTGTTGCCAGTGACGTGACGTTCCTGTTCCCTGTGAAGTATTTATAGGGTTATTGTTTTTTTTATGCCGGCTCAGTTTAAAATTGTAATACAAAACACAATCGAGAATATGATTGTAGGTAGACGTAACATTGTCTTATATTGACAGAGGAAAATTAAAACAAAGATATTATATTCATTTGGGAAAGGTAAGTTACGCTTATAAATGTATTTATTTTGTTCAGCGGCCGAATTGCTGTTCATTTTTATTCAGCCATCTAATGTTTTGGGTGAAAAATGCAGGTCGGGCTTAGCCCACCTAGCCCAGTACCTAGAACCGCCATTGAAAAATATACGTTATTAAATCACTTAATATTTATTCATTAATTATTTTTTAATCATGTTACATAAAAATATAAGTAAACAAAGCTTTTAGTGACTAAAAACCTACGCCTGTACCTAAATATTTGACGTTTTAAGCATCACTGGAGATTTACTATCACTTAATTTTTAATATGATGTAGAATATGCTTAACTGTGTTGCAACGTATATTACCATTCTAAATATTCGCGGAACACTTATTAAGGTCCGACGGAACACCAGTGTTCCGCGGAACATAGATTTGGAAACTCTGCTATAGAATATAGATCATCAATGGAAAGTAATGTAATGGTTTGGGAGTTATTAACCCATTAAGATAATTATGCGGTTAACGATTGTAGGTTTGTATGCAAATGAATCATAAGTTTAATGCTTTATCATTTTTATTTATGTGTTTGATAATCTCGCTATAAAAATACTATTAATATTTGCTGAATTATTTTTGTCACGGCTGTGCGATAAAAACGACATTATCCATGAACTAGAAAGAAAAATTATTACTACAAAAGTAAACACGATAATGCCATACATAATAATGGTTATGTTATCTCATTGTACAGTTGGATTACTATCGAAAGGTCAAACATAGGTTACTGATCAGGTATTTGACAACAAGTTCGTTTTTGATTATCCCACCACCACCCGTAAGTTGTATGCAGTCGCTGTTTCACGGCCGCCTTGCATAGCGCATACGATCATGAAAAGAAACGAATTTACTGCTCATATTGGCCCAATACAGAATTGCATTTTAAAAGTAATAAAGAATTAGTTTACTTTACATTTTTAACTATGCGTTTTATAATTCAAAAATAATATTTACCACCTGAAATAAAAAAAAATATTCTCAGATTAATTAATACATATCCAACTTTTAAAAAATATATTTTGGTGTCGGGCAATACTACGCATAATCAAAATATAAATAAACATCTAATTAAGGAGAAATTAACTCACTCCCCGAAGAGAAATAAAAATAGAATGAAAAAATAAAGAAAATGTGACTTGCTTAGCCATTTAGTTTAAGTCATGGGTGGCCAAACTTTTCAGCAGCCGGGCCATATTTTAGAAATGAGATTTCCTACCGGGCCGTTTTTTTCTTCTTCTAAAATTTCTTTTATTATTCAAAGCAAAAAAGAAATATATTGTTTTTTTTAAGATGATATAACAAAAATGAGAATCAAACATATTTATTAGATTAGAGATGTCTGATATTGTTTGTCAGAACTAAGTGCATCAATGTTGATAACGATTGATGATGTTGCTACACGCAAACAGTTTTCCAAATGCTCATCAGTGATTCGTGTTCTCATTTGAGATTTAATATGCTTCATTCGACTAAAAAGCTGTTTCCAAATAGCGAGGATATTTCTCAGATTTTTTTGTAAAACTCTTCCAAACCAACCTGATTGAATTTCTCCTTAACTGTGCATCACAACACATTTCACAATATTCCATTTGTAAATTTCCTGGCAATAAATTCACGTCTACAGAGAATGGCGTTGCAAATGCAGCAAAAAGTTTTCACGATAGTTGAATCAATGTACTGAGATATATGAGATATGATACGAACTACGCACGTTGGAATGTTCTTTTGGTGGTTTTATGTACACTGAAAGAAAAAAAATGTGTGCATATGCTTCGCGGACCACAAGTAGACACCCAGTGAGCTGCACGTGGCTACCCTTGGCTTAAGTAATTTTAATTATCCTGTGTATCTGTATACAGAGAATCCGCCGTGGCTGAAGGGTCAAATTTACTCCGCGTTGAATTTAAAGAGGAATCAATAATATCCCGTTTCCCATATGACGTTGCGAATTTATCAAATGGCTCAAAATTGGCCTTAGTTGTGTTCAGTTCAGCGTGACCTATTGGGCCCGTATGAGGTCGGACTACAACAAACAGGTCTGCTCGTTCGGCATTCATGTCGGTCCTCGTATAGCACGGTTATATTGAGCATTCTTATTGCTCCTCATGAGTGCCATGATCATATTAAATAAAAGTGAAATCAGTACATACAATTTTTTTTAGTATTTAGCTCGTCGGTTCTTATGGCACAGCGGTTAGCGTTGTTGGCTTCCTTGCCGGATCTCACGGGTTCGAGTACCGATACGAACAGCATTTTTCGATCAATTTATCGAAGTCTGCTTAAAGGCATTGGTGTTTTAATGTCTAAAAATTTCTCCCCCCCCCCCTTCTGATCTTTCAATAACTGGGCGTAGCGAAAGCGATTAGTTAACCACTACCTGTCCTTGCCTTATCCTTCTATCCTGCTCTCTTTCTTCTTTAAAACTTCTGTTGAGATACCTACATTAAATGGCCACAGCGGTGGGCTTCCAATATGTTAACAAGTGGCTCGCTTAATCTCAACGTAATTCTCGGTGTTTAAATATATGTAATACTTAAATAAGCAATCAATTGTTACTTAATACACTTACAATATGTAATTAACCGTAAACCTATCAATTTAAATGGCTATAAATGTACTACTGTGTATACTGAAGCTGTCGTAGATAATATATAAATTAGAAATTACACTTATATACTCATTTGATTTTAGAATATTGTTTTCTATTAAATTAACAAGGGGCTTGCGCAAGCCCCTGTAAGCCCCCTCCTGTCCACCCCTGCTCCATATCGGGAGCGGACATAGATTTAAAAAAAGTTCGCCGATAATTCTTGTTAACCATTATAAAAACTTTGATATTTTTACCCTTTTGCAACGTAATCAATTTTAACATTATTTGAATACAAATTACAATAAAGCAACCGCTGAATCTATTGAAAATAAAATGTCACTACTGTCTGCCGCCTATAATTATTATGCCGAATTCATGCGAATAAAAATTCAATGTCAAAATAATATTATTATGCGCTTATTATAAAATTCAAGACCGAAATAATTCAGAGGTCAATGAACGTGCACACGTTTCGTCATTGTTTTTCTAAACATCTCTAAAATTTCGCCTAAGTTTAGTTATACTAAACAATGAATCATAAAATTACTATGCAAATAAATCATGGCAAACCACAAATCGGCGAGTATTGTGCCGGAGACATTTTAAAGAGTGAATTAATATAATATAAAACTCGCTAATCATTTTTTTTCCTGTCCACTGAAAGACCTTGCTGAATTTCATCAACTTTTCTATAGAAATATTACTCAGAGACTACGCACAACTCTGATTGTCGATGTTATTGGGAATTTTGCAGCAATTATGAAGTATACAACTTTGATATGAAAGCTTAATAAATCTATGTGTATGTATAGTTTTGTTTTGCTTCTAAAACTACAACATAACCTTTTTCTTAATATGTATTCATTATTGACTAGATAGATCTGGACTAGATAGTAGGGATTTCAATATCACCATTGCCGGCACGAGTTTATTTGGCGCCCTAGGCCAGTGCTTCCCAATCTTTTTCATTACGCAGGGTTCAAACCTGGGGCCATTTCTGTTCACTATTTTCATAAATGATATAGCAAGCGTTATTAAAAATTCTATGTTCTTGTTATTCGCTGATGATTTGAAACTTTTTTTGAAGGTTATCACCTTAGATGATTGTCATCGTCTTCAGTCTGATATAGATAATATTGATATAGATTGGGGGCGGTGTAACAAACTCGATTTCAATATTGATAAATGCAATCTTTTATCCTTTACAAGAGGGTCGCGAGTGTTATTTTTCCGTTATTCAATGAATGGCCGAATTCTCTCGCGAATTTCATCAGTCAGAGATCTTGGCGTACAATTTGAGAGCAAACTAACATTCAATAATCACATTAAGATTACTTGCAAGAAAGCATTACAAATGTTGGGCTTTATCATCCGTACCACCAGAGTCTTTTCGGGAGTTAAAGTTCCAATATTAATGTACAACGCTTTGGTTCGAAGCAGACTTGAGAGTGGGTCAATTGTTTGGGCCCCAAGATGCTCGAAATATACCCTTATGGTGGAGAAGATTCAGAAGAAATTTTTGAGACTTCTCTATATGAGGGTGTATGGATATTACCCATGGCTTTATCCAACTGACTTTCTCTTAGGCATGCTTAACTTCAATAGTTTGAATGTTCGAAGAGAAATGTATCTGGCCATATATTTCTTTCGACTTATACGTGGCCAAAATGAGAATTCCACCATTCTTGAGAATGTGAATCTAAATGTTCCTGATTATTTTTTGAGAAATCGTGGACATGAATTGTTTGTTCTCCCAAGGTGTAGAACCAGCCTGCCAATGGGGATGCCACTGGGGAGAGCTTTAACGGTGTTCAACAATATTGCTTCGGATGTCGACATATTCCACGTAGACGTGGGTGAGTTCCGACGAATACTATTTTTTATGTATTAAAGTAGAGTTCGTCGGAGCTTACTCAGTTGACTTCTTTGCCATTTTTTTTTCTACTGATTTTAATATTAAATTGTACTATTTTTTTTCTCCATTGTAAAAGTTTTAAATTTATAATTTGTCAACCTTTTGCAATGTTAATTAAATAAATAAATAAATTACACGGCCCCATAAATCTCAACAAAAAAAATCGCGGCCCTCCTCAATACAAAACATCTTCTGCGGCGGCTTCCAATATGGGAAACACTGCCTTAGGCAACATTCACCGTAAGATCGTGAAGAATTCAGGAATAAGAAATTTTGGTTTGGCGATGTTGAAATCCTGAAAGTTTACGGAATTTACATAATGAAAAGACGCGACACTATTTTTTTAAGCTCTTCCAGGAATTCCAATTACAAAAATCCAGGTATTTGTGGAATTCCCAATTTTTTTTTAAAAATGGGTCCCTTTTTCAATTCTCACTCAATATTATGTTGCCTTTTAAAAGCAGTACTTTTTGTGTTGGCAAAGTTTTTAAGCTACTGCTTAAACTTACTGCATAGATAATTAATATTATCAAAGTGTAACAATTTATTTTACTCCTCCATTTATGGTTTGCGCCCTAGGCGGTTGCTTATTTCGCCTATATGGTGGCGCCAGCCCTGAATATCGGTAGGAAGGCAATCAAACCCAGTATCGTCTCAATATCGACCCCGGGATTTCGGTATTCACAATTACAAGTTAAAATAATCAAATTTAAAATCTTAATACTTTCCAATTTTCTATCACATATTTTAATAATAAAACAATTCCCACAGTTAACCTTAGTTTGATCGAGCCAGCGTCAATTCAAGTTCACCGGTGCACTTAAATGTCTAAAGATACCTAAAGACGAAACCCAGGTCGTGACTGACAACAAATGTAAGTGTAAAAACATCTTCAGTTGAAACCCAAATTAAACTATTTTTTATATCACACAAGTCCTGAGAAAAATATAACTCTTTTGTTAACTCTCGCGGATCGGAGACTAAAAAAATACTTCTGTGCCGATGGGGGTCTTTTAAGGACCCCAGTGGTTTCCTGATAAATGGGCTTATTCTTATGAATTTCAACAAAAAAAATAGTCTAAGGGCTTTGAAATATCTCTCTGCATCATTTCTCATACATTTTTTTATAAAAATCCGTGTTTTTTTAATAAATAATCATATTTTAAGTTGCGCGTAAAATAGACGTCATTTCAGTGCAAATATTAATGTGCTACTGACGCGCTTTGCTTTGCGGCGTTCAGCCTAGTTATCTTACGAACGATCGCTGATAAGCGGGCGCTTATCTCTTATCTTATCGTATTTATATAAACTACAAAAGGTCCAAAAAACTATGATATAAGAAAACCCTAATTATAAACGTTGTATCACCCATATTAAAGTAGATATTTAAGAAAATGTGGGTATTGGGGTCGCATTTCTTGAGCTTAGAACCGGAAAAGTTAACTGTGCACCCACAATCAGTAATCTCATAGGGTTTTTCACAATATTGTTTCCTCCATTTCAAGCCTGTACTTATCAGAATAGATAATAACACGTTGCACGGCTTGAATCATTTCGGAAGCAATATAAATATTCAGTCAATACTTTACCTACTCTAGAAATAAAAATTGTTAGAAAAATGAGAGCCACATAGTTTCAGTTGACATTTAATGGTACAAAAAAGGTATTTTTATCAACATAAAGGGTTGTAAAATAAACTCATTTATGTTTTTATAATATATGCAAAGTTTACTTTGAATAGGCTTTCGCGAAAAACCAAAGAAATATTGTTTTAGTCGTGATTTTAAATGTTTTGTTGGCACGTCTTCAAAGCAATTCGCAAATATTTTACATTATTAAACTGTTAAGTATTTATACTATTGGTTTAATATATTATATTCATGATATAAAACTTCAAGTAGCTATTTTCATTGGACGTTATGATGAAATTGCATTGTATATAAAATTCAATTTAATGTCATCGATAGGAGCGCTGAATTTTATATCACTATAATAATAACCCAAACATTTTAACAGCTTGAATCCCGGGGCTGTGTTTTTACGTGATAAACTCGCCATGCGATGAGTACCGGGACAGTGTTTTCGCGTGATGTTCTATCTTTTCAAATGAAGCCATAATTATTGTATTTAGCATTTTTTTAGTAAAAAACCATGAAGCCCACTATAGCAGATTAGCTATGGCTTAGTTATTTTTTGATTAGTTTTGAAATTATATTTATGAAGTTATAAGCATTTTAATGATATTCAATTTATTGTCACTTATTCATATGTTGTACTTTTATTTGTATATTCCTTAAAATACCAATTTTCTTTTATACTCCAATAATTTTTATTTTGTTATGTATAATTACACTCTAATATTGTATTCCTTTATCAGTGGATAATGCTTATGAGTGAAACCGGTTCTGATCATTTTAAATAAAAGTGGAATTAGTACATGCAAATGAGTATTTATTTTTTTTGAGTATTTAATTCGTCGAAAATTCTTTTGAAACCATCATAAATAATTTGATATTTTTACCTTGTTGCAACGCTATCAATTTTAATATTATTTGAAAACAAATTTGGAAGTGTAATTAGTACAAATGATTATTTTATTTTTTTGAATTATAACAGATACTTAAATCATTCTAAAACAGTCATTTAATTATAATTTTTATAAAAAATAGTTACTGATTTTATCGCAACACATTTAATGCATCCATTTGTCCTGAAGGCCACATGATATTGCAGCCATCAAGTGTTCAGGAATTGTTAATTTAGATTATACATGTAATATATTATATTATACATAGAATGTAAGAAAACCTCACAAAAAATATTTTGATACTATTAACAGTAGCAAATGTAAATAATTCGAGTAGAATCTGCAAGGTGAACGTCAAGCAAAAAAATAAGTAAAGCTCGATACATGTTCAAACATTGCAATATGACTTTCAATAAAAAGAAATTCTGGCATTAAAAAAATGATTAGTTACAGTCTTTCAAACAATCAGAAAAGGTTTTATTAGATTCGACATAGTGGTTTCACAGTTATAGCACTTTTAAAAAGCCATAAAGAAACAATGCAATTCTTCTCAAATAAATTGGGCACACTGAATAGTTTCACCTTACTTGGACCAGATCCGAAAGAGTTAAATAAGTTTTGCAATTTCGGTGCTGAACTGTAACTAGTATAACTGATTTACGATTTTTAGCAATATACCAGTTTGCCGGCATACCGGATCACTGCTTTGAAATCTCCTAGAGGATAAAATGTCCTACAATCAGATTTATATTATTATTAACATTGCATAAACCGTCCCCAACCGCGGCGACTGCACACCTTTCTCATAAGGTGCATTTCCACTCTCGGGAATTCACAGCATACCGTTTTTTAATAAATTTTACAAATGCTCTCATTAGGGTTAAATATAGAACTATATTAAATATGCTATTATTATTGAGAACAACCAACAGATTAATTCTTGATATTATTTACTATCAATTTTATTTCAAACTAGCCGCTGAATCAGACCCATCAGTGAAGCGATACTCAACATACTTTTCGTCCGGGACGCATACCGGTTTTTACTACGTAACGTGGGCCGCACCATTTAAATACTGATACGTAAATATACCTCGAACAATACATAATATAGAGAAATAATATAAATGTAAGATCACCAAAATACTCATTTGTTTATGTATTCTTTTGCAAACAATACCAGATGTTTGTAAAGCATTTGGTGTTTATGATTGTCTTGGGCCTCACATAATGTCTCGATGGGCCGCAGGTTTTTAAGAGATTTCTAGTGTAATTTAATTGGTAAAGCATAGAAATATGTGCCGCAATTTGGTCGCCATCTTTTAAAGAAAGTCATTATTAAGAGAAGATGAAAATAATCGTTGAATCCATCATATATCGTAATATTTGTAGTAGTAAATTGAATCGTTCAAATTAGGTACATTCACACAAGTTTTGTCACTAACGACCCGAGTTTCGCCTTTCGGCATCTTCAGGCGTTCAAGCGCACGGATGAACTGACGTTTAGTAAATAAATGCATCGTGTTTGCATAAGAAAACAATTTATCATTAAGTTTAAAACCATTAATAAAAACACAATATTCCTTTGTTTTCATTTCACTTTATTTAATATGTCGTGACTGGTTTCGCTCATCGCGAGCATTGTCAACTGATAAAAAATATAATTTAATAATGCTATTTATATAAAAATGAAAAGTTATAAACGACAATTGGCATTGAAAAGAAATTACCAATTACATTAAAAGTGATTCTAAAACAACACAAAATTAAAATGATTAACACATCTAACATATAATTAAAAAGTCCTACCAGATTAATAAATTTAGAATGGCGATTGAAAGTAATTGTGTTTTTATTAATATAATGCCTTCCCGCCAAGTATTGTCAGTGAACACCCTAAAAGTGATTTAAAACCATTGCTGGCGAAATGGATTAACCCTTGGGAACGCCTACAGATTTGAATGGTGAGTAATTTCAAGAATTATATTTATGTTGGTTTGCTGGGATAAAATGTACATAATTTGAATGATTCAAATCTAATATTGAAACTACACCAAGCGCCTTCATTCGAAATCTTAAATTTTCTATTAGTGATTTCGCTACTAGCCATTATTCGAAAGAAATTAATTTTACATAACCAAATAGTAAAAATATGACTAACAATATTAATAACCTTTGATACAAGTCACGTAAAACTATTAATCATTTGTTTTATGACGTATTACTTCACACAAGGAAGTGCATTAAATGGATTCTTGAGAAGTTGACGTACCGGAGGTTTTTGACAGACGATTTTTGAATGATGAAATTCAATGCAAAGTTTATTAGCACTGCAGGTTCATGGCAAGGCGTGGACATTTTTTTTTTCGTTTTCAAAGAACGCTGCGACACAAGACTGTTTTTAAAATGGTGCCTGGTATTTTAGCAAACAATCGAATGGCATTGAAATGCTACTCGTAATATGATTATGGCGTATTTGAGGATTAACACGTTTGAAGTGTGAATCACTTAAAACGGGAATAAACGGTTTGAAGGATGCTCTCGACGTTTTTATTCATCGTATCCTTATTAATCAGTTTTAATTGTTTAACTTAATCCTTACTGTTGTTTACTCGAATACAATATTTATCTGTCATAAATATAGTAATTTATGTCACTTAGCTATAAATAATAACATTCATGGTCCCGTTTAAACAGGAGTAAAAGATACCAACCAACTTTTTCTAAAAATATTACACTCTAAATCAGTGGTTACCAAAGTGGTTCCTGTGGACCCCCAGGGGTCCGTGAGACCACTGGGGGGGTCCGTGACAAATTTAAAATCATTCGGGGGTGCGTGGAAAACAACATAGGACTCCGCGGAAGAATAAATATTTTTATAAATCCTGACAGCTTTGACTTTTATTATAAAAATTTAAAATAAATAAAATGGTAACGATTTTTACGTCATTTGTAAAATATAATTATAGTACATGAGAAAACAAGTAATGACAATCATCCCCCGTGCAATCAAGCAAAAACCTGACCGTGGACCCCCAAGTGAAATAATAAAGTTAATGACTTGAATGGTATTTTTTTCCATGCCTGCTTCCAATGTGGAGCAAATGGCCTCAATATAGTCAGTCGCTGAAACTCTCTTTTCCAAAAAAACATCTGTTAAGATACCTCCATTAGGAGGCCATTTGCTCCACATTGGAAGGAGCTATGGAAAAAAAATACCATTCAAGTCATTAACTTTATTATTTCACTTGGGGGTCCACGGTCACGTTTTTGCTATGAAAGGGGTCCACGAGCATAATAAGTTTGGGAATCACTGCTCTAAATGAAGTATTCAGGACTGTAGAGTCGCGGAAAAAATGAAACTCCGACTCCGGCATTGACAAATGGTGCGACTCCGCCTCCGATAATATTTATTTTAATATCTACTTTCATGAATTTTGCCGGGTACATGGCAAAATGGTCAACATCGTTGGCTTTCACGCCGTACAAGAATAATTTAATGAGTGAATGATATAAATGTTATGTTTACAAGGGGTGCATTGATCCAATGCCACATTGACCGGCCGCCACTGAATGGCAGCCCACCGCTGGATGTTTGTGATGTCTATAAAAAAATTCCCCCACACCATTGCAATTTGAAAAAAATACGAGGCTTAGCGAGCGCGATTAGCATACTACTAGTCATGTCCTAACCCAATCTTTTCTATCCCTACTCTCTTAAAAAGAGAGGTTGTGCAACTGAGTAATTTTAAATGGATGTCATTGGACAATATTTGTTAATATTAAGACGCTTAGTGTCTTTATTAATTAATGCAAAATGAAAAATAAGCACAGTGTTGAGTGTTGACTAAATCGATGACTTAGTGCTAAAATATTTTACCACCGATTTTAGTCGAAAATGAGTTAAGTATGTACTGAAATGGACCAAAAATAGCCTATTTTTGTATGCGTTAAAATAGTGTATCTTCAAACGTTGTATTTCAAAGATTATATACGTATTCTAATATATTGTAAATCCTTCACACATTTTGTTGTTTGTAAAAATATTATATCTCCTAAACTATGCATTTCTTTATTCTAAATGAAACTCCAATGCCAAAATATTGTATTCACAACAGATACAATCTGTTCTCTACCACCATGATACAAAATATAATACTAAGATTTGCAAACATTCATACTCAATTTTCTCAATAACATGATTTATGGTTATTAGCTCTAAGTTATCGAAATTGACAATTAATGACTTCTTGCTCCAAACTGACGCTATGGTCCTAAGCCTTCGCATTGTTCTTGATACTTCAGATTGCGGTCAACCATAGATACTATCATGGGCAGCCAGTACCCCGCAGTCCACGTTCTAATCATTCATCCATAATACTAACACCAGGGGTGGGCTGGAGGGGGCTCGGAGGGGGCTCGGCCCTTGTTAAATTTTACTACTGCCGGCGACCCCTTTTTTAATTTAAGAGAAAACAATATTCTCAGACCAAATTAGTATATAACTGCAAAATCTGACTGAAATATTATCAACGACAGCTTCAGTATATACAGTAGTACATTTTCAGTCATTTAGATTGATATGTTTACGGTAAATTGCATATTGTTGTACATTATAAGTGTATTAAGTAACAATCGATTGCTTATTTAATCATACAATTGTATTGGAGTGATAAAAAATTCACTCCTTCCCCAGAACATCGAGAATTGCTTTGATATTAAGCGAGTCCCTTGTTAACGTATTGGCAGCCCACAGCTGACTAACACCCTAATATAATAACGTCTTTACATTTCCAATTGAATCTACGTTCAGTTTTCTTGCGTAAATGACAGACATTATATTATTACTTACTGTCTCTATTTTTTATTTAGCAACCAAATACAGTTACAATCGTTATCAAATTCACAATGTCCAATAATGTAATTCTAATGACTGTTTTAATCAGCAGGTCATAATTATACCGCATAAACTAAAATACAATTTGATACCCGAAAGAAAAGTGATTAATTATAACATAAAGTCTTTGAAAAGTTTAACTGCCTGATAGATAACAAGCACGCGAATTTATGTCCTCTTCTACGAAATAACAAATTAGCATAACGTGTTAAATTTAAACATCAACTATGAGCCGTTCATTGCGTCCATTTTATACTGAAAATAATTGTTTATGCTTCCTTAAAATGTTAACAAGCAATTAACGTTTTGTTTTAGATAGTAATTTAAAATGGCTATGGAATAATTGTTTGATTACTTACAGATAGTAATCATTTTACGCGGAATTTTTCGCTATACTGTCCTAGAAATATTATTAATTCTTATACAGTGGAACCTCTCATAACGAGTTTAATTCGTTCCAGAATCTTACTCGTTATGTGAAATACTCGTTATGCGAAACAATTTTTCCCATATAAAACAATGTAAAATACAATAATGCGTTCCATGCCGGAAAAAAATCATTATTTATATTTTTAACGTGTATTGATGTAAAATTACATACTTATAAATTGTTAAGGAGCGTAACAACCTGGAATGCGATTTCGATTTGCAAAAAACGATAAAAGCTCATCAATATCGTTGTTATCCACCTCCAGTCCCATGGTATTGGCCAAAGATACAATCTCGTTGACTGTAGACTTCACAGGTACTGTTTCAAACCGCTCAAAATCACATTTGACAACGCTCTGTGACAAAGCTTCTTCTAAGCTGAAGTGAGGGTTCTCTTGTTAACCCCTTCCCACGCCTTGCCAATCATATTGAGGCAAGCAACGATGTGAAAGTGATCTTTCCAAAACTCTGCGTAACTGGTTATGCGAAATGTCCCTCGTTAAGGGAGCATTTTTTTCACAATCTGTTTTTCTCGTTATGCGAATTACTCGTTATAACAGGTGCTCGTTGTGAGAGGTTCCACTGTATTACTTCCGATTTAGTGTTAGGAACTGTCCCACTATACACACATTACAGGAATAGATAGTTAATATCGACTCATAAACGGCAAAATAACTTAAACTACACAATTCGGTCAATTGCGTTATAAGCCAATCATTGTTTCAATATCGCCTCGTCAGTGACATATCATTTGGAACGTTATCTCATTTCCCTGATCTTTTTTAGGACATGTACATTTTAGTGTTTTGGCTTGTCATTGTTTGTTCCACGCGGACCCCGATTGAGAAACGCTAAGCTAGAGAACTGAAAATACAGTGAAACCCCAGGTCTACGTTTTCCAAGGGACCGTTATAAAACAGCGAATAATGCGAAAAACCGATAATGCGGGAAATCTTCGAATCATATCCAAAAAATGATTAATTATCAACTAACTTATTTGTTCATTTCACTTTGTTATTAAAAAATATATAAGATTATTCTTAAATTGCTAAATACATACTCAGTTGCCTATTTGTATTTTGGCGCTTAAATTTTGACAGATACCCTTCAAACTCGCGTATTTTTCTAACTTAACTTTTTTTGCTATATCGACTCGTTTTTCTCCAAGATCTTTTTCAACGCCTTGAATTGTCTTCAGTTTCTCAGCGAGAGTTCTAGTTTTCTTCATTTAGGCATTTTAGTTTTGACTTTTAAGTTAGAAAAATTCGCGCAACCAAATACGATGTAAGACTATTAATGAGTGAAAAAAGAAATATTCAACAAAAACGGTCAAACGGGATAATAATTGGGACGGGACGATAATAGACGGGATGGTAGATCGAGAAAATCGGTAAATCTGGGAATGGGTAACGTGGAATTGTTAAACATTGTTATTACGGGGTCTTGGTCGAGTAAAAAATAAACGATTCATGCAAAAAAAACGAAGATAGCGAGAATGGTAGATTCTGTAAGAAAAAGCGAAACGAGATGCGAAGCAAGACTATTTATGAAAAATATTCAACGAAAACGGTCAATCGGGATAATATTTGTGACGGGACCAAAATATTTGAACGATAGATTGAGGAAAACTGTAAATCGGCGAACGAATTATGCGGGATGATTTTACATTGTTCTCATGGGTGTTTGGCCGGGACTATGAAAAATAAACGAACCATGAGGGAAAACGAAGAATGCGAGAACGGTGGATTGGGGTTCCACTGTATTACTATTTACTCACCGCACTTGAGTAATGAACACCTTTTACGAACTTAATTTTTCAAAATACCTTCTCCTGTAAAATTTATAAATTGTCGGTTACGATTTTCTGCCAATTGGTCGATTTGATAAGTATTTTTTTTATTTGAAACTTCATCGCACTCTATAAAAAGATAAAACCAGGGGTGGGCTGGAGGGGGCTCGGGGGGGCTCGCGCGAGCCCCTTGTTAAATTTCATCGCAGCCGGCGAGCCCCTTGTTAAGATAATAAAATCATTTGTCTTAGATTAAATCAGTACCTTACTACAATTTCTGTAGATGGTTAAATTTTATTATGAAACAAGACTTAGTAGCCCCTTCATTTTTTCATTCAGAGTTGTGTGCTTCCGTGCCGGACCTCATGGGCTCGAGTTAATCACTAGTCTTGTCTTAGCCTTATCATTATATCCTTACTACTCTCTTTGGAAAACAAAGGTTGAGCGACTACGTAATAAACAGTTCTCATAGAAAAAATACTTTTGTAGAGATACCTTCATTAGGAGGCCATATGCTCCACATTGGGAGCAAAAATAGATACAAATAAATTGATAAGATTTACCGAGCCCCTTTTTAAGATATTGGCAGCCCACCGCTGGATAAAACCTTAATGTTTCACTGACTGACAGGTGTTTTTCATCTTTACATAGAGAAGAGCTCTTGCTGTCATTACTGCATGCAATACTTCACGTACATAAACTCAATACAATATTATTTGTGATGTACATATTCAAACGTTTAAAGTAGTTTTTTATGCCTAAAATAGCTTTAATCGGAATTGACTTGAAGTATTATATGTTTGAATTATGTAAAAATGCACAAAATATATCTGAGCTCGTTTTTTCAGAAAATACAGCGTGGTAAAGTTTAACTATCTGCATAACAACTCAAAACAGCCGGTTTTGCAAAACAAGCAATGAAAACAACAATTGAAAGTAATCTTGTTTTCAAAGTGTCATGTATTATATAAATATAAGCGAAATTTTCATGATAATAAATATGACAGGTTCAATAATTTTGTATAAAGCGTTTTGTTTCACAAGAAACGTAAGTTTACTTGAAGTAATTTTAAATGGAGATAAATATGATGTCTTTAACGAAATCGTAAGCTTCAATTTTTTATCTCAGCGAATCAACAATAGTTTGTGTCGATTAAATAATAAAATTTCACAATTTATAACCTACGTGTGGAATCGAGCAATTATTTATTGCATGTGACCCAAAAAAGGGCTTGTGGATTAAATGTATAAATAAAATTTTGCAATCGTTTATTGCCGGTTTGTTCTCCAGAAATTGTGAGCATGCTTTTTAAGTAGTATAATATTATAAATAAGATTTTATTAATAATCTGTCAATATCCTCTTTTTCGAAATTGAGTACATTCGTCCGGATGGTTGGTAATACTACTTCTTCGTCTTTTCTGGCCGTTTTTTTCGAAGTGAACCCTTGCCGCCTTAATCAGTTTTCTCCGCTTTACTCCGTCTTCCGCCTTTCTGCGTCAATCGATGATCTCAGCCACTCGTAAGTCTTGTAACACACCGTCCTTCCAGCGAAGTCTCGGTAAATCAAGGTTGATAACATATCGAAGTTCCATTGTATATTTTGATAAGATTAAATTATGCATCTTTTTAGCGTTTGACGATAAATGATAACATGGAAACGGACACGTATTGGAAAAAAGTTTGACAAGAAGTAAGTTCCGGCACTTTTTAAAAAAAAGAAACACTGGGTACATCCAATACAAAAACATCGTTGAAATCTCATATTAAATAAGACTAGCTGTAAGCCCGTTGACCTCAACGGGGGGATTTTTGTTGCATTTTAAAATTACAAACCTATTTATTGAATAAGCCAGAGATTCTAAAAATAAAATAAATATATCGGGGCGTATATCGACAGCCCTGCCCTGTAGTATTTAAATTGTAAATTATTTAATTTTTGGAATAATGTTAAGTTTGCTAACAATTATTTTTCCTATTAGCAGAAATAGACCTCGTAAATTACCTAATTTTTGGAATAATGTTTATGTTTGCTAACAACTATTTTTCGAAGTAGCAGAAATTTCGTAAATTATTATATCTTTGGAATAATGTTCAAGTTTGCTAACAATCATTTTTCATAGTAGCATAAATCGATCTCGGCGCATATATCGACAGCCCTGCAGTTTTTAAATTGTAAATTATTAAATTTTTGGAATAATGTTCAAGGTTGCTAACAATCATTTTTCGTAGTATATATATTTTATTCAACTAATTTTCAAGTATGCTAACAAAAATATTTCGTAGAAAAAGAATAAGACCCGAGGACATCAGTACGCACACATTTGTGAATTGTGAATTGTTAATTGTGATTTGTGAAAAGTGATTATTTTATCGACTATTAATATATAGATTTTGGAATTTTTAGAATAATCTAATATTCTAATTTTTAGAATAATTTAATATCGATTGAACTTTTTTTTCACTTCAATGGAATGTGAGAAAAAAGTCGGAAAATAAATGGGCAAAGAATTAAATTATATTTATATAAAAAATGCAATTTTCACATGCAAAATATTATAAATTAATTGGACATTTTATCAAAACAAAATTATCAAAATTTTGACTTATTCTCCAAATAGAACTTGTTTTTTAGAATATATATAATGATTTTTACTGATGTTATTTTTCTAATCATACTGAAACTATGCTTTCGCCAACAACTAACTATACCACGTATGTATCTAGATTAAAAACAAATCTTGAAATAATTGCGTCTTATATTTATTTTTTGAAAAACTTATTTGGCTAGTCAATCGGATTTTGTTATTTTGATAGCATTTATTTTCATACGATCAAGATGTAATGTGATTTAAAAAGAAAGTTTTCAAAAAAAAAAAATGTTATAAACCAAAAAAAAACGCTCAGGACATCCTCAGACAGACTTACTTTCAGTAAGTAAAAGTAAGTCTGTCTGAGGATGCCTCTGAAAGAGGCGAAACACGTGTCACAGTTTGTAGCACAATACGTGGAATAATCTAAGTTATTTTTTATTTTATATTCAAATGAACTTCCAAAAAGTTACCGACGAATCCATCGAAAGCATAAACAATGTATTTTAGAGAAAAAATGATTGAAATTATGCAATAAAAAGGGTGGGTTCAGTTCACTTTTTCCCATCATCCTAACTTGCCTCACTTTGCCGTATTTTAATCTCGTTGACCCCAATCTATCAAACTATTTCGCTTACTTTATTTATATTACTATTTGAGCATAAATTTACCTTGTCATTCATTATTTGACAATATTCCATTTTTGAATCTTTGACAATCGAAGTCAGTAGGAATCGCAAATATCGTTCCATTTTCAAATTTTTATTTTAAATACACTATTTTTATCGCCTTGATATTTATGACGTTAGCTCAGTTGATAGAGAGCTCGACTGGTAATCCAGAGTTCTGTGTTCGATCCACGGTCGCGGCTTTTTTTTGTATGAAATTTTTTCAGCTATTTGATTTGTTTCGTCAAATAATAAACAGTGTATTTGGAAAAAATTTCTTTAGTATGAATAAAAAAAATAATTAATGGCGACAGCGGAGCAGGATTGGGGGGGGGGAGGAGGACCGTCTTTCTTGACGTCATCGAAAAGGCGAAATCGCGACCATATACAAACGAAAAAAGTATGTATTTGGTATGAATAAAAAAATGGTGACAGCGGGGCTGGGGCGGAGGAGGGGGAGGGAAAATCGCGGACAATCATTCAGACGGACGGACATTATCGAGTATTAATATATAGATTTTCCCGGGTCTCGGCCGGAGCATACCGGAACTACGCGCCGATTCGTGAAATCCGCGGAGGGTAGCACGACGTCAAGCTGCCCTTGCGGTTTAGTATTTTTTAAACAAATGATTTTTTTTTTTTTTACCATGTCCGCTCCCAATATGGAGCATATGGACTCCTAATGGAGTTTATCTCAACAGAAATGTTTCTACGAGAACTGCTTGTTACTCAACCTCTTTTTCCAAAGAGAGTAGGAATAGAAGGAAAGGGCTACGACAGGACTAGTGGTGAGCTATTCGCTCTCGATACGCCTCGTTCATAGGATTGGATGGGTGGGAGGGGGGAATTCAAGACATCACTTACATCCATGCCTTTAAACATAAATTCATAAATCGAAAAATCAATTTAAAAAACTGCCCGTACTGGGATTCGAACCCGTGCCCTTCGTAGCGGTAGCCAACGATGTTGACCTCTCGACCACACAGGTGGCAAATGATTACAATTTTAAATAATTCTTAATAAAAAATTGGAAATAGCGGTTAACCTTGATAACTTTCTATAATAATAACTCTTTTGTACTCATTACACATTTATTTAATATGATCAGGACCGATTTCGCTCATGATGAGCATTTTCAACCAACGGATGGTCCTATGTCGCAGTGGTTAGAGTTGTGGGCCGGATCTCGTGGGTCCATCTCCCAGTATGAACAGCATTTTTTCGATCGATTTCTATTCGAAGGCATGGGTGATGTCTAAAAAAAATCCTTCCCACGCTTCCAACCCTTTAATACCTGGGCGTAGCAAGAGCGATTAGTTAACCACTAGTCCTGTCCTAGCCTTATCCTTCTTACTCTCTTTGGAAAAAGAGAGGTTGAGCGACTGAGTAACAAACAGTTCTCATAGAAAAACTTCTGTTAAGATACTTACTTAATTATTATTATTATTATTAAAAATTCAAACCTAATTGTAGCACTATTGAGGAGCTCTGAACTTTTGTATGATGAAAAATAATCTTAAAAATATTAAATATTTTGATGTAAAATATGTTGCTTTTTTAAATTATCGAGCTCATCGTCTTGTGATATGTAGCCATTTATTTCAAGCCCTTGATAAGTTTTTTTCAGTAGAATAATTTTCAATAAAATACTTTGAATAAGTAGATTATAATACAGTTGTTCGATTAGAAAATGAATGCTAGATTAAATTACTTTTCGCAGCAATATGAAGGTAATTGTACAAGCTGTGGGCGTTTAAAATGAACCTACATGTCCTAAAAAGAAAACAAGTAAGCCACTTTTAAATATAATTAGCAACAACTGCTTTTGAATTATTTCCAAACCTTTTTTTTGCTATTCACAAACATTACTTCAGCAGTACCATCATCTTATAATAAAAAAAAAGTTATGTGTGAACAGAAATTACATTTTATTAATATTGGCTGTATGTATGTAGAAATTTCAGAGTTAAAAAAAAGTTAGCTTGCAACCCGAGACAAGAAACCCCAAAAAATATTTAAGATAGCCACTACTAACAATCTTTTAAATATAAGGTCATTCAATAGGGACGCTCGAAATTTGTTAGGTTATAGCAGCCATGTTGTTAATGTGATATCTGTCAAGTTTTTTGTTAATTATTAAGTAGAGTACGGCTAATCACCATGTTATACAGTGGCGGTTCCTGACCTAAAATCTTGGGTGGGCTAGAGAAAAGCATATTTCTACTTCACCTTATACATTAATCTACAAGCAAATTAACAAATACTACGATACTACTGCAATGCATAAATTATTATATAATAAAATCAATGCTAATGTAACTAAGAAATAATAGAATAATAACACGGAATCCTTAAATTCGTCTCTTTCAAAGTGAAATAACAAGTACCTACTAAAAGCAATACAGAACTGTCACACTGAAAGTCGGTTCCATGAAAGAACAGAACATGAAAAAACAGAACATGAAAAAACAGAACGTGAAAAAACAGAACAAGAAAAAACAGAACATGATAAAACAGAACTATGACAAAACAGAATAGGGAACTTGCATAAACAGAACATGAAAAAACAGAACACGTAAAAACAGAACATGTCAAAACAGAACATAGATAAATGAGAACAAATATTAATAATTGATTGTAAAACATATCAATAGTAGAGTTTTCTAAAGATACCATACTGTCAGACGTTATGTTATTTATTGTCAGACTTGCAATGCCATAGAGTTCGCAAACTTGTTCTGAATTATCAATTTGTTCTGTTTTTTCATTGTTCTGTTTTGTCACGTTCTCTTTTTGCATGTTCTGTATTATCGCGTTCTGTTTTAGGATGTTCTGTTTTTTCGTGTTCTGTTATTTCATGTTCTGTTTCATCCGGTTACCCTGAAAGTCAATACCTGTCACTTTCATACAATACAACGATATTGGTTTTGTGTTTCAATGCATAAGTATGCGTAATGGGCTGAATCAGTTCAGCCCCCAACGATCAACAGAAGCTTGACAGATTGAAACACAATCCTTTGTGTTTGATGACGTTTCCGTACATACAAAAACAAAAAAAATCTAATCGTGCTTGATTGCGCCCCAGTGTAAAGAAATATTGTCTGTGGTTACGGTCTAAACATCTAATAGCCCCTGAGTGGTGTTGCCAGAGTGACGTTGCCTTTTCCCTGTGAAGTATTTATAGGGTTATTGTGCCGGCTCAGTTTAAAATTGTAATACAAAACACAATCGGGAATATGATTGTAGGTAGACGTAAAATTGTTTTATATTGACAGAGGAAAATTAAAACAAAGATATTGTATTCATTTGGGAAAGGTTAGTTACGCTTATAAATGTATTTATTTTGTTCAGCGGCCGAATTGCTGTTCATTTTTATTCAGCCATCTAAAGTTTTGTGTGAAAAATGCAGGTCGGGCTTAGCCCACCTAGCCCAGTACCTAGAACCGCCACTGATGTTATATCATAGCGTTGAACAACGTGTGCAAATCATCAAACTTTATTATCAAAGTCACCGCTCTGTTCAAGAAACATTCGCCAAAAAATCATCTTTAGCGGCGAGGCCCATTTTTGGATGAATGGATATGTGAACAAGCAAAATTGACAGATTTGGGGCGATACCGATCCATACGAGATACACCAAAACCAAATGCATCCCGAGAAAGTCACTGTTCGGTGCCGGTTTTGGTCTGGTGGAATCATCAGTCCATATTTCTTCCAAAACGAAACTGGCACTACCATAACCATCAACAGCAATTATCAAAAATTGTTAATAGCTAGTTCTTTTTTTATATAAATATTTAGTAATACTACTTATGCGAATGCATTAAATATTTTTTAATCGGAAAATGATATTAGATAAACTCTATGAGAATTTTTAAAAGTCACAAGATGAGAAATCACAAATACCCACATCTCAGATTTAAATTGTAAACATCTAAATTTGATATTGACTTTACTGGGAATTGAACCCATATCTGGTTGGTCGGTAGAGCTAACCACTTACCAACAACAATCAGACTTATATGGGTCCATTACAGGTTAAGTGAGCCAAGGGGTATTTTAGAAAAAAAAAGTTAGATGCGTTGTAATATTCTATACGAATTAAATTATCGTAAAAGTCAAGTAACCTCAGTTAATGCACATTGCAATAGTGTTATCTACGTAAAATAAACGTATACAATCCACCAAAACACCGAGTAAAGACGCGGTTGTACTTAAAAGTCCAATAGAAGAATTTTACTACTTGTCTCACTTCACCTCTTGATGGCTCATATATAACAGAATTTTGACAATAGAATTATACCAAAATAAGTAAATAACTATCAACAATATTTGATTATTCTTATAGAAATAAATAACTTACCTTGTTATCTCTTACCCTCTTATACTGGTATCCTCCGTAAGTAAAAAATGTATTCAAAAATTATTTGTGTGAAATATAAAATCAAATGAGTCATATAAAATGTTGTGTTTTTATCAGTATGCATATTTAATAATATGCAATAAAAATCCTTGAATATCAAAGCTACTGTAAATATCAAGCGTTCCTAATATTATCAGAGCCACCTTCCATAAATAAAGATGTGAGAGCTGATATTCCTTATAGGGCGACACCTGAGGCTAGCACATTTTTTTTCTTTTGCAAAATACAGTGATGACCTCCACAGTATACACCAAATAAGTTTTTTTATCAATCGCCCTTGACAGTTTGTCCCAAATATTAAAAACGTTTGACATTCGCTAAGGGGTCAAGATTAAATTAAGACTGCCATATTTTTGTTGCGTTGAAACCTACACCATAAACAAATTATAATATTGTGATCATTAATTAATTGTTGACATCAAGTTACTCCATTCTCAATACATAATATTTCAATTTATGTATTGAGATGTTTCACAGACCCGACAATTAAAATTAAAATTTTACTCAATCAATTCTTCGCATAAAATAAATTACATCATTTAAAAATGTATATAGTCATTTATTTCATAAAATTCTGCATACATATCGATATAATATATATAAAGCTATTACTATCGCTACATATTATATATAAAAATATTTAAAAAATCTTTTATAAAATTTGAATAAAAATTCTATTTACTAAGTATTCTTTTTTGGGCCATCAATCTCTGTTAAAAAAGAAATATACATTCTTATATAAGAGAAGTGCAATTGTTTAAAAATTGGCAGCAATGTCATAAAACATAGGAATTATATTATATTCAGCCCATTCTTTATGGAAACAAATTAAATGGTCAGAATTTAAATCAATTTTCGGTCAGAATAAAAATATTAAACGGTCAGAATATTTAATAACAATTTTGGTTAGTAGGTTAGGTTAGGTTAGGTAAGGTTTTTTTTTTAATTTCATTTAAATTATGACTTTTTATTCTGACCATTTAATAAAAATTCTGACCAGTGTTATTTAAATTCTGACCAGAAAAATACGAGCCATTCTTTATCATCGACTCTAATAACAGTTCTGTGAAAAAATAATATTTGATAAAAACAAAATGCTTTTGGGTGCCAATTAAATAAAAAAGTTATTTACTATAGCAATATATTTATACCTACTTACCTTAAAGATTACACAAAAAAGTGGAATAATGAAAACATTTTTTAAAAAAACAGCACAGAAATATCTATGGTCATTTAGTAAGAAGTTTTTATAATGACAATACTATGTCAAATTATGTTGATTATATTGCCATAAAATAGGTTTAATGTTTTGAAATAAATTTATTATCTACCTATCTAAGATATGTAAGTATCCATTCATAGGAAAGGCATTGTCATTTTTTTATGAAAGAATAACAGATTAACATATTTCATTGCAGCAGATGTGAGCATTGAATTTATAAAAGTTGAACATATTTTCATCTGTCAAGTGAATACATAGCTATGTGTTATACAATCAGTGAAGGACAATTCATCAGCATCTTCTTAGATACATTGTTGGGTTCCATGAAAGAACAGAACATGAAAAAACAGAACATGAAAAAACAGAACTTGAAAAAACAGAACAAGAAAAAACAGAACATGATAAAACAGAACTATGACAAAACAGAATAGGGAACTTGCATAAACAGAACATGAAAAAACAGAACACGTAAAAACAGAACATGTCAAAACAGAACATAGATAAATGAGAACAAATATTAAATATTAGTATGAATTTTGGTGAATTGTTGTTTATTTATTGCTTATGGTCAAGCTACATTGACAGTTCGCTCGTTTGTTTTGGATTTACTTGTATTTGATATCTTAATTTATATACAGTGGAACCTCGATTCTACGTTTTTCAAGGGACCGTAATAAATGAACGAATAATGCGGGAAACCGTTAATGCGGGAAATTATCAAATAATACTAAAAAAATGTTTAACTTTCAAAAAACTTATTTATTTATATAACTTAATGCGATGTAAAACTATTTGAACAAAACAAAAATATTCTACACAAACGGTTAATCGGGATTAATAATTAAAGTCCCCTTTAATTTATCAGTCAACTGCTACTTTTATAATCTTCAAATATCTATTAATTTCAGTTTGAAAGTATGTATTATCGTTATGGATAATTGTGTGTTAAAGCTAGTCATAGATTATTACGGCGAAAAACTTCACAAATTAACCTAAAAAAAACGGCACGATTTAAAATATTTGTTTGAGGGCTTGATAATCGCGTTTAAATCACACATTTATATGAAGAACACTAATAAATTATGCGAAATATGAAATATTTTTCCGTGACACCGTTTTTTGTGTGATTTTAACGCGATTATCAAGCTTTCACAAAAATTTTAAAATCACTTTTGGATCTAATACGATATAGAGATTAATAATTGATTGTAAAACATATCAATACTAGAGTTTTCTAAAGATACCATACTGTCAGACGTTATGTTATCTATTGTCAGACGTGCAATGCCATAGAGTTCGCAAACTTGTTCTGAATTATAAATTTGTTCTGTTTTTTCATTGTTCTGTTTTGTCACGTTCTCTTTTCGCATGTTCTGTTTTATCGCGTTCTGTTTTATCATGTTCTGTTTTAGGATGTTCTGTTTTTTCATGTTCTGTTATTTCATGTTCTGTTTCATCCGGTTACCACATTGTTGATATCCGACAATTTTTGAAAAGGGAATCAGCAGAAAATATTTTAATAGTAAACAGGAATCCATAGACAAATATTGTCTATTTATGCTGATAAAAATATAACAGAATTGAATATAAAATTGTTATTTAGTACATATCACAATCATTTTATATATGCCATTTATTTTTTATTGCAGCATGAATTAAAGAAGTTCATTAGTTTGGTCATGATTAATATTAAACTATATTTAATAAAATAATAATAAATTATAATATTGAATTGAATACAGACAGGCAGGCAGTTTCCAGCATATAAAGACCTCTAAATTCAACACTAAAGCCAAATGATAAGTGTAAATCGATTAAGCCGATATTATTTTAAATAATATTTTTAAACCATGTCCTGCATGTGTTTTTCACTAGAAAAGGTTACAAAATACCCCTAAAAAGGATGTCATTTACAAGTAAATCTATTGTCTATTAATTAGGAATGCCAAACAAAAATACATTACAATCAATTAAATCGAAATTATTATCACAGCATCGCCATCTTTCAAATTTGTTTTAATATTAAATGATAGTGATAATTCACGACTTCACAATATGTAATAAATGAGCCAGCCCAACTATGTATGTCTTGAATTACGATCAGGGTTAATTTTAATCGGTACCGATTTAGTGACTTTGAAGCTGGTAAAACAATGTGTTTATTTCTTGTAACATAATATGAATTTCCTGTCACGGAAATTTTTTATAAAAACTTTACTGATTAAATTGATTCTAATCTATGGTTATTTGACTTTAAACTAAAAAAAATTGAGTTTCCTAGCAAATGGTATTTTGAAATGTTTTCTAGTTGGCGATTTTGGTGAGGAGGAATATTTTATTGTTGCACCATTTGTCCTAATTTTTTGAAAACAAGTGATAGTAAACCAATGTTCATGTAAATAGCCAATTTGATACCCGTGACTTTTGACAAATGTTGTAAAAATGGTTTAATATCACCTAAATCACAATATTTGTAAGCCAGACTCTGCCTGCATGTACGGATAATCAGATTCTATGGTTAGCCATAGATATGATATTAAACAAACATAAAAAAATATACAACAATTCATTGTCAATTAAGTTATGTATAAAATGAAAAAATACTTGTTACAATTATAAAAATTGTCATATAATAACATGATAAATTGGTGCATTGTGCAGTTATCAAAAAATATATAGCACTCGTATTGTAGCAATAAATTATTATCCTATGAAAGAATCCTTCCGGCCATATTACTAAAATATTTTTGTTATTGATTGTAAAATATAGTTATTAATAAAATATACCTAATAATTGGCTAATCACAACTTTGCTACGTGAAAGGTTTCGTATTGTGGAATTGCGTGGATTAAATATGAGCACATCTTCGGTAGAGCAGCAGTAATTATATTTGCTGCTTCACGAAATTAGTTAGTAATTTACATATTCAATCCAATGATTAAAAAGAGTTTAGTTATTTTAAGTTTTTGCGACGAAGAACATTGAACGAAATTGACTTAATATATCTATGGCTTAGTTCCATACTGCTACAATTGGAAATTGGAAGTTTTGAAACAATTAAACTGAGTTGTAGAATAGTGATAAATATTATTAGTCTCATATTTTTTAAGAAATCATTTGTTGATTTATCTCGATTCAATCCAAATTTATTGAAACGTTGACAAAACCATATAATGGTATTTCGAGTTGTGAAACGATATAACATATTATAGAAAGCAATTAAGCAAACATTACAGCACGAATTGATGTTCATCGAAGGTACTATTTCGGCGAAGTAAAGGTAAAATATCAAAGAATACTTGGCGAATGAGAATATCAAATTTAAATATTAATTCATTTTATCACTTACATACGAAATCCTTATGAAATGAATCGATTTCCGATGTTACAAAAAATGCATTGACAATCCACGCAACTCTACAATGTAGATAAACCCAGTTATGATGTCTAGTTAGGAATATAAAAAATCTACTCTAATAATGGAGATATCATTATGAGTTTTTAAGGAGGGTGTTGTAGGCAAGACCAAGCGCCCATGAAATCTCATGACCGCTGATCTTCTTCACCAACTGCAACAAAGATAATAATTCAAATTAATTATTTGTTTGGTAAGCAAAACACGAGTGAAATTTGATAAATTCAACATTCTGCCTGACAGTCTCAAGTCATTCGACAGTTTTTTCGCCATTTCATTTGTCAGACAGTTCCAAATAACCCGTTTTGATATAATGAAAAAAAGCAATATTCAATTTAATGAATACTGTTTGTTACTCAGTTGTTTAACCTCTTTTTTCCAAAGAGAGTAGAAGGAAAGGCTAGGATAGGACTAGAGATGAACTAATCGTTGTCGTTACGCCCAGTTATTGAAGGATCGGAAGGGTGGGAGGGAATTTTTAGACATCACAAACACCCATGCCTTCAAACAGAAATCGATAATAGGATAAAAATAGCAACGTATTTAGTTATATACTTAATGAACTACAAATTAATTTATCCTAATTTACTTTGAAAAATCCCGTATTGCTTATAGTTTTTCAAACACTAAAGTCATATTTAATAAGTGTAATACTACTATTGTAATATGAATTGGGATGTTAGAGTGAATAACAAGATGCATTGTGTATCTCTTCGGAGCCAGTTTATATAGCTGAGCAAAATGTAAATTTAAACATAGTTCTGACGATGGCGAAACCCAAAATAGCCATTAACTAAATACGTTGCTAAATAGTTCTACCAAGTAAATGCTAATTAAATTAACCAAGAAATCGATAAATCAATTGGAAAAAAAATGCTGTTCATACTGGGACTCGAGCCCGTGAGATCAGGCACGGAAACCAACAACGCTAACTGCTGTGCCATAGGACCCGACATATTATATTGAGGGGCCAAAAAAATACAGTTGAGAGATCAAAGTTGTGCCTTATATCAATGATGTTTTAAAGAAATATAAAATAAGGTAATGAAATAGACAATAAATAAATAGTTTTTTTAAAGATCCGCCCTTGTCACCCTAAATCCTCGAATTATTAAAATATTGAAGTACTGTTTTTATTTTAAATCGATTACACAATTTATTGTGACCCTAAAACTAATGCTTAGAAAATGTATTTTGCATTTAATGCTAAATGGCAAAATACCCAACGCGGTTAATTGGTTTCTCAATGTACTTTTTATGACTCATACGAGAAAATGATTTTTTACAAACAAAAACTAGTTTAAACAATGGATCTTGCACACCCTTGCTAAGCTTAGACATTTTTATTTTATAAATTTGTAGATTTGAGTGTCATCAATATTCTGGCTTCTCAATATGCAAATGGGTTCACGAGGGAAAAAAAAATAAAACCACTGTTTAAGACCATTCTGTGTATATATATATACAATAACAATAATCTTACCTCTAGTTTCTTGCTCGGCGCAAGGTGGAAGGCTTCCTGCAATAGCACGGAAATGTATGTTAGATCCAGGCACGCCCACGGCTGGTCGGTGTTAGGTACTGCGCACTCCGTCTCGGAAGCATCCGTGAAATCTTGCACTGAAACAGTGCCTCCCACAATTGGATCTATAAAGAACAAAGAAAATGAATGCAAGGCTTTTTTTACGATGTAAATGTAAAAAAACTATTCAATCAATGCAAAATCTTTTTGTTATATGTATAGTGATAACACTGGACAGTTGATGCTGCGGCAAGCAACAAGCAATCAATGGTGTGTGTCCGTTGAGCGTATTCAATTACTTATCCTAAATAAGAATGAAGCATTACAAATATTTTTTTAAAAAAAATGACTTATATTGGCATGCTTATCAAATCCTATTTGCCTATTTAATTGAATTGCGTATTTCTAAAACGTTACTAGTCACACTTTCATAATTGTTGAGGAGTGTGAAAAATAGATGTCTACTGTAAAATTTATAATGAATTAAGTCTTGTATTCAATCAAAAAACATTTTTTTTTCTTCCAAGGTTTATATATTTTGATTAAATTCACTTTTTTCTAATGTGAACTTGTTACGTTTTCGAAATAAATGCATTTTGCAATGCTCTAAAATGCGTTAATAACATACATACATGGAACGTTTTCGTATTATATTTGTGTACTTAGGTATTCTGAAGATGTTAGCATACTTAACTCGTTTATGGAAAAAATGTTATTCGGACGTTTTCGAAATATATGATTCAATTATAGGTCTTATCCGCAAAAATCATTAAGAAAATATGTAACTGGCTGCAACACATGCAGAGTACATTTTAGAAGAGCATGAACTCTACATTCTAGCGGTAGGATTCTAGTGCCTAAGAATACCATGGGGCATATTCAGAACTGAGGAACGTGAGTATGATCATGAAGGAAGCGATGACAAATAATCTATTTACCAATTAAGCCGGCATCAGCGGCTCTGTCAAAGTAGTAGCTGAATGCGTTGACGTTCTGGTCTTCTAAATTGGAGGGGACAGGAGCTGACGTCAGCATCCGCTTGATGAGATTGGCAATGATAGTTTTACACTTGTCGTATCTTACGACGGGCATTCTCTCCGAAACTGAATCGTCAGTTTCCGTTACTTCTTTGTACAAAATGTCTTTTTTGGGACCACTAAAACAAGACAAAACAAAAAAACAATTCAATAAAATCGCATAAACTGTATGTACAAACAAAATACAAAAACTGCTTGTGTATTATAAATTATAGCAACAGACAGGGCCGGCCCTAAGCGTGTGCGAAGTGTGCGGCGCACACAGGCGCCGGCTCTAAAAATAATCAGAGGGGCGCAGATTGGTGGATCGCTTTTGGTTTTTTGAAGCGCCGAACATCGGCTGAAGGTGCCTCGCACACAGGCGCAAGAATCCACGGGCCAGCCCTGGCGACAGATAACAATGTCTTTTTTCCACAAAATAGAAAATGATTGCCTGTTTTATCCTGATTATCCCCATACATGTATGTGCAAACAAACCTTTCTAATAAGGAATAAAAGAAAGAATTGATTGAATATTTACCTGACTAAGTAGTCTACATTGGCATATCTCCATGCCTTATCCTTGATGATGGGATTTACACACTGGGAGATGAGATGTGTAGCTTCGGCGGGGTTCTCAGCCAGCAATACGCCTCGTCTTGCAGCCATTAGACCCAAATTCAGGTAACTATCAGATTTAATAAAAATTAAAAATAAATTAGTTGGATCTACAGTATTTCAATTTCGGATACATTTGTTTTTTCTCATTTATAAATATGATTGGTAAAATTGTCTTATAGCATATTACGGGTTATTTTGGAGAAAAACTTCACAACACAGTGGAACCCCCAATTACACTACCCCGGATTACGCGCTGGCTTTAAATATTCGCCGCAAATCCCCCAATTGCACTGTCGCATTCCATTGTCGTTGCTACGAGACGGTCGTCTGAGCAGCGCATACAGTCAAATGTTGGCTACCGTCTGTGTATTCAACACGTGCCAGGCTATACACGTATAGCCGGGCGACTGTCTATGTGTTGAATTTTGGCGCGCTTTGCATTTTATCACGTAGTAACTAAATATTTCTTTCATATTTTTTTTTTCAAAACTAAGGGAAATCTTAGTTTTGCATTTTTTGCGGAAAAAACCAAATCCCTAATTTTGTATGATATCTATTCCCCCAATTACACTACCCCGAATTACACTGTCCCGACTTTAGTGAAAATGGGGGTTTTACTGCACACTAAAACTAAAAACAACGCCATGATTTAGAATCTTTTTTTGTGGACTTGATATTCGCAATAAAATCACACATTTTCACAAGATCACTGATAAATTATGTGAAATACGAAACACATTTTAGTAAGAAAACTTTGCCATCGTATATGAAATGTTCTGAGCTTCTTTCTTTTATCCACATCGAAAATTTCTGGCAGTATTTTAAAGATACTTTTTTTATTTATATCAAATACACCTAACGACTCAATATATTAATATATATGATGCCCACCTGTCCTCAATTTAATGATATCAAAATAAATAGTACCTGTGAGTAAATAAGGAAATGTTCTTATCAGGTCCCGGCAGGGAAATAAGTGGACGAGGAGCACTGCCACCGACTGGTTCATAAGTAACTTGAGTTGACCCACCACCCAAATCCAATGCAGCGCTCGTGTAAGTACTAGAAAGACGGCCTGAAACAAAGGGAAATAGTTTTATTAAGCCTACATGATTTGTAACATTATAAGTTCTTTTGGTGCAAAAAAAGAAATTAGCGTCGATATCTAGTATTTATTTTGTTTCAAAGTGATTAGGGATAATAATGTTATTAATAATTACGGTGGGAGTTGGAAAAGGGACACTTGGACTTACAGGAGCAACACTTTTGTATACACAACTAACTACTTATTGAAAGGGATAATGTAACAAATCTAAAATTCAAACGCTGAGGTTGCCACCAACGTTCCCTCTAATTTTTCTATTGTGTGTGCAGACCATCAACTTCTGTGAGTAGTAAATTTTCAGTAAAATAAAAAATGTGCGCAAATATAAAAATTTGGTGAAACAAACTTATTTTTACAATATTTCTGTGTGCAGCCTTGTGCGGGGGTGGAAAAATGTGTGCGGGCACATTTTGGAAGGTGTGCGTGCGCACACCATAGCGGGAACATTGGGTGCCACTGGGATTTATTTCTTCAAATAAATGAAATGATAACAAAGCATGTGTTGCCGAATGATGAAATCAATGCTGAGACGTAAAAACGAATTGTAAAAATCATTCCTCACCCTGCAGAAAATTGACCGTGTACCAAGAGTTGATACCCTCGTCAGTCCCTTCCATAATCTCTACGGAGTCCTGTCCGACCATGAATCCGGAAGACTTGAGCGCTTCTCTAACAGTGTTGAGCAAACGATCAGCGGCGACGGGATCCAAAAGCCGAAGACCGGCAGTGGCTCGTAGAATAAGGGGTGTGGATGCGCGTTTGTTTTCTGGCACCACAGTAAGAGCCTCGCCGACCAGTTTAAGTATTGATTCAGCCCCCTGAAAAGAAATGATCACAATCGATTAATTATTACTATCCTTTGAGGTCGAGAGCATTGTTCTCTATTGACTCCTATAGCTAACTACCTTCTTCTATTATCATCCATTCGAAGATGTTTCCAATTCTTTTCTTGAACTTCCTAAACCGTGGAATGTAGTCATTGTGATTAATGATATGGACTGTAGAAAGGCAAAAGGACGTAACCCATAGTTTTTTACAAAACAGCTTTTTTTTCGATAATCGCAATGTATACAACTTAATACACATTGTATCAAAAGGATAAAACCTGCAAATGATATGCATACACTTTGCAGATGTACATATTGATTTTATAAAAGAAAAAGGACATAGCCCAGTCTTTTTAACCCGTTAACAGCTAGAAAAAAATAATGTTTTTTGTCCTGTAAGCTAGCAATTTTCTAAAAACTAATAAAGGATAACTTAATATTCATTTTGTGAGTCCTTAAGAGATGTCGGACCCTTTTTTAATGATGCAAACTCTAAAAAATATTTATTGACGTAGTAATAATGACAACACACTGGTGGGTAGCGTGTGTGGTTAGTAGGTATGCGACACACCAGTGGGTCGTTAGCTTTAGAGTGGTTAAAATAGTTTTTATTCGAGATAATCACAATGTGTACACATTTTATCAAAAGGACGTAACTGAATGATATCAAAATTTAGCTTTTTTTAAGTTTGAAAAAAGATGGACCTGTGAAAACTGCAACCAGAAAAAGGGGCTTACAAAAATGTTTTAATTAAATTAATATTACCAACTAGCGATTTGCTAATCAACTGTATTAATGTTCATTTGAAACATATAATAAAAGTAATATGACTGTCACAAATCAATGGTAGTTATATATACTACACGAATGCAACAGTAGGACAATCATTGCATTGTATATGCGATATGAGAAGTAATTTTGTGAAGAAATAATGATAATTCATTAAAAAATATGAGATTGTCAAAAGACATGCAACACTCCACCGTAATCTGACATACTACCTGTAGGGTTAATTGAAATCAACTCTATTTGCAAATGTCAGTAATTTGTTTAGAAGTGTAGAAGAAACATACCTTTGGAGGATTGTCAACATATGAAGATAAACCAGGTTTCACTTCTTTGAAGAGCTCATCCTCGATGACTAATCGACCACCTGTAAAACGAAATTAACATAAGTTATCATAAAAGAATGTGTCACAAGTATATTATGAAATTAGCAATTAACTGTCGTATTAATTATGGCAACAGTAACAACGTCAATTAAAAATTAAAAATAGGACTTGTAATACATTTCGTAATGTGGATTGTAAAACAAAATCTGAATCAAATCTTAATTTATTACACAGAAAATGAGAATACATGACACGAGAATAGAGAACAGCCAATTGATGCCAATCCACATCTAAACAAAAAAAAATCCAACTAAGAAAAATGTTAGTAATATTATACAGGAAATAAGAAAAATATATAGAAAAATATCTAAAGAACAATACGCTGGACTTTCACTGGACACGGTTTCGGAATAACACGGTGCTACATGCCTTTGCATGATCCTACTACTCAGTACTATGGGCAGAGCAGTTAATTCCAGCAATTGAGTACCAAAAGAGATGAAAGCGATGTTGTACTAAATGTGCATAAACATGTTCGTCTATTCTCCGATAGTGAATAATTTTTGTTACGATTGTTTTCGGCATTTTTATTAAATTAAGACACGATATTGAATTTTATTTTCATGAAATATTAAATTGATTTTTATACAAGGAAACCTATCCACTATTATTTTACAGTTTAGTATATTTTTTTAATAGCCAATTCGTGGCGCAGCGGTCAACGTTCTAAATTCATAATTGTGTTTTCGGTGTCTAAAAATACCCTGCCACCCTTTTCAATCCTTTCATAACTGGGCATAACAAGAGCGATTAGTTAACCATAAGTCCTGTCTTAGCTTTATCTTTCTATCCTTACTACTTGAAAACAAGCAGGGTTGAGCGACTAAGTAAAAACAGTTCTTATAGAAAAAACTTCTGTTCAGAAACCTCCATTAGGAGGTCACATGCTCCACATTGGGAACGGACATGGATAGTAAAAAAATTACACTGTATAAATAGTGTACAAAAATTTGCCTATTCACTTTCGCAATTAGTTCACGTAAAAAAAGTCCCAGGTAGATTGCTCTATCACTAAAATCCACAGTGTGATAGTGTGCATCAAACATGGTTCACTATTATTGAAGTGGGGCAAAAAGATATTTTTCTGCCCGGATATTTTTGTTTTTATTTATTTATAGTCGACAATAATTTATTAGATTGATAATTCTTTGAAGATGAATGTAATTTGACCCAATTTTTGTCATTGCATATAACTTGAAAAACGTTATTTTTAAAAATACCCAATGTAAAAGAAATAAGCACAAATATTATCTTACTCAAATAAAATTTTGTTTATTTAGCAAAAAAATATTTAATGTTTTGTATCTTTTTTTTAATGTAATATATTTTATTCTGTTTACGTCATTCACTTGTGTGTGATATTGAATATTAAACATTGTTATTTGAGTTGAAAGACCTTGGAAAATATGCTTATGTAAAAAAAACGATAATAATATATAAGGACAAAATAAATGACATCAAGATATGTACAAAATAGGAAATGGATATGACTGTCTTTTTAAACTATATCTTCTGCATATGGATACCTAATGGAGAATCTTAACAGAAGTTTCATTCGACAGAAATGTTATCTGTGTTTCAAATATCGTCACTCTTGCCAGCAAAAGTTGGTAAGTAACAGATTGAGAGTTTTGAGTGAACAGTAAATGAAAAATGTCAGCTTTTAGGATAAAGCCTCTGGCATCGATATTTTATGTCACTTAGATAATTATTATATCAAAATATAGTTGCATTAATGCCGATCTGCCACAAATAAGAGTTTAAAATTAATAGACAAGAACAATTGCCTTTTTAATTTAATTAGTTATTGACGAGTTAACTCATAACTGGCGTGTTGAGCAAGATATCTCGTCGATGGCAGCCATAGAGTTAAATCAGCATTAAAAATAATTGCCTATGCTTTTTTTGGCAAACTGGTCTTATCAATGAATGAGTTATTCCAGACAAAAAATTTATAACAATCAATCTGTTTGTATACTTAACACATTTTTACATTTGCTAAAAAGAAAGAAAACTTGGCCTTTCATGCACAAACTTTTCATAGAAGATATCTCATATCTGGCACAAAAAATATTAGGTAACTCACCAATATATGATTTATGAAAAGTGTAGGCTAGCACCCTGGACCCTGTGGAGCCGGCATCGATGACCACGGCAAAGACCGGCTCGTGGTATCCCATCTTGAGTGCGATATTCTCCACAACCGGATGGAATACTGTGGTATATGTGCCTGAAAATAAATGAAAACAATTGTTTAATATAGAAATCCTTATGAAATATATCGTCATCAACATATCAGCCATTTTCCAATACCGGATATAGGTTTTTCTTTTATGGTGCCACTAGTTCAGTCTGTAGCTGTCATTGACTAAAAACTTCTACTTACAAAACAGTAACTGATTTTTGGTAATTTTGCATCAAAAAGAAAATGCTATTTACCAATGAATGATTTTTTTTTATTTTGTAAAAACTGTAAACTATCCATTTTTAATATAACATATGTATAATGGTGGAAAGCGATAAGTGAAAAAAACTTTTTTTAGATATAATCATCATTTTCAAATAATTGTGAAATTTTAACATCTCTATTTATGAACTATTGTCTATTACTATTACTGACCATTCCAATCACTTCATGAAATTCAATAATAATAAACATTCGAATGCCAAAACATCGAAAATAGGATCGAGGAGCGATGGGGTACAAAGTAACCCCAGACAAATTTGCGTAATATTTGTATCATTGTTGATTACAATAAATATCAGCTAGATATTATTGGTAAACATGCAGCCTGAAAAGATAACGCTACTATTATTAATTTTGTATTCATCTAAATTTTCATAACCTTCAAATGTACTGCCTCAAGTCATGAATTGCAATTCAAAGATTAGGAAAAGTTTGAATGCCTTTCTACCAAATTCGAAAGCTTTTCTACCTTTTCAAAGTTGTTTTCGGATAGATAAAATAAAATAAGAAGTATTTATAACTAAGACTTTGGTCTAATAATAATGAGAACTCAAGATATTTTAATGAAAACGTTGAAGATACTAGGTTACATATATTCGCCCAGTATAACCAGCAGCTGGAAATGACCCATAGTCGGTGACAGATGAAACAATTGGGAGGCCCCAGGCGCAATACGATTCAGAGGCCCTATTTTTTAGATAACAGTATTCCATGTAAATATAAAAATTACCATTTTATCAAATACAGTAATATTTATGATATTTACTTGAAATCGAGTAATGAAAAGTTGATCACAACTTTGATAAATAGTACATAAAATGATAAATTCACACATTAAGGACAAACTCGTGTAGAAAATATAAAAATATGAACGCATAATTCAATCAGCCGTGAACTAAAGTTATATGAGGTGTGTAAATGCAAAAACCAAGTAACAAATACGTTTATACACAATATAAGTAAATACCAGACAAAAGCATAAGAAAAAATATGTTTAAAGTCATATTAATAACATTCGGAATCGAATGTATTAATTATTTAAAGCTTAGAAAATTTCACGAAGATATAATTATGTCAATTAGCGAGTGCATAAAAACAACAAATGGCATCAGCCACAAATAATTCATTTCTTTTCATTCTGTTGATTTTTAACAGATAACTGTAGATGGAATAGAATAATAAGGAATCAACTGAGATGTTTTGAAATTCCTATTAACAGCTTAACGACCGCGAACGCGCATTTGAGTCTTTGAAAAACAAAAGTTGCCGGCCGGCGGACTCATATATGCGTATAGGCGAAGTATCTGGAAGCTAAGAAAATTAAATTTGGTAATGTATGTACATCAATGTAACGTTACTATTTAGAAATTTATGAATAATATTTGAATACCCAATTCGATTAAATATTTGATAAATTAAGTGGAATTTCTAATAACATGTGCATATTATCCAAGAATTGAATTGTTTTCATTTTTTAATATGCAGTGTTGTATAACATATCATAGTTTTGCGTGCAATACCACGTAACGATTGTTTTACGTAAACTTTTAAAACGCACCCCGAATTCAGTGATTCCAAAAAGGTAAAAACGTGCATCATATAATCGAAGAAATAAGTTTTCTTATAATTTGTGACTATCTATAATGTCAAGTCAAGTGCACAGACATATTTATTATAATAAGAAAAAATTCAAAGATATCTTTCTCAAAACATCAAACGACATCTCAATTCAAAATATTTCTGATGATAATAACAGATAATGACTCAATTCAAACACAAATGTCAAGTGTTACGAAATTCATTACACGTTCCCATAAACTAGTATACTTTACACGCCCCACTTGGTGGCACATAAAATCAATTTTTATGACATTGTGATAAACATAACCGTTTTTTGACAGGTTATTCAAAATGGCGTAACATTTAACAATGTTTATTGTAATAGTAATATGTGTTTTAAAAAACACATATTACTATTTCCCTCTCAAATGTCACATTTATTCAATGTATATGTCAGTTTTACTGTTTTCTTCACTTTCAATATAACGAGTTTGTAAATTTTTAATGTTATTTTAACCTTTGAGTTCCTAGCAGGGTACATTTACATTGCAAAATTCTTTTTATTTCAACCATTCACGAAATACCAATAATATTTAGCTGCTATTAATTGTAATCTTCAATGATACCTCAATAAATGTAATGTAAATATTACAAAATTTGCCTGGGATCACTTTGTACTGTCACTCTTTGGTCCTATTTTCAACGTTTCGGTACAAATCCGTTCCATCATATTCAAACACAGTTGCATTTATTATTATTTACTAACATAAACCAGGCCAGGACAAATGATGGACGAGTATTTTAGTGCAGCCTATTTGCCACATTAAATTGTTGTTTTTGAGCAAATCTTTTGTTTTTATTCACTCAATTTTATTCACTTAAAGACTGCCATTTGTTTTGAATTACTATTCCTAGGCCCTTCAGGCAAGGCCAGAAATAAATAGTTTCATTTTGACACAAGTTATGTACAGCCGGCCCGATGTGCTTGTTTTTTTTTTGTTAAGCCATGTCCCAATGTGAAGCATATAGAGTTTATTTTAATAGAAGTTTCTTTCTACAAGAACTGCTCATTACTCAGTTTTTCAAAGAGAGTAAGAATAGAAAGATATGCCTAAGATAAGACTAATACTAAGCTAATTGCTTCCGCTATGTCTCATTTTTGGGATTGGATAGGCGGGAAGGTATTCTAGACATTACAGACATCCATGCCTTCGAACACAAATATATAAATCTATTGAGTAACTGTCTGTACTGAGATTTAAGCAGATTCAAGTATCGTTACCAAAACCAACATCGACCACTCGACAATGGGACAATATTTGACACTCTTATATGAATAAAATATTTACATTTATTATTCGAAAGTTATGTATTATAATAACTGTATTTGTATTATTATTATACAAAAATGTAATGATAACAATCTACTAATGAGAAAATTTAATTGCTTTTTCTGAGATATAAATTACTTCATCAAACTATTTCGAAGCTGGTACTTTCTATCATCGAAATAATTTGTGACTCAATTTACGCATCACCTGGCCAGATTTGATCTGCAGGCTGTAGTTTTTCGACCTCCCTGGTATAAACGGTAACTATTTCGTCAGAGCTTTATTAAAGATGGTGCAGAAATATAATTCTGTGAAAATTTAATTTCTTCACTCTTGATTTACTTTATTCCATGACTGCAATGCACCATTGCTTCGTTGAGAAACTGACAGATCTCATCTATATAACAAACCCAGATAGTTCAAAATGAATTCCATCACTTATAAAGAAGCAGTAAAAATAATCTAAAATATTAATAAATTATTAATTTACATGCAGGTTGGAGAAAAATAAATATCTGTCAATGTATAGGACGCAATACTACTATTCAATTAAATTTGTTATGAAATAAAAAACACATTAAAACAATCACAATCATTCCGTTTATTGGTATTTATTTTCAGTCATAAAGCTTTCTAAATTATCCTTTGAGTAGTGAGTTATAAGAAGTAGTAGTCTGAATCAAGCAAAATGTATATTAAATGTTTATTACTACTAGTATAATTGATTATATTTTCTGCAAACATAAGCAAACTCAAGTAGTGAAGCTCATAAAAATACCACATGTTTTATTTTTGTGGAACAGTTAAATACACAAAGGAATTTTCTTATTCATCATAATGGTGTTAGATTTATATTCATTTTAATGTTCTTCATCAAATTTATGTTAATTGAATTGTATTTTACTGTGTCATTAGAGTACAGTAATTATGACACAAAAAGTAATTAAAGATAATTATGATTTTATCTCTTGCACTGAAATTTATTAATGACAATTTTGTGGTTGTATTTACTGGGTGTCTATAGCAAACACAAGATGATAAAATTAGATTTTATTTTAATAAAAAAAACAATATTCCTTTGTACTATATTCCACTTTATTTAAAAGGTCGGGACCGCTTTCGCTCATTGCGAGCATTTTCAACTGATAAGAAATATAATTAAACAGCTATTTATACAAAAATAAATTGAAAAGAAAAGGTGTAGATTTTATTTATACAGCTTATATAATTATTCAAAAAAAGAGTAGTCGGGGCCTATGGCGCAGCGGTTAGCGTCGTTAGATTCTGTGCTAGATTTCACGGGTTTGAGTTCCAGTACGAACAGCATTTTTTCAATCGATTTCTGTTCGAAGGCATGGGTATTTGTGATATCTAAAAATTCCTTCCCACCCTTCCAATCCTTAAATAATGGGCATAGCGAGAGCGATTAGTTAACCACTAATCCTGTCCTAGTCTTATCTCTAATAGTTCTCGTAGAAAAAGTTCTTTTGAGATACCTCTATTGTAGGAGGCCATATGCTCCACATTGGAAGCGAACATGGATAAAAATATACATAATTATTAAAGGCTAGTATTTTTCCGGTCAGAATTTATATTACATTTGTCAGAATTTAAATTAACCTTTAGTGGAGAGAATAGATCTATACAGACCTTACTTTAATTTACTGCCTTTTCTTAACATAAATTTTATTTCAAAAACAAGAATCCGGTTGGGAACCTCTGATCAACAAAATTTAAGACTAATATTACTTATGGGCCTTCATCAGATAACAAACATAAAAATAATAATAGGAAAGCTGAATAACTTATCTTAGTTGCTATTATCTTTATTATCATCATTATATTATCACATATACATTTTCTTTAATTTGTTAAACAATTACATACCTAGACTTATTATTCCAATAATAATAATTATTACGTAACTTACCAATACAAATCATGTTTATTATTGTCAATACTCTGAGGAACTGCATGTGAGCGTATTTTGTGTGTAGTTTCAAGAATTGTTTATGAATACTTTATTGTGATTACGATTTGTTGATTATTGGGCATATTTCATCCTTCACTGCTCCACAAAATGATTTGAACTATTTTCAGAGTTTAGGGAAGCCACAGCAGACTTTTTTCTACGAGAACTGTTCGTAAACAAGTCGCTCAACCTCTCTAAAGAGAATAGTAGGGATAAAGTAATAAGGTTAGGACAAGACTAGTGGTTAACTAATCGCTCTCGCTACGCCCAGTTGTTAAAGGATCGGAAGTGAGGGAGGGAATTTATAGACATCACAAACACTCATGCCTTCGAATAGAAATCGATAAATCAACTGAAAAAATGCTGTTCATACTGGGACTTGAACCCGTGAGATCCGGCACGGAAGCCAACGGTGCTGACCGCTGCGCCATAGGACTTGATATTTATGAATAGCTTTGTAAAAAAAAATTTTTTTGTGAATTTATAACAACTTGAGAAAAGAATTGAAGCGTGAAAGGTGTTGACTGTCATATGATGTCAATGAAAGCTTTGTACGGTTTCCAGTCACCTAGCAACTCTGATGCAAAATTGATCAATCGTGACAACAACAAGTTGTGCATTTTTTGTACATTGAATTAATAATAGTTTAATTTGCCCATGACACTGCATATTTTTTTTAATAAACCATAGTGTAACAACGTCAATCAGTATTTGTAAAAACTATTTGCGAAATAACAGCTGTTGCCGAGCGTTACTGTTTTTGAGCGTTCAAATTTGAATCCCTGAATATTTAAATATGTAAAATAAACACGCTTTCGAGAATACAATATGACAATTTTCAAAGAGAAGGATGTGCTACCAGTAATTAATTTCAAATTCCCCACTAAAGTGCTTTGACAATTGCGATTTCAAATTACCATCATTGACTTGTTAGAATATCATCATACTATGGTGAAAAATTGCAATGAGTTTATTTATATTTTCTAATAAAATAAAAATAGTTAAGTATAATAAGATGTAGCCGATTTTAAATCATCTAATCAACATCAAATCATGATTCTTGCGGAACAGAATACTTTGATATGTTTACCTTATCATAATGGAGTTCTCCCAAGTATTTGCCTATTTAATTGATAACTATTTTTCATCCTAAAAGCGTTTTTCATTTTAGGTTGAGCATTATCAATAAGGTCACTCCTAGTTTTTAAATTGGTTATTGACATTTTAGGTAAATGACATTGTCTATGAAAACATTCTCAATCTGAATGATTTAAATGTTGAATTGAAGGCACTCTCCGTGGAAGTATTAATAATTACAGTTTCTTACCTAAAATAATGGTGATGGTGAGAAGTGTGGTCAAAATGAACATTTGCTGCAGCTTTCCAGCAGGCCGGGCCTTCCTGCTGGAACGGCTGACATTGTTAGCAATGCCATCTACGTCCCGGAGCTAGAAAACAACAAATGTAAATGTAAAAACATCTTCAGTTGAAACCCAAATTAAACTATTTTTTATATCACACAAGTCTTGAGAAAAATATAACTCTTTTGTTAACTCTCGCGGCTCGGAGACTAGAAAAATACTTCTGTGCCGATGGGGGTCTTTTAAGGACACAAGTGGTTTCCTGATAATTGGGCTTATTCTTATGAATTTCAACAAAAAAAATAGTCTAAGGGCTTTAAAATATCTCTCTGCATCATTCCTCATACATTTTTTTATAAAAATCCGTGGTTTTTTAATAAATAATCATATTTTAAGTTGCGCGTAAAAAAGACGTCATTCCAATACAAATATTAATTTGCAACTGACACGTTCAGCGACGTTCAGCCCAGTTAGTTATCTTACAAACGATCGCTGATAAGCGGGCGCTTATCTCGTTATCGCATTATCGCGTATTTACATAAACTACAAAAGGTCCAAAAAACTATGATATAAGAATACCTTAATTATAAACATTGTATCACACATATTAAAATAGAAATTTTAGAAAATGTGGGTATTGGGGTCGCATTTCTTGAGCTTAGAACCAGAAAAGTTATGGAAGATTTAAGCAGCCACTAAATAAATATGTCATATGTAAAACCAATGTTGTAGTGAATGGTATCCAATGAATATTCTCTACTGTATTCGTAGGAATAGCATATGCCCAATGGATAAATTGACATTTTTCAACTGTTAACAATACAACGCTTTTTCAGTAAATAATACTGTTGACATAAAACAAATAGTAATGTTTGATTAATAAAGATATTTTTTTGAGAAATCATTGTTTAATCAATGCCACAGTATTAATAAAATATTTTAACCAGTTCTCTGCCACGGACGTGTTAACAAGCCATACAATTTCGTGCTTGTAGGGCCGGCCATACAAAATATGTGTTTATACGCAGTACTTGAGACGCGGTTTAAAGCCACAATAGACTTATTTAATAATTTTAAAATATCATGCATATAGTGACATATCTTGTAATCATAGTGTGATTCTTAAACTTTAAAGATATTGTTTTGTAATCCATAATACATTGATTTAAAAAAAAAAAGGTTTTTTTGTTGTGTTCAAATTTGTCACTAGCAGGGCTATGCTAACATGGCGGAAATGACTGATGGTAAGAGTTTTTGATTTACTATTAATATATGCACAAAAAGCACATATTTATTAGGTTTATTAGGATATTAATACCGCACGGCACAGAACAGGTTAAATATGTAAGCCTTTATTGTTTCTACCGTGTTCCTCCGAAAATAAGCCCAAGCGTGAATTTCAAAATTTTTGGAATATAAGCCCTCTCCCGAAAATAAGGTCTAGATGACATAATGTTAAGATAATAAAGTGGTCAAACGTGCTACCGCATTTAAGCTTTTTGTTGATGGTATCAACTTTTCAAGATAAATTCACTACAAGCAGGATTCTTAGACAAGAAATACTCATTTAAAGATATTTATATTGCAAAACATGAATGATTCAGACCAATGATTCAAAAGGGAATGAATTTGCAGGAAATTCAGGTTGGAATGCAGAATTTGGTTAGCTATGACGATATTCCAGAAAAACATAACATGACTGTTTTCGAATAAATTTATATAGAAACTTTACATATATTAACATAATGTTACGTATATTGTAATTAATTAATGTATAATTATTATACTTAAATTGTTGTACTTGAAAAGTAAAACATTCCAGAAAAAAAACCCTTGCAGATATTCTTAGTCTTTTCGGAAAAATGTAGTATATTTTCTAATTCACAGTGCAATAGAATATAGGTAATATGTTTACCTTTAATTGGGTATAATATGAGAGTAAATATACGATAAACAAATTCTCACAGTGCATTACAGTATACCCCCTGCAACGATTATGACTACAGTACTGCATTCAACGATGCCCATGACCTCAAACATTAAAATAAAAAATTCAACAATGGATATTGACCTTGTTGAGAGCCTTGAGAGAAACTTCAGATTATTTAAGCAGAGCTGTGTAGTTTTTAGGTTACTTTACAAATTACCTTGCAATAGCAAAAAGTTTAGACGTAACTTATGATAGATTAAATGCATAAAAAGCTTTGAATATTCTTTTCTAGTTGAAAGAGTAATGGAAATATAAGAAATCAATATATTTAATGTTAATTAACTGTTGTAATATCGTTTTGGTATGCATTCAAGATTTATTCATTGATAAAAAGACAAAGGATGTTTGAATAGTCTATTGAACTTTGATAAGATTGCTAATATTTTTAAGCCACAATTTACCTAAAATTATTAATTAACTTACCTAAGTACTGCATAATGCAGTATACATCATGTTTTAAGTACGTGAAAAGGGATCTGCCAACAATGTTCCTTTTTTAAAATAACTTTCACTACCGAATATGTATTTTAGTTGACAATTTTATACAGCCAAGTTATATTATGTTTAACTTACCACCAAATATCTGTACGTATTGAATTTTCCCATAGCGGGAAGTCATGCCTGCTGTTTGATTTTCTAATTTTGTACTTGTTTCATTTTGAAGAACACAAACTAAAAATAATCAGACTCGTTTAGGTTAGGATGACAACATGACAGTTCAACCCGAAATGTCAAACCGTCTGCAACGCACGGGAACTGGAATATCGCGTAAATCGAAAACTTTTGTAAGTACTATACATGTTTGTGATTTTTATCATTTTTTTACATCAACCTTAAAAAGATAAACTATTACACGTAAAGAATGAAGTGACACGTGATGTTTGCGTTACAATAACAGTGATCCACAAAAACATGACTTAAACCGGAATATAAATTTACATAACTGACTTCCTAAAATAGTAAAAGTAACATTCTACATACCTTCCGCTGGCGAATTTCACTCATTCTGCTTCCGTCACGGTTAGCGATCGACTGAATTTAAATATTATCAATATTACCGTCAATATGTGTTTTTCCGCGGCCGATGGGTACCGGACTCGATAATCGACAATAGACTAATGCAGCGTTCATTTGAGAAATCTTAATTTGGTTGTCATCATCGCTTCGAGGACCTTGAACTGTCGCAGCGCGTTATCTCATCTCAACGTTTTATTTCCGCCAACAATTATTATTGTATAAATTCGCTGTATTATGCACGTGATTTTATAGAAACTTTTCACCTGAAACGAGAGTAATAGCTTTATGTTTTCTTATTATTGAAAAGATTTTACAATAAAAGTCGGTTAACGATTTCAAATTCAAAATTAAGAATAATTCACAATAGTTTCAGCAGACATGGAATCTTTTTTCCGAAACCCGATTTAAAAAAGTAAATTGATAATTATTCATCTTTCTAAAAATAAAAAAAAGGTCACGTCCGTGGAGCAGTGGTCAACGTCGTCGGCTTTCGTGAAAAATTTCATGGCTTCAAGTCCCAGTAAAAACGGTATTTTTTTTCAATCTTTCCGAACACATGGGTGTTTTTGATGTCCAAAAATTTCCTCCCATATAACAGGGTGTAACGAGAGTGATGAACCACTAGTCCTGTCCTAGCCCTATCCTTTATATCCCTACTCTCTTCAAGAAAAAAAGAGAGGTGAAGCAAATGAGAAACAAGCAGATTTCATAGAAAAATATCTTTACTTTAATAGCAGACATGGTTTTTTTTAGTAGTATGCAGTGGCGTTACTTTTGGTAATAATTTGTATACACAAAAAATCATAAGAAGAGTCAGTCTCGTTAGTTATTTCCGACTAGGCTCAGGTAAAAACAATTTGAAATAGCTAAGAAATTATTTAAATGTGATAAGAAATTAGCTTATTTACATTTTTAATATTGCGTTTTAAATTTATATGATGACACGATTGAAGCTCATTGCCTCATATGTTTCATATTTCACATATTACAAATTGATAGTCTTAACAATATATATATTTGCCTTTGTGTAAATCTCCTGTATTTTTTTTTGAAAAAAAAGGTGCCGAAACTCGCTCTTTGTCAATATTTTAACTTAAGTTTTTTTTCTTATCTATGTCCGTTTCCAATGTCGAGCATATGGCTTACTAATGGAGGTATATCAACAGAACTTTTCTTACAAGACCGCTTGTTACTTAACCTCTCTTATTTCGAAGAGAATAAGAATAAAAGGGCAAGGCTAGGACAGGACTAGTATGACAGTTACCCAATTGCTCTCGCTTTGCCCTGTTAATTTTTGAATTGGATGCGTGGGAGGAAATGTTTTAGATATCACAAACATCTATGCCTTCGAACAAAAATCGATTGAAGAAAATGCTATTCCTACTAGGACTCAAATCTGTGAGATCCGTCACGAAAGCCTTGCCTTCCTTTGAGTGACCACCGATCAACGTATTTTAAAGAGTAAAAAAAAGTGACAAAGTTGCTTTGACAAGTTTAATAAGTAAAAAAACTATTGTAGATGGAATCCGCGTGACACAAAAAGCGCACTAAATTAAGTATTATAAACTTGGTTTGGGTCACAGAATAAGTTTTCGAACCTGATATTGTTTTGTATTATGACATCAATTTACATGAGTGTTAAGATACCCGGCACACTACATTCAAAAGGTACCTTAGATAGGGAGAAACAGCCAATGTTTTCCAACAAAAAAAACGAAAGTTTCCAAGAAAAAATTTGCAAATATTATTCAAGATTTCAACCGAAGGTGCTTGGTGGAATTTCAATATTAAATTTGAATCGTTCAAATTATTTGCGAATATTAATTTGAAACATTGAAAGGTGCCGGAACGCCGTTCCACCGCGTTACATGAGAAATAATGCCTTAGATTAAACTACTTTACGAGATGCTTTTCAAAAAGGTAAAACTATTGACTATTAAATTTAAATTAATGTATTGAATTGACATTTTCATTGTCAGGGAAACTATGGAAGCAGGCAATCGCACAGTATCTGAAATATTGAAGCAATTCGGTGTTGGCAGACGACCGCTCGATGATGATTTCTTTGCTGACAACGTAATCCTTAGACGGCTGAAGCTTCGACTCAGCGATCACGATATCGATGACGAATCGCTCTGTCATCCAGCGTAAGAATCAATTATTTCTCAAGTCCATAATTATTGTAATTTAAGATGTACCATGTCGAACAATGGCAAGTAGAATCTAAAACTTCACTAGAACAACACTGTATGGATTATTTTGATGATTTTACAGGATTTTGGCAAGAACAGCAATTTTTATCAATGCAGATTTAAAGGCTGAATTCTTGACGCTTGTCTATTGATTTCTAACTTTATTTATGTCGCATTGACATAAATAAAATCCATGTCCGCTACCAATGTGGAGCATATGGCTATAGAGGTATTTTTTTAATAGAGAAGTTTTTTACTGCTTGTTACTCAGTTGTTCAACCTCTCTTTTTTCGGAGAGAGTAGAGATAGAAGCAGGGCTGTGGAGTTGGGTAAAAAAAGAACACTCCGACTCCAGCTTTAATTAAAAAACCGACTACGATTTGCTTTGTTCAAATATTCCTGCTTACCTAACGTATCTGTATACCATCAAATCATTCTAGTAGATTTCACCAATCAATATGAATCTTTCATTATCTTTAAATTATTTTTCTCCGGTCTTCCCGACTCCGCCTCTAAAAAAACACCTGATTCCACAGTCCTAGATAGAAAGATTGGGCTAGGATGGGACTAGTGTTTAGCTTATTGCTACTCCGTTATTTGGTAATTGGAATTGTGGAAAGAAATTTTTAGACATCACAAACACCCATGCCTTCAAACAGAAATCGATTGAAAAGAAAGTTTTCCATAGTAGGGACTTGAACTCGTGAGATCTGTCACGCTAGGTCAATGACTTTGACAACTGTACCACTGACATGACATTTGCTGTTCACTCAGAACTATCAATTTTTTGCTAACCAACTTCTGTTCGGTATTTATGAAACAAAAATTTTCCCCTTTGAGTTAATTGTATCATTTATTCCGACCGATTTTATCTATCTTCGAATATTTTTTTGTCAATCCTGTGTTTTCTCGACACCCCATCAAGAATGTGAAGAGAAGATTCATCGCCCATTGCGTTTCCCACTAAAGCTACATATTGTCATCTTTCTAATTGTTTTTGAATGTTTTCAGTGTTTCCATAACGTGTCACATTCCGCGATGCATGGCCCAGTTTGATTCACTCATGGAGTTCGATTCGCATTACACCGCTGGTAAATATGACTTGAATCTATTGTTTGAATTGGTATTTACTTGATCACCATATAGTAAATAGCGATACAGTCAAATCTCCCATTGCGCCAAGACAGCGATGTGATGGAGGAGGTTCGGAGGGGATCACACAAGCTCCTTGTTAAATTTGAGGTAGGCCAGCGAGCCGCTTGTTGAATTAAAACTTGGAGGGTTAAGATGCTCGACATTGAGAGCAAACATGTCTATTAACACTTAATAGGTGGGAAACGACAAAAGTCGTTTTTAGCGTATTGTCGGTAGAATGCGGATCACGGCATAATACGTTTTTTTTATATCGTCGCTTGTTTGCGGGACACAATATCACGGGTTTGTTTGTCGGCGTTAAATAAAATACCGCAACTAATTAACATTAGTCCAAATTCTTTGCTAGAAAGGGTGACACATGTGTCTCGAATATTTACACTGTAATTTTTACGGCATTAGATTTTACACTTCCAGTGGTAGTAAAGTTGTAGGAATGGCGATTATATATTATAATTATTTATATAATTATAAAATATTGATAAATATGCTATTTTGTTATGTAGAATGTTTTGAATATTTAATATTTATAACATGCGGAGTGCTATCTACTAAATTGATAACAAGTTTTATATTCAGCTTAGAAACATAGTGAAATTATGATGTTATCGAAATGTCCTTATTTTATTTTTAATGATTAAATGTCACGTATAATTTTTTTTAAATTTCAATCGAAAATATCGTTTGGTTTAGAAGTTGTGTTAATTTTAAGAATGTAATATATTTGTGTGCTAATCACTAAAAAACGCCTGCTATAGGCTTGAGTCTATTTTTGAAGCGCCCGACTAAGAAGTGTTAAAAGAGATTAAGTAATATTCATAAAACAAAATAACTGCTTTAACCACTAGGACGCCAACGAATCTCCGGCTTTATGATTATGATATAAGACATTCTAGAATTTCTTTACAAGTATGTTGATTTTGAAGACAGACATTGTAATTCGTACCGTATTTTGAGACTACAGCAATGTTTTGAAAAAAAACACATAGCAGATAGTTAAACCGTAACAACGCTATAAACAAATATAAAAATTGAGACAATCCTGAACAAACAACTGATATTAATGACTTCTGTATACATAATATGAACTTAAAATAAATATTCGTTGCGAAACCCTGAACAAGAAATGGATTAAATTGCATTGATGATCCTGCAGCACAGCATGTAGTATACATACATATCGACTGTGGAAAGGAAAAAGGACGTAACCCACACAGCAAATTTTACAGGAGGCACAAGAAACATGTTTTGATGATTTTGAGCCATATGCAAATTATGAAATATTCACAACCTTCAAGTGCACAGAGACATCTTAACTGGTGTTTAAGTGACATAATCTAATATTAATTAAAGAAATTATCGGGAAAAACTTTTTTTCAGTCCTTTTTCTTGGTTTCAATTTTCACAGGGTCATTTTTTTTTGAAACATAAAAGCTAAATTTAGATGCTAATTCGCATTTGCAGCTTACATCCTTTTGATAGAACGTGTATCAAGTTTGATACATTGTGATTATCGAAAAAAAGCTGTTTTGAAAAAACTGTGGGTTACGTCCTTTTTCTTTTCCACAGTCGATATGCAAAGACATACTAAAACATCTTAAGAATATAAATTATGTAAGTAAAATCATTTTTTTTTTTTTTACAATTTTGACGTTTTGGACTAGATTGAATATTTCGCGCTAACGTCTTTCTTATGATGTCAAATTGATATAGTGCGGCTTATGCAGATACATACTTTATTGTTTTACTTATTATGAACTTCATAAATATTCCTCTCGGTCGGGGTTCAAATATAACTTGAATTAGGTTCGGAAATTTTGAATAATTATTGTTAAACAAATTATGTTTTGAATAATTTCAGCGCATCGCTATTTGTGCTGCGAATGCAGAAAGCACCTGCCTAGCGCACACCTGTTGGACTTACATTGTGCCGAGTCGCATGACTCCTTCTTCGCCGTCCTAGCTGAAAGAAAACCCTCCGTAAGTTCAGCATATTTTTCCACACTTCATTCTTCATTGCACTTTACATTGATGCACAACGTTTGACTATCCGGTTCTTAAGATATTCGGCGACTTTTTCAAGGTACACAATATTTAACGACTTTGTTTACTTATCTTTTATATTGTAAACAGATACAAGAAATAACATAGTTTTTAATACAAAAAACCTTTTCAATTTGATAGATACAAATATAGGCGGACATCGAATTTCATATAATTACTTATGTTTATGATAACAAACAATTTTTCATACTACATTGAAGGATTGTTTGAATGAAAGATTGTGGGAATGACGGAAGGTGACGAAAGATAAAATATAAAAATAACTTGTATTGTATATTCTATAGTCCACAATTGTCATAAATTTTATAAAACTTGGTATCGTTTTCTCAAAATCAATTAAGCACTTTGACCTTTTGTACACTTGATCGTCAATTGCCTGGGACGATTTATTTATTATAAAAGGGATAATACATAAAACACATCTGGCGTATAAACACAATGAAAGCACATGTTTTAAAATTATTTAAGATATGCCAGTTGAAATAACATGAAACGAAAATCACACTATGCAACGGTGCTACAATATTGTGTATATTTCACACTATATTTTAATTATTATCTTTGGATTTTTGAGACTAACATGATAACTGTCTTCGAATCTATGCCACTTCTTCTTGGCAACTTGTTTTGACAATTTTTTTTCTACTTTGTCAATTGAGTCATTCAAATACAAACTTGCATCTCTTACAAATCAGATAAATTGGGTTATTGTTTTAAAATTAATTGTCCACACTTAATTTTCCACTGCTATTAATGATTTGTACTATAAGTAGTATAAAACACAGAAGAAATAGTAAAATTTTTTGCAGATCGCTACCCTAAAGCAACAGAGGGATAAATCGAAAATATTAGTTTCGAGATAATTGAACTTTAGGGTTTGTGTTGTACTTTGTAAATAGAGAAATATTGTTTTATTTAGTTTCTTTTACGGTTTATGATGAAAGACAATAGTAAGTTTTTTTTGTATATTATTATCTGTATCTAGTTATTTTACTAATAATGCTTTGAAGTGCAATATGAATAGTTGTAGATTTTTACTTTAAATGGGGCATTTTCTTTTTAAATTCACAAATTTCAGTGTTTCGTTATAAAGTTTTACCTTTCAGCAATCGATTAACATACTTATCCTTAACCTTTAGAAAAGTGAATAGTTTTTACTGACTTTATTTTACTTAACCTTTTGGCTGCCGTAGAAAAAAGTACGTTTGTACCTAGCACGCTGCCGATAATTTGCAATTAATAATTTAATTAGTTATAGTAACTGGTGTGTTGATCACGAAAAATTTGATGAGATATCTCGTCTGTGGCAGCCATTTAGTTAACTGACTATTAACATGTCAGTTGCGTAATTTTTTCCAATGAATATATGTAATTATACTTGAAGCATATATGTATGCTCACAGACAGACACTGTGTTGAGTTAAAAGTATGTCCATACTCCTTTACAGAAAAGGGGCACCGACGTACATGTACGTCCATACTCCTTAAAGTTAAAATCAACTTATTCACTTTATCTCACTGCTGTTTTATGGTAGTGATTTATTATAGATAACATATTAATAAACATCCTGTAGCCTCTTTATCTAGTGCGGTAATACAGACAATTTGATAAATGGATTTGTGTTTGAAGGCATATTAATGTTGGTGATAGCAACATTCCTCACCACCCATCCAATCCTAAAAACGGGGCATAACGAGATCGATTAAATAACTACTTCTCTCTGTGAACAACTTCACTTAAAATGAGCAACATTAGAAGTCCATATGCTCCAATTGAGAACAGACATGTTTTCAAAAAAAATCAATTTATCCGTGTGGTAAAATAATATTTGTAGATCTGAAACACTTTATTATTTTTTCACCTTAATGCAATTGAGTTTGTACATGTAAATGCCAATTCAATGAATAAATTGGGAATAAGACACAAATATTTTATACACTGACACACTTCTACACAGTGCCATGATATTATGCAAGGTCCTGGCATCACATCGTGGCACACAGCGGTAGCGGAGCATTGCCTTACAGTGAGAGCGATTGGCTGACATCGTACATGCCCTAGCCCTATCCTTGTATCCTCGCTCTCTTCAAAAAGAGATAGATTCAGCAACTTTAACGTAACGAACAGTTCTTTAAGAATAACTTCTACTGAGGTAAGTTCAATTTTGAGTTTAGATGCTTCACATCGGAAACGACATGGTTAAAAAAGAGGCTACACTTAACAACATATGGGCCCATTAAGGGTGAAGTGAGCCGATTAGTAAAATGGTAAAAATGGTGGACTTTTAATTATTATCACGTCTTCACTTGGTGCTTTGGTGGATTGCATATTTTTTTTTATTTTACGGATATGACACTATTGCAATGTGTATTAACTGAGGTTACTTCACTTTTACGATACTTTAAGATGTGTAGAATATTACAATGCATCTAACTTATTTTTTTCTAAAATACCACTTGGCTCACTTCACATGTAATGGGCCCATATGTAGAACACCACAGGCTGTTGTTTACAGCGGTACAATTTTTTTTGATTATTTAATTTTGATAGATTTAGGTTTGGATTTAAACAACTTTTAAAAACATACAAATACGTGTTGGGTGCTACCAGCTGTGTAATCAACACAGTAACTGAGCTGTTTATTTGTTTTTTTAACGAGCCTATTATCAACAATAATGATTATCATAACATGCACAACTTTTACAACTCTGTGTTAACCACACTTGTTTATCACTTTAAAGTAAAAATATCGCTCAGTTACTAATTCGTGAAACCTCCAAGGACGAGCGTGACCATATGGTCGCAGTAAACACCGTTGTCTATTGATCCCACTATTCATTCCTTTTCTACCTGAATATCGTTGCTTTCACTTAACTTTGGTTAAATATGATACGGACTTCAGCTAGTCATCAGCAGTGATGACGGTAGCTACCAAAAGCACATTTTTTGAATGTTCGTTTATTTTTAATGGGCTTTTTGAAATCGTTAGTTATTATTTTATCAAAACTTGAAAAAATATATATTTACACTACTTTTACTAATTGATTGATATCTATACATCAAATTATGAGCCGAGCTCCAATTTCCCTTTCATCTGGTGTATTTTGATGTTGCTTTTCCCGCGTAGCGTCCTGAATTTACCTGGGCGTAGGCGGGTGCGTGGTCTTTGGTTTTTGTGGTGGTATTAGTTCTCATTCGTAGGCATTACATGTGACACTAGTAGTTGATTCAGTAACCTCGAGCTGCAATTAATTGGGGTTATGCTTATCTGATCAGCTAATACTGATACTAATATATTTGTGTTGAAATTCTGTTGATCTAAAGCAGTGTTTCCCAAACTCCATGCTTTGATATCCATATCACACTATCAGTGGTGTAACTTATTTCCTTGCCTTTTTGAAGAATATGGCCACCACACAAGGCTTCCTTTGTGAACTATTCGTCGTCCAATTACTTTTTTTCCTCCGTGGTAATACAAGAATTCCGCAATCCTGACAAGTACGTCATATTTGATAGTCTTTCGGGGTGCCAGAAAAACATTGCAGTATGATAAACAGATATACTGATTTTCCCGAAGAATAAAATTATTATCCACATGCTTTTTTAATAAATATTGTCGGTTGGCTGATGAGGGTTTTCCTCTTAACACCTCAACGAACGTTTAGAGAAGTATTTGGACCCCATCCAAAAATTTAGAATAAATTTCTTCGTATATTTGAATTTGTTTCATTTTTAAAATGCCATCACACGCAATAAAATATGTATTTGATTTAAATTTTCATTTCTCATGCTGTGAAATTATCAAGTCAGTAAGTCATTTTTATTAAATGTGTCGGTGTGTCTACTTCTTTCGATTTCTGTCGATTCGTGTCGATTTCTGATTTTAAATTAATTTGACGTGCACATCAAATAAACAGAAACTGTACAAAAATTGGCTATTAAAAGATTATTTATTCGTAGTTTTTTTTTTAAAAACAATGTTCAGTCTCAATATGGAGCATAATAGCATATGTATATCGACCTGTAATCGGCATAAAATCGTAAGCGACATTTCATAAATTTGAGAGAAGAAGGTTGTTCTTTAACTTCCTCTTGTAATAAGCTCGTAAAAAGATACTCTTTTCGATCGATTCCTGTTCGAAGGCATGGGTGTTTGTGATGTCTTAAAATTCCCTCCCACCCTTTCCGATCCTTAATAACTGGGCGTGACGAGAGCGATTAGTTAACCACTAGTCCTGTCCTGGTCCTATCCTTCTATTCATACTCTCTTTGAAAAAGAGAGGTTGAGCGATTGAGTAACAGTTTTTGTAGAAAAACTTCTGTTGAGATACCTCCATTAGGAGGCCATATGCTCCACATTGGGAGCGGACATGGATAAAAAAAGTACTTATTACTTATATGAGGATGGTAAATCCCATAAGAAATAAAAGTAATATTGATGAGCCGCCTGTCCTAATTAAAATACTATTGACTAATTTTTCAATTCTGTTGATGATTTTATCAATTTCCAAGAACTGAAACCTTATGAATCTCAACCCTTATGAATCACTAAATGGAGTATTTCAATATATGAAACCCGAAATGGGTTTTAGTAGTAAATTTATTCATTATGGTGTTATCTACTTCAATTGTTGCATTTTTTATTCAAACTAATGAACATTATCAAATATAATTAAAATTGATATCTTTGTTTATTCCACATTTCAGTTATTAAAGCCGTCAACTTTTGGTTATCAATTTAAATTTTATATTAAAAAAATAATTTCAACAAAACTGCCTTTTATTATTAACAATAAGGATAAAATATAATATTTCATTCCACTAAAATAAAAATATAGTTAAAAGCTATTATAAAACGACTTTCAATCACAAACACAAAAGGTTGCAATTCAAACAAAAGTACACAATTAGAATTTATTTACAAACCCGTTGCACACATATTACATTTTTCTGTCAATCCACTTTTCTTGTAAAATTTAAAATTGATGCTTGTATCAAAGTTTTCACTCTCATTATTCATAAATTTCCTCTCAAAGCCCGGTCGGATTTTATTACTTTGGGTCGAAAACGATCTACACATTAACAGTTTTAAGATTTCTCGGTATGCCCGAGAAGTAGCTCGTTATAAAAGTGAATAAATCTATAAAGAAACCCATTAACTAAAATGTCAACAAATGTTTCTTCGTTACATCCGAGATCTCGCTATTTCCATGATCGTAATAACCAAATTTGACTGTATTACTTTTAAATTGCAACTGATGCCATTGTAAAAAATATTCTTCATCGTGTTAGCTATCATTTTTTCATTCATCGTACAACAAACCATTATTCTATCACTCGGGTATATATATATACTAACTTACTTTATCATTATCCGTTGACATCGCAGAGCACACTTAAAACACTGTTTTCACTCACAGCTCGCTTCCTTATTTCAAATTTATTCTTCTGATAATTGTATCAGCCGGTATATATTATTATATTTTTAATTAATGACCGACCGCCATCAGCAATTATTTTACACTGTGTTCTTTTGAATAAAATTTACATCATAATTAAACGAATATGGTTCAATTGTTTTTTATGTAAAGTGTGCATTAACTACGGTAATCACCTCATTCTTGAAAAAAAATGAAAAATAATTCACCGTGCTATCTTCATTCAACGAGTTGTCTAAATTATGATCCGCCGGGCTTTTGGTAACTTATCACTAATTTTACAGCTGATTACGGTGAGTTGTTACTCAAAAATAAATCAAACTTATAGAGATGACCGTAGCAAGACATACAGGGGGATAATTTTATACAAAAATAGACCTTAAAATAGAATTTTATATATTTTAACAAAATTATTGAGATAACCTTAGCCAAGGCGAACTGGGTGATATTTTTATACAGAAACGAATCGTGTATATGAGAATTCTTCATATTTTAACACTGTTTATTTCTGGATATCGATTAGGGCTTATATATTAACCGGCTATTAAATTACATTATTTTCTATAACTCGGTTTAAACCGGTTTTCAAAAAAAAAGAATTTTCAAATAAAAAGCGAAGAAAAGTTTACTTATTTTGTATGCCTAAACACGTCGGATCCTGTCGTGTCGGGTCCAATGGTGCAGCGGTTAGCATTGTGGGCTTCCGTGCCGGACTTGGCGGGTTCGACTCCCAGTATGAACAGCATTTTTTGTTTGATTTCTGATCAGAGGCATGGGTGTTTGTAGTGTCTGAAAAATCCCTCCCACCCTTCCAACCCTTTAATAACCAGACATAGCGAGAGCGATTAGTTAACCACTAGTCCTGTCCTAGCCTTATCCTTCTATCCCTACTACTCTATGAAAATGAGAGGTTGAGCGACTTGAGTAACAAACAGTTCTCATAGATAAAATTGCTCCACATTGGGAGCGGACATAGAAAAAAAAAACCAGGGGAAAAAAGTTATTTCTTAACTTAAAAAACAATGAACAAAATTCACTGCTAAAATATTTTCAAATAAACCCAATTATATTTTTTTCAACGCATTCATTATTAAACTAAATATTTCATCTATTTTTTTGTAACAATGGCGGCTTTAAATCAAAATAATAATGTTTTCAGAAGAATTCTAAAATTGATTTATAAAAGTTTCCAACCGGAATTCTTATGTTAGAATTATGGCATTTCTGAAATTGTACTCCTGAAAGGCTTATCTACTAAAGGATTAATAGATGTCGCTATTTTTGAAGCATCATTGTTGTTACTATTTGCTTTAGTGTAAAGAAATGTATTCTTTGGCCATGTTCGCTCCCTATGTGGTGCGTATGACTGCCACGCGGCACCTCCATGTAAGAAATGTATAGCAAGTTTTTATTTATATAATATTTTTCTTGTTTCAGTTTGCGTGCTATGTGGAAGAATGCGAAACGAAATTCAAGAACCCAGAAGAGAGGCGGGCGCATTGCATCGCTGATCACAAGTTCCCTGCCGACTTCAGGTACGATGTCATTAAAAAAAATCAAAATAAAACGTCAAAACCTAAGAAGCATCACAAGAAAACACAGCAAAAAGAGGCAGCCATCCACGAAGACGGTGAAATGTCTGTCGACGTACCACTCAACGATAACTCAGGTGTACCCAACGACGATGAGATATTTAAAAAGCCTGTTTTGAAAAATTTTACTTTTGGTCATTCGAAGTCTAAAGGTTTTACCAGTAAAAGTCTTTATACAGGCAGGCGCTTCACTAACGACTCTGATATGGTTGATAAATCCAGCTCGGATAATAAACCGAGTAAATTGGAATCTGAAGACATGCTCGTTGAACTGAAAGATAGTTTACCTGAATGTTAATGCGATAACTGTGTTCATATCGATAGGCCTATTAAGTTTATTCCTGTTATGTTCCTACCGATATATAAAAAAAATTCCAAAGGGCAACTTTCTTAACAAGATACAAATGACGCCATACGGGCGATGACACATTGTCAGATTAGGTATATTAGGATTAGTATTTATGTAAGATATCGGATTAGATGAGAAAATATACAGTATATCTTTTCCAGTATATAAAGCTAAGGTAAATTTAGTTTAAACTTAATTCTTCCGAAATATTAATCAGCTAACTGATAAAACTCGTGAGTTACTAAATACTTAAATAACTGTTTTTTTTAACTTGTCAGCTTAAAAATAGTCATTATTTGCATTCCTCTTCCCTTTATTAAGTTTTTTAACATGTTATTAAAAATATTCCAATGTTGGGTAAGTTCTTTTAGTAGTGTTTTCAACACAATCGTAATAAAATGTGTTTATACCAAGTCTGAAGCTACCTTTTTATTGTTATCTACTGCTATGAATATCATAGTATATTTTTCTATTTTTATACTGTCTGTCAGTGGCGGGTTAAGCACATGGGAGGCCCTGTGTTTAGGATAATATAAGGACGTCGGAAAACTCCATGTAACATAATAGGGTAATCCGCCACCGCAGTCTGTTTTAAACATGATTGTTTATTTTTCTAATAAAATGATGATTAAACGCAATATGTTCGTTTTTCAATTAATGCCTTTCCCATGGTCCCAATAAATGTATTAATTTAATGTTTTTGTGCTCTTCTTTATCAAACACAATACGGTATCAACGTGTTTAGCCAAAGTCACAATTGATGCTGTATTCGGCCTTGTTGAACATATCACAGAAACATTCTGTCAGCTCTACCATTATTCGTATCCTCTTTCAATGTATGCTCACTAAAGTGCTTTCAGTGAAGTCTTCTGGTCAAAATTTTAAACACTGTAAGCGTTACTAGTGTAAAATGCATACTGTAAATTAGGTGTGACCGAGTGTCACTTATTGATTGCATGCATCCTGACTGCGAAACTTTAAACATAAAGGCACCTCACGAAAGCTCATAGTAACAGAATACTGTGTTGGGAAAATTGGTGCTTCAACAAATGCGTCAGGTGGTTTGACTTTGTGAGGAATTCGGAGGTAAGGAGAGGACTAAGCAGCCTGTTATAGGTCCATAATTAAATGACTTGGCTTGAACCTTAAACCATCCATAGAATGTATTCACCGGAGCTACAGAATGCGTTGATTGCAGAGAAAGCAAAGATACTGGCAGGGAGACGGAGAATCTTGTGTGGTGGCCATAAACACTGGAAAGCCAGTTAATGTGGAGAAAAAATCACCGAAAAATAAATAAAAAAGGTGTCCAGCCTAAGCGGACAGTAGTGGGGTATAGCTCAGAGTAGGGCTTCCAATTAACCGGACTTAAACACTAACCGGTTTTCGGTTTTTTTCTGACAAATAAACCGGGTAACCGGTTTAAACCGAAATATCATGTATTTTGATTAGGTAGGTATGCAAAAAAAATCTTAATTTATCTTAATGGAACTCTAGTTACCAACCTGTTTGCTATGGCAAAGTAACAATTGCTATAACATGTGAAAACATATTTTATGATAAAAAAAAATATACGTCAAATAAAAAAAACAGAGCTTGATTATAAAACTCACCAAAAGACTGATGTTTAAAAGCATTCAATTTAAAAAAAATACTAACTGGATAAGACAAGAAATACAATGTTTAACAAAAATAGAGTAGAATACCAAAATATTCACTTGTCAAAAAATGTCAAATTATTTGAAAGAGTCATTTCTGTTCACAACATGGACAACTTTGAGACAGAAGTAGATTATTTTACAAAATATATATATGTATATGTACATGTTTGTTGTATTTTGTGAATTGTTTCCTATATAACGCAGTAAATTCATTATAAAACATTTTTCTTTTTATAAAAAACAATGAAAAATAAGAAAAGTGTATTTTTGATAGAACCCGGTTAACCGAGAGAAATAAACCGGTTTTCGGGTTTTCTCAAAACACGCGATAAACCGGTTAACCGGTTTCGGTTTAAACCGGTTTGGAAGCCCTAGCTCAGAGTAACTTGGATAATGCAGAATGAAATAAAAAAATAAATTATAATAAATATTATACATTTTAATTGCTGGGTTTTCTTTATAAACAATTTTGAAATGAAAATTTTAAAAATACAGTAACAAATCGTAAATACTAAAATCGTTTTTGCAGATATGTATCAGAATACCATACAAACTGTATCAAAGTGAATGACTTGACACTTACAAAACACATTCTAAGTGAATATGTAATCAGTACAGCCCAGATTCAACGATTAAATTAAACGAATAGTAAAAAGACATGAAAGCTTTCTCAAACCAATGCGACATTCTATAGTTAACGAAGGAGTGATTGCAACCACACTTTCTTATATTGTCATATACATAGAGCACCATCTGTTGTCCGGCTTTGGCATTGGTTTGAGATGTCTTCATGCGGCAAACATCAATTTGCTTTATTCCTATCCGTTTAACGACACAAAGGCTCTATACGTTTCATCTATTGGATGTTCACTTGGCTTTGCCTTGGGCTGCGACGGCCTCCATTGCCTTCTTCACGGTTTCTTCGTCTCCCAAGAACTGCATGGACACGACCGGCTTCATGTTTTCATCGAGCTCGTACACAAACGGGATTCCCGTGGGGAGATTCAATTCCATGATGGCTGCGTCAGACATGTCTAGAAAAATAACACAAAAAAAAGTTTGTTATGAATTGGAGGTAAACAAGCGGACTTACCAGGCCCTATTACGTCCAAAATTAAAAAATGATAATGGGTCTTGCTAAAACATAAACTGCAGATGACCCGCGTGAGACTGAATCCCGCTTGTTTCTTCTTACAATTGAATGGATTCCAACGCCCAATATGGTAACTGATGACCATTAATAGGATGTACTTGATGGAGCTAGAATAGCTGAAATGATTTGTGAGAAAGAAAAGTGACCATGTATTTGATGTACACGCAATTAACACTTCCCCTAAGATGCTAAAAAATACTTCTGATATGTTGCTGGCCCTTTAGGTACCAAATGAAAAACATGTTTCTTTATTATACGTCCTAGGTTTTTTTATCCATATCCGCTACCAATGTGGAGCATATGGCCTCCTAATGGAGGTATCTCAACAGAATTTTTTCTACGAAAACTGTTTGTTACTGAGTTGCTCAACCTCACTTTTCAAGTGAGTAGTAGAAAAAGAAGGATAAGACTAGAACAGGACTAGTAGTTAACTAATCGCTATTGCTACACCCAGTTATTCAAGGATCAGATAGATGGGAGGAGAGGAAATAATGTGTATTAGCATCACAAACACCCAGTCTTTGATCACAACTTTGAATTGAATAATTCTCAAATTCACTGTGATCTTACCGGAAATCGAACCCAGACCTGCGTGATCGGTAGAGCAAGCTCTAAGCAACTGATTTTTACAGCCCATCAAAGGGCAGTAAGTGTTTTTTCACTTGGTTCTTCTAGTAAAAGTTCAGTCAGAAGTTTATATACATATAATATGATCAAAAGAATTTAATGCAATTTTTCATGGTGACGTGAGTTCTCCTAATTATATCTCTAAACTCCTGTTAGATTAATGTTAAAATTTTCATCAATTAAATTCAGCAGTAAAGAAACACCACTAGCACCGCGCTGTGACTGTCGGTTCCCGGTAAATTGCTCGAATGGAAATTGCTTGAATAACAAGATAATCAATTTGTTTCTGTTTGTTCTGTCTTAGCTCTAGTTTTCTATATGTTCTGGAAATTTATAGAAACAGTTTGAGTAACTAATTAACAAGCAGTTCTCGTAGAAACACTTCTGTTGAGATAAACTCCATTAAAAGATCATATGTTCCGCATTTGGAGCGAACGCGGTTAAAATAAATACTTACGAAAATTATTTTTATATTTCACTCTCTAAACAAGTGTCGCACAAGATAAAAATGAAATTCGTAGAAAAAGTCGTGAAAAATCGTTTAAATGACCAAGCAATTCGAATAATTTGTAATTCAAACAATTTCCATTCGAGCAATTTACCGGCTCCCGTGACTGTCAAGATATCTGGTTTAGTAGCATACAAGCCCACAACAAAGTTTTTAACTCCTTGGATCCATTTACTGAGCGGGCTAGGGTGGATTAGTAACATGAAAACTGAATGCCAAGCCATAATTGAAAAATAGAAATATATCACTCACTATCCAAATGCTTAACGATTCCTCTTAAACTGTTTCCGTGAGCGGCGATGATGATTTTCTTTCCTTCTTTCATCTAAAAAAAACAAAAAAATAAAAACCTTATTATTATTAAACATTATTAAGTGGCAATGAGAAAGAAGTCTATCTAACTGACTTGAATTAGTATCGAACAACTTCTACCACAAGTGCAATAATTACCTGAGGGATGATAACATCATTCCAATAGGGTAGAGTGCGCTCGATGGTAAGCTTCAGACTCTCACAGGTGGGGAACTCTTCAACTTTAAGGCAGTCAGCGTAGCGTGGGTCCTTGACAATGGCATCATAATAAGGATGATCAGGTTTCATCTCTGGAGGGGGTACATCAAAACTACGACGCCAGATGTGGACCTCAAATAAAACAATAAATTGTAATTGTGTTGTCCAAAATTTGGTTATTTCTTTTGCGGCTTCCATTAGGAAATATTCTAATTCATTATTTTAAACATATTATATAATGAGGTGGAATAATAATATTGAAAAATATTTGATAGTTAAATCCTTTTTTATTGCATTACTTGCTTCACCAGAAACATGAAGCACTAAAAAAAGGCGTAGAAGAAAAACAAGTATAACAGCACACAATAAAAACTATTCTCTGTCAAATTTTGTAACATTAAAAAAGATTGTCACAATCTGACGTAAAAAGTCACTTCACATGCAAAACATATTAAAAATCCTATAATAAACATTCAGTGAACACCTATATCATATCTTGTTTAAAATACGTATATTTATTAGCTCAATATTCTACACTTGGAAATATAAAACTGTAAAAGTTGACAGTCTAAAAACAATATTGAATTTAAAAAGTTTTTGATTTTTTACTGCTGTGTACATATTTATAAGTTGAGAAACCATTTATTTTATTTATTGTTTAGTACAAAATCTAGATTCAAATATTCACCAAAGTGTTTGATGTTTCAATACATTCAACTATTTGTAGGGTGGATAAATAGATATATGATAATTATTCAGAAGAGATGGTGACACCTTACAATCAGTATTTTAATTTTGTATTCACCTGTTCCTCTCCATATTTGGCCGAAGTCTCCGCCTTGTTCAACCCTGTGAGTCCTCCGTAGTGGCGCTCGTTGAGCCTCCACGTTTTCTGCGTTGGGATTCCAGTCTGTCCAGACTCGGCGAGGGCTGCCTCCAATGTGCGGTGCGCCCTGGTCAGGAGAGATGTGTGGGCAATGTCGAACTTGAGACCAGCCTCAAGCAAAGCTTTTCCTGCAGCCAACGCCTCTGCCTTACCTGTAGATGAATAAACATAACCGTATAATACCAACATTTTCATAAAAGTTATCGCAGACCGGCAATAAACTCTTGCGGACCATAGGTTGAAGAACACTGCTTTAAAATATGTTACTCTTTTTCTACACAGCAATTTAAAAAAAGCCGTAAAAAATAAAGCAATTCTCTGGGAAGTTGAATTGCGAATAGAAAAATATAAATAAATTAAATGTTTGCATCAAGGAAACCGATAATTCATGCATATTACGAAAATTCGTCGCCATGTTTTCAATTGTCTAATGGTTTGTTCTAAGACGTTTCATTTGATATGTTTACTTTTTCATACCGATACTATATTCGTACTTTGCGTAAAATACCGGTTTTCCTGATTCCCATGTATAATAATTTAGCATGTTCCTATTTGTCATTAAATTTCCTACAAAAATGCATTGTTTTAAGCGATATTTAGTTGATTTTTAGGTAGAAAGATAGAAGCAAGTAATAAAGCAAATTCATGTTTTCTTTTCTCAAATAGCAACATTTGGACACCACACAGCAAATTCCATCTTCATACTGATTTTATGTTAGCATGACCAGGGCCGGCGCTACCATACAGGCGAAATAGGCAATCGCCTAGGGCGCAAATCATTAAGGAGCGCATAGATTGAGTAATCAAATTATTTTTATATTCTAATAACAAATAATAGTTTATACTTGTATCTGTTCGTTATAATTATGTATCGTATTATATATACTTCGAAAAGGGTAGGTTGAGCGTTCTAGCGACTAACAAACAGTTCTCATAAAAAACTTCTTTTGAGATACCTCCATTAGGAGGCCATGTGATTCAAATAGAGAGTGGACATGCATATTTAAAAAAATATTCCACAGTTTGTTAAAAAGGGGGCGCGCCAAATAACCTCGCGCCGGTACTGAGCATGACATAGTATTTAGCTGAAGGAACATACATTGCAATAAAATGAACAACGCGTCAAAATAATAAATGTCTCTCGAGTGATCGTTTTCATTTCTATCACTATGTAAGGACTCAATTTGACAGGTCCACGGGTCAGAAAACGAAAAAATGATTTCTAAATATAAAAGTGGAACAAGGAATATGAAGAATGTAACTGATTTGCTTCCTTACTACGTTGACATTACTCGGAAGTGCTAACTAGATATTTCGTAAAATCAAAATTAGCATACCATTAAGAAAAAATTGTATAATAATGAATAACAATTTACCTTTGTCGCTAAGCTCGGCATCAAACCATCCGCAAAACTGATTCTTTTGGTTCCATTCGCTTTCGCCGTGGCGGACCATAACAACCTTATATTTTGCCATTTTTGAAAGTTTACGTTTGAAATCTGGGAACGAAAATTTAGGACTAGCCGGCAGCCGACTCAAAATCTTCAGTTTGAAATTTGACTTCTCTGACCTCTAAAAGAAGAAGGTCGTTTGTTTGTTTTTTTTTAATTTTTTGGCTAATATGCCAGTATTATATGTAAAAATTTGAATCTTACGTTATTTTTTTTAATGTTTTTCATTTTGGTTCAATTTTCATACTAATTATAAACTTTTGGTAAAATGAAAAAATCTGCCTTTGCCATTATATCTTCATAACAAAATAAAAACTTTGTTTAATATTTATTAAAATTTCCGTATAAAAAACGATTAAGTAATTCATATTGTCATTCAATAATATTATAATATCAAATTTGTATTTACGATTTTTTATTTTGTATTATTTTATGCATGACTTCGATAGTCTCGAGCATAAACTAATATACGTCTCGAGCATACAAGTTGCAACATCCAGTTCACAATTATCGACTAGTAACATTTATTTCTTATGTCAAAACCGCGTGTTGTTTGACGTGTATTCTACAGTGAAAAACATTTTCTTTTAAATAATAAATTGACCATTCAACATGGCCAAATCCCTTCGTAGTAAACGCATGAGAAAGAACCGTGCTGTGAAGCGTGTCAAAAATTCCAAATTGGAAATGGACAGGTTGAAAAAGGCTTTGATAAACGATCCCACCACAATCGCCTCAGAATTAGTGACCCTCACAAATCCGGCGAATTCTGCGACTGAAAAATCACCAGAAAAAGAAAAGAAAAAAAAGACTAAAGGCGCACATGCGGATGACGGGTCAGAATCTGAAGCGGAACTCATAACAGTCGAAACAGGGAAAGATGAAACACGAACCTTCAATTCTAAGACGATGAAAGATTTAAATGGCCAGTACCCCATTTGGATGCACCCGAGAAAAATCAAAGCAATCAAAAACAAACACAAGAAGACAGACAAACATCAGACCATTAAAAAGAAGACTATCAGGAGAAAATCGAAGAAACGACACAATAAGATGTAATATATAACCTAAAAAAACTTTAGGTTAAATCTTTTGTTAGGCTCTTATGTATGTATTTTGACAGTCGTGAAGTTTGTATTAATTACTTATCATTAAATAAAACGTTTCTTTTATTTATTTTATTGTTTATTATTTCATTGAATATCCCAAAAATGTACAGTATCGTGCCTATAAATGTCGTTTGAAGATACAAACCCTTTAACACAGGGCCTAACGGGTAAGCTTCGAAACTGACTTAACACTCTTGAACAGGTTATGCAGTACTACGTTCAATGTTCCTTCTAAGGCCAGAGGTAAGCTGCGCAGAAAATTTAAAGGCTGAGCAGGCCAATCCAACAAATGTGCAGCATAGATTAAGTGTATTTTTTGTTAGTATGCTCTTTTTCTCATTGAAAATTAACTAAAATTCTTTTAAAATAATACGATTCCCTGGGAAACTTAATTGTTGATATGAAATTATCAAAAAGCCCGTCTTAAGAATCAAGGAAACAAATAATTCTTGCGAATTAATAAAAATTCATTGCCATACTTCAAATATTCCATTTGACATGTTACATTGACTTCTTCATTCTGATATTAGATACTTTTCTCTTCAAATAACTTTATCAATTAACTCAGTTTCATAAAAAAAATACTTAATTTAACCCCCAGAGACGAGAGCTTTTTTCCGATAATAAAAATATTTTTTAAACCATATTGAAATCACGAATAACTTTTATTCCTAATAAAAATTAAAAAAAAAAAAAAAAACACCAAGTTGTTGTATAGAAACCCAGCATGACTATATGGTCATGCTCATCCTTTTATTACCGTGTAATATTGTGTACGGACAGTAGTAAGGACGAGCCTGACCATATGGGCACGCAAACATTCGGAGTTGAAATATAGCTAATCGTGAAATTTTTTAAAATATTTACAATTTGACTTCTTTAGATAAATAAATTTCAATACAAATATGTTAGCAAAAGAACTGTAAATAATTTGATATTTAATTAAAAAAAAAAAGCTAACAGTTTCAGAAAGTCTATTAAAAAAACGGAAATTCAAAAAATCGCATGTACTTTTGGTGGCCGTTTCTGTCCCCGCGGCTGATGACTAACTCAAGTCTGTACCCTCCTTAACCAAATATGAGTGAAAGCAACGATATTCAAGTAGAAAAAGGATGAATAGTGTGGGATCAATAGACAACGGTGTTTACTATGACCATATGGTCACGCTCGTCCTTGGAGGGTTAACCAAATACTTGATATTCCAATGGAACATAAGCAATATATTGATGAATTTGTGTAGTCCCATCTATGTAGAGTCAATATACGTTCTTAAAATAAAGAATTAGAGTGCATATTAGGCAAAATTGTTTGCATCAAAATCCACACATATTATTAATGATTTTTTTGTGTGGTCCATCAACTAGTATACTTGCTATGCGCGGTATTCTAACAATTAAGATTGAGATCATCCCGCCAAAGACTACAGCTTTTAGTGGTTGTATTCTGTAGCACAAGAGTGATAAACTCTTTTAAATAATAGCTAGGAGTGTCTAAGAAGCAGTATCGAAGACTTGGTTACCATAAGAATGTTTTGAAGGTGAACTCCTTCCTTGAACTAAAGACATTAGATTTAAACCATTAACTCTTATTGCACACCCTCAGTGGTAGTGTTTTCCCAGTGATCCTTGAATTACAAAACTCAATCACCCATTAACCAAATAATTCTACCAGGGTCATTTTAAATGAAGCACTTTTATCAATATGTAGGCATTCTTTTATTATTATTTATTGATAATTTAATAGTATAAAAGTACAGTATAAAATTATTTTAAGCATATTTTGTTGTACATTCAACAATGTTTAGAATTGTGCGATCAAGTTAGGCGGGAAAGACCCTCGGCCGAAGCGATACAGGCATTAATGCAATATTTTAAATAAACAGAAGATTATTTATCACAATATAATACTTAAAATATATCTATCGAAGGCTGAGATAAGTAATTATAAATGGTAAAAGAAAAATTGAGCACTGACATGTGAGCAAAGGTATTACAGTTATTTTAATATTCAGCCAGCAAAAGTGCGCAGTGTAAAGAATTAAACTGATAGAATATACTTATAAACACCTAACAGAATAATCTATCTTGGGAAATACAATATAATACAATAATTTATAGAACAGGTAACAGCTTACAGTGAAATACTAACAAAACAAGGCTGATTTCATGTATTTGTATTGAGCATCAAGAAAAAAGTGAGAAATATACAATATTTTCATGATCAAACTGAAATCCTTTGTAACTGATGGCTATTGCTTAATTGTAATGCGGGTTTACAATCGCACTGAGCCACTATCTTGCCAAGACGGCTCTTCTTTTCTGATAATGACTTAATCAAAATGAATAATTATTAGTTTCAAGACAGAGAGAGCACGTTAAAACGAAAAGGAATCAAATTCCAAGTAGAAATAAAAACATTTCCACATATTCATGTCTATTGTATAAAAATTAGTTTTAATATAAATAATTAATAAGTGCGATATAAACTATCAATTAGTTTGTTGTTTCAACATACATAACATTGTTTAAAACTCATCTAAGTTATATTTAAATTGAGTAGGTTGTTTTGTACATAAAACTCGCTCGATGCCTGTTTAAACGTGTCATGGTCTAATAACACTAGTATAAGCTATAGCCATCTCTTAAAGGATAGTAGCTCGGTGATAAATAACACCAAACGGTGTGTTTTAAGTATTAGCTGCGGTATCTATATTTGACACCTAAGCAATATCATTTTGTGGCATAGTCAGAAGCAGCTATATAATACTTTTTGGACAAGTTTTTCAAAAACATAACAATGCAATTTTTGAGATAAATAATTAAATATTCTTTATATTTTATAATGTTGTACTGTGTCTTGTTAGGCAGTGATACTTAACTAAATGGACATGTTAACGATGAATATCACAATATTTTTGTATGACAAAATGAAATTAATTAATAATTTAATACAGAAATTTTGGCAATGATTTGTACATTGTTTTAATACCTTTAATATAACGCAATATAATTAAATATGGACAATATTCACAATAATTATTTATTGCGTTGTTGATATGGTGAAATTTTGTCGTCTTATTTTATGATAATAATTATAATTAGATAGGTGGGTTGTGAAATAATTGTAAAAAAAGCAGTCTCAATTTAATAAAAATATTGTCAAAAGCCTTACAAAATAGTTTTAACACTAATTTATTGATTATATTGTCACTTAGCACTTATTTATAATTCTATATTATTATAAACACATGCTATTTAAGTTTTTTTTGGATAAGCAGAGGATATTTTAAAAATACTGGTTTTGTTTTATCAAAATAGTTTCAAATTTTGCAATACACGGTGGCCAATCGAAAAGCGAGTTAGAATGTTTGAGCGAGAAACATTACAAAGAAAAATAAAAAAAAATTAGTCCAGCACTTATTGATAAGCATAATTGGACTATTTAAATAAAATAATAAATGTAGAATATCGACATAAATTGATCAATGGTCGCTATGTTGTCAAGTGACTGCCGATGCTTTATAAATGTGATTTGTAAGTATCCTAAAGTCAGAAATGAATTTTATATATAAACATCTTATTGATAAGGTAGAAAATAACAAAGTATTTAGCTTGTTGTCAACACAAACGATCTGTACATATTAAGTACATGCTTTATGAAAATTTACATGAATAAGTTAAATGATAAAATGCATCATTTCAATTTGTCATTACAGGAAAAAAGTGTATCGTTTTTAGTTCTGCCAATATCTTTAATAATAGATTTTACAAAAGATTTAAACTGATTCTACCGTGTAACTTTTTAAAGTAAAAAGCAATTATTACTCGAATTCTAGCCGAAGTAATAAAATTTCTAATATAAATTATTTATTGCAAAACCAACGACAATGAAAAAATAATAAAAAGAATTCTAAAAATGACCTGTTCTCCTATACTTTGGGCAAGAAATATTTTTCATTGATTCAGTTAATAAAGCATCCAACGGGACTTAAATCTTTAATCTTTGGTAAATTTTGAAATGATGAACATATAGTTATACAAAATAATGAGGCATGTAACTTCAACCCTCTCAGAAGCGGAATTGTTTGGGTAAAGTGTATTGCTTTTTACAGGGCATTTATCTCATAATATAATATGTCTGTAGACGTAAATCATTAATTATCATTTAAACAAGCGGCAGGGTTATATTTTATTTGTAGCTGACTTACTTTTGAAATGATTTTATTTGTGAATTATATTATAAATTAATAATACTGATACTAAATCATTGGAAATTTTGGTGCCTTATCTCGACGGTAAAAAAATATTGACATTTTGGGTTGTACGAGGATCGTCAAAAACTCTACCAGGTATATTTCATTTCAGTCAATCAATATGGCTGCCTTATAATAAATTAAAAATAATTATAATAAATAGTTGTCAAAAAAATAGCTTTCGTAAAATTAATGAGGTGCAATAAATTAAACTTGTAATAGAGACAAAAAATAAATATAGCTCATCAGTAGTGCAAAAATATTTTGACCAATTCAAAAACAAGGTATGCGTCACCGAGTCATAGTGATCCGAGGGTGGTGGACATCTATCGGTTTGAAAATAATCAACGTGCAGCTTAAGCGACAGAGGCATACATGATACAATATGAAAGCTACGATTATAATACTAGATGAGACCCGAGGGCGCCGACCCTCATATTTGAGAAAGTAAGTCAACGGAATAGTGAGCGAGGCCGCCTGCCCATGAAGTGCCACGGGTGACCTAATGAGCGACGATGCTTGCGAGCCGGCGACAGTCTGAAAAAGTTAAATAAATGTTTCATTTAATTACTGACAGTTTTGTTTTTAGTTATTCAGTCTCGAAAGCGACTTTTATAACCAAAAGTGGTTTAGTTAGTTAGATATTAGTATTAGACTAAATAATTAATGTCAAATATTCTATTAAAAAAATATTTCATTTCATGTGAGGAATATGACCAGCAGGCACTGACTCCATTCCTTTTGCTTTCTCCCCTTGCCATGCCAACATCTCTAAGTTTCCTGATTACATATACTCAGAGGCATCAATATGCTCGAAGACAAGGTTGAAGCTCTTCCAAGAGATAAATACATACCTTAGCTAATTCCGACATCTCTTAATGACTACTGATATAACAGAGAGCTGATAGATCTGTTATTTTATCGTAATCCTTTGCTAACTTCTAACCGTGCAATTATATTTGACGGAGCTAAGGCATGCTGACTTCATCTGGGGCAAGCGAAATAAAGAATAACATGGAATTCTGCAGACTTTGCAGTACACTTTGTAGTCATATGTGCACTCCAAAGGAATTTAATGTGGTTTTATTTTAACAACTTACACTGAAATTGTTTCGTTAGTGAAGAATTTATTTATGATGCAAAAGGCTAATAACAACAAATCTCGCAATTTATAATCAATAATTGCAATGCATCAAATATCATGAAACAAATCAAGTGTATAGGAACTCACTCGTGTTCTGGTGTGTCGGGGTAAAAACGGTGGTCATTATTTTGATCGGTAACGCAGCGAGGAGTTTCAATTCCAAACGGGCTGTATAGCTTGGTAGGAGTGCGGCCCAAAACCTACAAGAGCAATAATATTATGTTAGTATACAACACATTAGCTATTCATGTTTGACAGGTCTGACAGCGTTATCAGGATTTTGAAGAATGCAGCTCCTGGTGTTGGAATATTTTATTTTAAATGACATAACCTAGCAATCAACTGAAAAAATATCTTACTTTTGAAGATCACTCTTCTGTAGAATGCAATAAAAAAGAGGAAGGCGTTTAAAAAAAAAAACCTTTGAATTTTTTTCAGTTAAGTCTGTTTAAAAGGTGAAAATAATAATTGGTTACAACATAAATACCCCCAACAAGAAAAAGAGTCTTAAGAAATATGTTCATCACCACTTCTAGTGCTATTTCCGCATGCATTTTCCTTTTTTGTACAGTTTGAAATACCCAACTCGTGATTGACGGTATGTGTACTTAAAACGTAATTGTGTTGGGTATTTTAGACTGTTCAAAAAAGGTATCATGAATGCACTAGGAATGGCACTAGTGAAGTATCAAAGTTTAATACCCCAGATTTTTCTCGGACAGTTTCGAAACAGTACGGCGCGAGAACTTCGTTTAGCGATCTTTATCATAAAAAATATAACTAAGGGTGGAATAAACATTGAAAAAAAGAAATAGATACAAAACTAAATGATAAGAATTGAAACTCATTTAGTTGTAAAACATCACAGGAGCCCAGGTCCTGGATACATATAAATTTACACATTGATTGTCCAAAAATAATATATAAAGTGAATTGTTTCACCCAGACAGTTATTTTTGATTGATGTTATATCAGCAGCAGTAGAAGGCTTTTAGTATATAGTGTATTGAGATCAATGATATAATACAATATGCATCAATCTCGGAGTTGAATACCTTACGACATCTTCCCTGTGGTGTTCCCGGAGTGTGACACGGAGTATTTGGGGCTTCTGTTAAACGTTGACGTCTTCGAGTGCCCATTTGTAAGTGCTGAGGAAGTAAATAATTCGTTGATTACTGTTTTTCAAAACTACGCATCGACTCATAATTTAACATATTTCGATTGACGGCATGGATCACTGTGATGTTCTCGCCATCGTCGTGTCGCGGTCTCTTATGTTGCCTACGGTAAAATGACTCAAACAAAAAATATGTAGAATTCCCCCAGAAGTAGAACGGTAAAATAAAAAAAATTAAAGCATTTTTTAGACATATACAGTTGCATATCAGATTCAAGTCTATTTTTCTTTTGTTGAAATCTTCAGGATTAAAAAAAAACCTTAAAAACGTCACAAAAGTTGTTGGAATTTTTGCCACACCTTGATTACAAAGCATCTAGTCAGCAACCATAAGATCAAATATTTAAAACATATATATTCAAAACTCATGAACTTCAACAAAAAATAGAAAAAAAGTTTCAGGCTCGTTATTAATTTATTTAAAACTATCCATTTCTCTTAGATATTCGATTTTCAAAGCAGTATTGTATCATCGAATCCGTGGGACAGTGGTCAACGTCGTTAGCTTTCGTGACGGATCTCACAGGTTAAAGTCCCAGTACGAACAACAATTTTCAATATTCAACACCATGTTTCTATTAGAGAGGAAAAAAACTGTATAAAACAGTAATTCGATCGAGTCTAATGAAAATATATTCAGTAATTTTTCATGTGTCTTGTGTAAGATTTGCTTATTTTATTATAAGGTAGATTTGCCTTAAAGTAGGCCGCGATTATTTCGGCGAAAAATTTAACAATGTAGCTAAAAACAATGCATTGATTTAGTTATTTTTTTTTGCAGATTTAATCATTGTTATAAATCTCACATTATTATGAAGATCACTGATAAATTATGCGAAATATTAAATACATTTCAGTATGAAAACATCGCCATCGTATATGAAATGTTCCAAGCTTCGTTCTTTTATCTACACTTCCGGAACAGGTCGTTACCAGGTGTGTTGAAAATTAGCGGAAGAATATTAATTTTTCATTACATAATTACAACAGAGGGAGAAAAAATAAACAAACTATTTACAATCCTGCTGTGTATTTCTGAAATAATTACAATGTGCTCAAATATGTAGTGCTTATTCAACATTTTTTTTAAATATTATCTGGACCAGTTTCGCCGCGAATCACTGCCTACTATAAGACAAATTTACCTATTAAAATATCGATCATTCAGTTCACAATTCTAAATAAACTGTTTTGAGATAATGGAAAAAGCAATATCAAAATGGTCACCATAAATAAAGTGCTATTCATCTTTGACCTAGATCTATACATTTTATCAGATTTGGTGCTTATGTCGGGTTCAGTAGTAGCAGAATATGAAATATTCCTGTAATGACCCAGAAAATACCAATATTTGTTAACTGATAACTGGGCCTGATACTATGCTAAAATTTTACACATAACTGTATATTATGTTCTAATAACGATTGTTCTGAGTTGTCGTGGTAATGAACTGCATGATCGATATATATTTTTGCAGGGTGATTAAAAGAAACCAACAAAATTTCAAAAATAAAAAATACGTGTTTTACATTCGTTAAATACAGCTCAGTGAGGTTTTTCGCATCAAAAATACAGTCATTAATTCTACAGAAAAAATACTATATTTTTCGTACGTTTTAGACTATTTCATACAATCTTCGCAAAGCTATTCGATCTGAAAATTTCGAGGAAATGCCCCCATGATATAATTATTGTGTAAAAATTCCGCAAAAAACATGGCTCACCTGGGAAAGCGAACCGAACGTAGTTCGAACACGCCTTAGTGTTTTTGATATTTTTTCTGCTCCGTTTCGTAAAACTTTACGAGAATTAGCGAAATTCATTCTTGTCAGGACGCCGGGATTGCAATTGACAGCGAAATTGGATTTTTCTCGGATAGGGGATCCAGACGGTTCATCCCGAAATTTTTCCTCCAGATTTCTGCATATTTTCTTGCTATCGTTCAACGAATCGTCGCAGTCGCGAGAGGAAGTCCTAAACGACAGTATTTTGGTTTCTGATCGCATTTTAATTGATAATTAGACACTTGACGAAAGTGAGAAAAATGCTCGGACAAAACGTTATATGACTGACACCCCACTACAATTCAAATTTCCCTTTGTTTGGAACGATATTTTATTTGACATCGATCCGTTACCAACTCACGAAACGTAAAAAAATAACGGTTATATTATAACAGAATATAATATCAAATTTCTCACATAAAATTATAAGAACGTAAAAATTATTATTTTCACTTGATTTAAAAGACTGCTGTTATTTAATATTCAACTTATCAATGAGGAATAACTTTACACTGTATTCAAATATTAGTCTATAGGCTCATGTATTCATATCTCGTTTTAGCTTTTCTCAAGTTGTTTAATTGTATTTTACTCAACGCAGCTGTCAGAAAACAACATGTGACGGATTGGTTCTGACATTTAAATCTGCCGCTGCAATCGTTTGATATCCCGGTTTGGTGTGAAACGTGTTTTAGAAATCGTCGAATGATTTACATTTATTTTTATTCAAATAACTTATTGCACGATCGAGATGTCATACGTAAATTTGATAAATATTTTTCTCGACAAATGCAGAATATGTTTAGAAGACGATGGAATCATTGATATATTTACTACTCCCATGCTTCAAACTAACATAGAACTGTGTACTAATATAACGGTATGAATTGTATTTAATATTCTCTAAAATAATTGTAAAAATTCTCTTCTAGTTTAAATTTCAAACATACTATAAATATAACTTCTTTAAATTTTCATTTAACTGTCAGGTATATAACCTAGCAATATCATATTATCACTGAGTAAATTTCACAGTTAAAATCAATATCAAATTTGGTAATTGTGTGTTAAAGCTAGTCATGGATTCACAATTCACATGGAAAAATTCACAAACTAAACTAAAAACAACTCTAAATTTATTTTTTGAAGGCTTGATAATCGCGTTAAAATCACACATTAATATGAAGAAAAGTGATAAATTATGCGAAATACGAAATATTTTTCACACGTGACACGTGTTTTGTCACTTTAACCTTTAAACGCTCGTGCACCATGCGCAATAGGCGTCGCTAGTTGCCCGAGCATTTTTTCGCGCCCTGTTGAGATGTCTAAAAAAATCAGTATCTCCAAAACTCGTGAACTATTTTGGATAAAATAAAAAGTGTTCTCAAATAAAAGGTTTATTCTAAATTTAAAACATTTTTAATAAGATTTTTTTACATATTTTATATACTATCAACAAATAAAAGATTATATAATACAAAAATTGAAATTTTTTTTTTGCCCTTGGGGGCTAATTACTTTCTAGGTAGAAAAAGATCTGTATTCCCATTGACACATATATGAATGGCGGCGATAAAAACTAATTTATTGCAGTCCGTCCGAGAAAAAACATAATGCGGTAATATTTCACGAAATAATTGTAATATTCAACGTAAATAATTGCATACGGGTTGCATACTCATTCTTGGTAAAATAATTTTCAAAAACGTTTTTTAAATTATGATTCGATATCTTGAAGTCTTTATTCATGTTAGCTATAATTCATATTTTCCATAATATTATTATAAACCAGTGTAATCTGATAGCAAAGTGCGCCGTGATCACTGGTCTCGTACGAAACCGCTGGGCACTGAACGACCCAAATCCGCGGTCTCATACGAAACCGCTGGGCGTTTAAAGGTTAATATACCACGTGTTGTTTGGTTGTTGATGAGTCATCCAAAGGAATAAAAAGTACAGAAAGACGGTGTCAAATGATCGCTCTTGCAATGCAGTTTTTTTGTATGTTCGAATGGGTGGCAAAAAATGTAGACAACACAAACGTCAATACTCAACTAAAATAATATGACATTCAATTTGTTTAAGGTCGCTAAAAATGACGTCAATCCAAAATGTATATGCAACTCTTGCAATGAATTAATACTCACCTCAGTAAGATTACGAGAATTGGCTGCAGATGCCGACGAAAGATTGAAGAGAATTCTCAATTCGGAAGAAGCTGTCGAACTTGTAAGTATACTTACTACAGGTCTGTGGAATCAGACATGGTTTTTTGGTTAGACTACCTTTTTTCAATTGCATTAAAATATATTAAAAAATAAGCATAGACTTTATATATCCGGGGTCTAAATTTTTTTTATATGGTAGATACGTTCCACAAAAAACTGTATGAAAAAACCGTCTAAAAATAGTTATAGAATTCACAGAAAAAAGGTGACAATTAAGAACAAATGAGCCCACGAGAGGTGAAGTGAGCCAACTAGTAAAATGGTAAAACATTCAATCACTTCTTTACTTGGTGTATTACATATTTTTATTTAACAAAGACAACACTATTGAAATGTGTATTGCTCAATTTCTTGTTATTAGAAAATCCATTGTTTGCTTCTGTTTATTTGCGTCTGTGAATTGTGTGAAATAATTTGATTTCTTGAATATTAAGACATTTTGTGTTTGATGTAATTTCTCCTCCAGTTGGTTGTATTTGCAAATTTCATACCAAATAATATCTTTGTGATTTTTTACAGGATGTGCTAAATGAATGTACGCCGAATATTGAAGTATCCGATGAAGTCTACTGTCCACTTCAGGATCCCACTCCCGACAATAAACCTCTGCTACCGCACATATTAATTCAATCAAATCGTTTGAAGAGAAAAAAGAAGCTTATTAAAGACAAGTTGAAGACACCCGTAAAAAAATTAAAACAAACTGTTACAGAAAGAAAAACATCACCGGAAATAAAAATTGAAGAAACACATAATGACAGGGTATGCAAAAAAAATATTTTACCACCCATCCTGGTCTTTGTCCTCAGAACGTTACCTTTACCTTCGTATTAAAAATCGATAATGATGTTTGTAGTCGTTTACCTTGGTTGCGATTCACGTGTTAGAATCACAGTATGGATCATTTCAATAATTTGATTTTTCAATTAATTTACAGATTTGTTTTTGAAGAGATATATGTCTGAACTTTTACACACCTAAGTGATTCTTAAAACAGGATGTAGCATTAGCAGTTTTTTTTTCCACCTATCTGAAAAAGTAGATTTTCAGCAACCCAGTAACAAGCAGTTCTTGTAGAAAAAATCGTTGAAGATACCTCCGATAGGATTCCATACATGCTCCACAATTTCTGTAGATCGGAAGCAGAGGATCCCAAACTCATTTTACTAGAATTTTAACCCAACATATACATGGAATGATAACTCATTTATACCTATATCCGACAACAAAACACTTAAACCTTTTGAGTATGTAGTGAGTTAATTTTTACTAAATTAGGATTTTTTGTATATTTTGTTTATTTTTACCATCCATTACAGAAATACAAAAACATTTCTTTTGTTTATTGGTCAGTCTGGAAAGAATATGGAATAACATTTCAGGTGGTAAATATTTGTTTTATAATTGTACAGAGCATAAATAAAAATGTAAATAACTAATTTTTACTTTTCAATAATTGTCAAGAAGCTATTATTTCCAATTTGGGCCTTGGTCGTTTTACTTGAATTCATCTAATATTAATTTAATATTTAAAAAAAAACCTTTTTAAGTCTCTTTTCCTGATCACAATTTTCACTGGCCTTTTTTTTCAAACTTAATAGCTAAATTTGTATAATTTAAGATTTCGACTGAAGGTGCTTGGTGGAATTTCAATATTAAATTTGAATCATTCAAATTATGTACACTCCCACAGATTTTGTCACTAACGACCCGTCGTTAGTGACAAAATCTGTGGGAGTGTACATAATTTGAATGATTCAAAGCTAAATTTGTATTTTAATTCTGCATTTTCAGCTTACATCCTTTTGACAGAATGCGTATCAAGTTGTACATAAATTACATTGCGATTATTGAAATAAAGCTGTTATGAAAAAACTGTGGGTGACATCCTTTTGCCTTTCCACAGTTGATATGTGTAGATAATATAACTGTGTGGCTTGTGTTTTTTCAGAGTTTTACTTTTCACAGTGATAAAATCAAGAAGGAGGAATCACGAGAATGTCAGGTAGAAAATCATTTACTATTGAACATATAATAATGAGAAAATGAATTAATTTGGCATTCTTGATAAATGACAATGTGCAAGGTGTTTTTTTTATAATCGCAATATGAGGAAGATTCATAAATATATCAATCACAGTCAATTAATGACATCTTAAACATAGACCAATCAATATTTCTGTGTAAAAGAATGGCGTTTAGTATACAAAATTTAAAATAAGTTAAACATAGCAAAATTACTAAAATGTGTAAAGAAGTTGAAATATCGCATATTTCATCATTTTTCTTACAACAACAAATCTCCTTTTTTCCTCTCCTGAAAAGTATCGATCTCAGACATAACGTCATATTCTTTTGCACACATGCATGCAACAGTTTGGGAAGCACTGACTTAGAAAAATACATAATGGTTAAATATTTTTATACTCACCGTAATACCATTCCAGCGGTGGGCTGCCGATAACAAGGGGCTCGCTTAATCTCAAAGCAATTCTCGATGTTCTGGAGAAGGAGTGAATTTTTTTAATACTCCTATGTTATTAAATATAATCGAGTGTTACTTAATACACTTATAATATGTTACAATATAGTGGAACACCCAATTACACTACTCCGAATTATGCGCTGGCTTGAAATATTCGCCGCAAATCCCTCAATTGAACGGTCGGTCGCATTCCATTGTTGTTGCTACGAGACGGCCGTATGTGTGGTTCATATAGTCAAATGTTGGCTAGCGTCTGTGTATTCAACACGTGTCAAGTTATGACGACAAGTTGGCGACTGTCTGTGTGCTGAATTTTGCGCGCGCTTTGCATTTTATCACTTAGTAACTAAATATTAGTCCATATTTTTTTTTTGCAAAACTAAGAAAAATCTTAGTTTTGCATTTTTCGCGGAAAAAACAAAATTCCTAATTTTGTATGAGATTCATTCCCCCAATTACACTACTCCAAATTTCACGGTCCCAACTTTAGTGTAAATGGGGGTTTTACTGAATGCATTTTACTGTAAACTTATAAATCTAAATGACTTAGAATGTACTACTGTTTAAACTGAAGCTGTCGTAGATAATATATGTCAGAAATTGCAGTTATATACTAATTTGATCTGAGAATATTCTTTTCACTTAAATTAACAAAAGGGTCGCTGGCCATGGTAAAATATAACAAGGGTCTCGCGCGAGCCCCTCCAAACCCCCTCCACCCCACCCCTGTACCAGTCCCACTTGACTTATTGTGTTTTACAAACATTTTCAAGGTCTGCGGGAAGACATTCGTTGGCCGAAGTTCCATGTATCTTCACTTAAGGATCCATGACGAAATTAAAAAAAACAAATGCCCCGATTGTCCGAAGTCTTTTTGTACCAAGTCTGATCTCCGGAAACATCATCGAGTTCACACTGGAGAAAAACCTTACGAATGTTATATATGCAGTAAGACTTTTTCGCAAAACGTGACCCTCAAAGCGCACAAAATGAACATCCACAAGGAGAGCAATTGACGGGTGATTTATTGAATAAATACATTGGGGAAAAAAAATGCATTTTAAATTTTAGTTTTTGCTCAGAAATTTTTTACAGTGCAATAAGGTAACAATATCAATGTTTTCAGTTCTACGTGAATTAATTGATATTTTCACTATTCTGGCACAAGTTGGTAAGTAACAAAACTGATAAAAATGAGTTAAGTATACAGATTCTGAAAATGAGATAAGTATACAGATATAAGAAATTCTTTGATATAAATTCTGTGTCCGGAATAACTCAGTTGGTTCATTGATAATATCAGTTTGCCAAAAAAAAAGCATTCATTTTATGGGCTGTTATTATCAATGCTGATTGAAGCAGGCAATTGTCTCTGTCTATTAATTTTTTAACTCTTTGTATCAGATCGGCATTAACCTTTACCTGCCCGCTCGCTTTGGGCACTAGAAGTAGTTCACTGCCCAAGTAGTTTTCGCAAAGTTAATTTTGCAATTGGTCAGTCGCAAAAATAACTACATCTCAATTGAATTCATTACTTTTTTAATCTATGTAATATCTATAGTTTGTATATTGTTATTGTAAATCAACGTAATCCTGTCGCGAAACTTCCCATACCCGCCGGTCCCTATATGGACCACTGGGCGTTTAACCTTTTGAGGAGGGAATAGATCTATACAGATCTTATTTTACATTATAATTGTGTTTTTTTTCTAATGAATACATGTTATTCATACTTAAAGCATATATATCCTCACAGACACTACTGTGTTGAGTTAAAAGTACGTCCACACTCCTTTACAGAAAAATGGCACCGTAGATATACGTCCATACTTCTCTAATAGTTAAAGGTTAATGCGTCTATATTTTTACATTATTTATTATATTATTTTTTTACTATGTCCGCTCCCAATGTGGAACACATGAACTCCTATAGAGATTATCTCAAAAAAAATGTTATTACGAGTACTGCTTGTTACTCGGTTTTTCAAGCTCTTTTTTCCCAAAGAGAGTAGGAATAGAAGGGTAGGACGACAGAACTAGTGGTTAGCTAATCGCTCTTGCTACATTCGTTTTTTGAAGATAGGAAGGTTGAAAGGGAATTTAAGACATCACATACATCCATGCCTTCGGACAGAAATCTATTAATCAATTTATAAACTGTCTGCACTGGTATTTGAACCTGTGACCTCCGTTGACAACATTGACCACTCGACCACGCAGCCTGCAAATGTGTCTAATACATTTTAATTTCCATCTAGTTATCCCACTTTCCTCACTGATGCTTTGCTTTGCAGTCAAATGACAAAAACATATCTGTGGGATTTTGCTTTTAAATAGGGCATTAACTTTTATAAAAATCTTGGGCTTACAGCAATCGATTAGCCTAAAATTGCCTTTTTTCATTTTATTTCACTATTGTTTTCACATAGTGAAATGAGGATTGAGGTGTAGTAAGAACTTCAACTATAAGCTTGCGTTCTACCAACCCCATTCTTTCGCCAATATACCTTTGATACCAATATTAGGAATGCGGAAAAGAGGAACAAGTGTGGAAGTAAATCATAAGTCACAGTTCATATTGGTTATTTTATTAATGAAATATATAATATTATTTATAAATTTTCTAAAACAAATAATAATAGTTCACTAAGATGAAACATTTTATTTATAAAATAAATTCTTAAAAGTTAGGTAGGCGTAGTCCTGCCAACAGGAGGATTGGTATGGGTTGCTTGCACGAAACTTATTACGGAACACATCTATATCTTCCATCTCCTACTTTTACATGCACGGTGTAGGAGAGAGAAAGTATTCGGGATGACAATTTTTGCTTTTGATTTTATTATTCATGCCAAAACTCCCTCCCATTGGCTGGACTATATTTATAATAATTTGATTTGAAATAAACTGATTTATAATGTAACCTGCAGAATTATTCTCAAATTTATTAGGATCCAGGCACCAATTAAGGAGGGCTTATATTCCAGTTTTAAAGGTTGGTTTATTGACATAAATGTAATAATTTTGGTTATGTTTACTGTTGTAATTAATAGACAATATTTTATGATTTATTCGACCAATCAAAAGAGGGCGTATCCAACATACCCACAATTATAACATTTGTTTTTTATCCATGTCCACTCCCAATGTGGATCATTTATGCTCCTAATCGAGCTATCTTGACAGAGAACTGTTTGTTACTCAGTAACTCAACCTCTCTTTTTCAAAGATAGTAGTGATAGAAGGATTTGCTAATCACTCGCTACGCCCATTTTAAGGGTAGAACGAGTGGAAGGGAATTCATGACATAACATTCATCCATACCTTCAGGCAGAAATCCATAAATCAATCTATAAAAAATGCCCATACTGGGATTTGATCTTATGACCACGATGTTTTAAGTCAACAATGTTGACACTAGCAACATTTATGTTATACTTACTGTAAAAACTAAATACATAAATCATACTGTGTATTAGAGACCCCCTTAATTAGTGTTTAGTTGCTAATAGATTTGAGAATAACACCGGTGGCGAAAATGGTAAATAAATATAAAAAGAATACCCTCAAAACAAATCAAACATTAGAGTTGACACCACACCCTAAAAAATTGACAATTCTCGGCTGCATATCGATTAAGTTCAAACACGTGATATAAAATACAAATTTCAAATTAAAGTTGTCTCTAATGTTATTAATTGTGAAGTGAGTTTAATATTAATAGTACTGGGTCCTTATTTAAAAGAGAATATGGATCTAAGACTGAAAATCGATTTCAGGTTTGCTGAGCCTAAAGGATAAATTTTGACACATAATTTAGTAGTAAACTTTGGGAGCAATGTTTAAACTACCAGAAATCAAAGTTTGCTTTTGTTTCTCGTAAATAGAATGAAAAGAAAACTAAGATTATCATAGCTAAGGTCAATGACAATTGTTTGACAGGTAAGCATTGTCAATACTGGATATATTTAAAATATATTGCAATGAATGTATATATTTTCTAATAACGTTAGTCAAAAATGAATGTGAAGGGTGCATCATTTATAGTAAGCAATGAAAATTCCAATCCAATTTATCAAGCATTACATTCCTAACATAACAAAGAGTACATAGTACAGGTGATTAATAAAAAAAATATTACATCCAAACCAGAAACCCTAAATTATCAAAAGCAAAACAAAGAAATAAAACAATTGTGTTGACTAAGAAAATGATATTGAAATTAAAAACACTAAATTTTAGTGTATCATTAAAATATTATCAGTGCGCGAATGCACTCGAACTGAAGCCAGGGCCGGAGCCGGGTCGTGTTTGGCCAAAATTATAATGGAAACGTACATTATGGAAAAAAATATTTCTAATCTGTTCTCTAAATGTACAATCTTTTTCCATATCTGAGAATTCCAAAACGACTGAAATATCGAGATGATGCAAAAGTAATGACTTCTTGATTTTTTTATCAATTCAATCGCAAATACAATTTCAATTGGTCTTCATAACACTTCTGTTATTTGAAAATATTCATGAAAAAATATTATGCGAGCAAGGTCTGAGGAACAGGTATAGTGAGTGCTTAATAACATTCGAATTCAGTTAGTGAATTTATTTTTTTGGTTTAATTATAGTGAAAAACTACCCTTCTGCTAACGAAATGAGGTCAATCCATTTACATTGCTCATTTTGGACATTGCACATTTTGGACAAACTATTCACAAAAACGTTGGTTACTTTTCAGATTTTATATTTGTTTTTTTGTGGTAGTTGTGTGTCGTATTCATGGATGTTTTTAGATGTGACACTGGTGGTTGATTCAAGAACCTTGAGCTGCATTCTCAATTGACTAATTGGATTATTCATCAATTGAATAAAAAGTATATGGAAGCGGCCTTTATGCACGAAAACAAATGTTATTCGTCAGGCTGGAGAAATGATAGCATCGTAGTAAAATGTCAAAACTTTTGCATTAACCGAGCACATATACATTTAATAACGTTTCTTAACAAGAATAGATTACTTTATTTGCAATTTATGTATTATGGTTTAATTAATCATCATTACTAGTTTATTTAAATATGATTTCAAAAAATAATAATTGTAAGATATGATTTCAATCTGGTTATTTTTATTTATAAGGGTACTTTCATTGCAATCATTTAACAAACAGCAGCCTTAAGTAAATAAAAAATATGTCATGAATGAGTTTCCAACTGGAGTGTTGATATAATATTTTTTTAAATATAGTTTGCTGCTTTCTAGTAAATGTTTTTACCAACAGATGTCTTTTGATATAACAGTGCTTGTGCGTCACTTCTCATTACATATTAACTGCAATATGATCCTTTTGAAGCCTTGATTAATTTTGTACGCGTTAAATTTATGTTTTAAATGTCGATAATATTATTACCATACGAGCAGAATCTGAATATGTTTAAACTTCTACCATACACAAATGTTTTAATTAATGAGTGACAAACATTTGAAAGTAACCTGAGGTTATATATACAAAAAAAATCCTACCAACATTGCTTATACAGATTTCAGAAACCAAATGAACATGATATATTAATTGGAAAATTGCTACAAATTAAGAATCAATTCATAATATTGTGATGAACATTGAAAATAAATACAATAGATTGGAATTATAATAGAGTCATCATCAGTCAGTTGAAAATATTTGAGGGTGCAAACAAAAGGAAGAGAGTGGGAAAACTTCAATGGAACGCGTACCAAAGTAACAAGAATGTGCAGACGCCAACCACCCCTCCGATAATTAATGAATCACGCTTTTTCCTCGCCGTGATTCGGTGAATGAGACTGTGAATAGCAGGGAACCTGTAAAAACGAAAATAAATCCAATGAGAATACAAATCAAACATTGTTTACCATTTTTTTTGTTAAATTCATGTTTGCTCAATGTGGAGCACATGTCCTACTGATAGAGGTGTCTCAACAGGGGTTTTTCTCACTTTTAGGGTGTTCACTGTCAATAGGAGTCTTGTTTGTCAGTTGTCAGGATGTCTTAGGAGTTTTTCTACAAGAACTGTTAGTTACTCAGTCGCTCAACCTCTTTTTTTCGAAGAGGTAGGGATAGAAAGGATAGGGCAGGACAGAACTAGTGGTTGGCGAATCTCTATCGCTACACCCTGTTATTTTAGGATTGGAATGGTGGGGGGAAATTTTTAGACATCACAAACATTCATGCCTTCAAACAGAATCGATAAATCAATTGAAAAATGCTGTTCGTATTGGGATTCGAAGCTGTGATGACCGGCATGGAAGCCAACGACATTGACAACTGTGCCATGAACAATGCAAAATTTAATGAAAGTTCTAAGAAAAATATTACCATTGTGTTGTTTGATTCTTATTTGTTAGCATTATATTGTATGGAAAAGTTTATTTAGTAATAGCGATCCTTTTTAGCTTGATGTCAAAATTATAAAAAAAAACTAGCTTAACTCAGGTGAAGTTTTACATTTATTTACAAAAAGAGTTATATTTATTTATTAACCCGGCACACGTCATTGTGTCAGCGTTTGAGACGGCATAATACGTTAAATTAATTACATATGTGCGCAACTGTAACCACTATGGTGATATGGGTCAGGCATTTTACGCAGCTGCACCTAGTAATGGTGCAATTTGGTAAAAAAACAAAGTGATTGTATTGTACTTACCTATTTGACATGTCATTAAACCTAGTCTGTAATCTTTTGAAAGAATGTCGCTGAGAGGCGAGGTGTTCTCTGGTCTCCATTGCTATGTTTATCTGTTCGTCCACAAGGTGATGAGAACTGTAACATATCAATAATATATATCATAATAAATTGTGCAAAGCGTAAATATAATATATTGACAACTCAACATGCATTGTTACTACAAATAATCGAATATATCGCTATATCAAACACTTCCAGCATTTAGTAAGTGATTATTTGAACAACTTTAGATTTTGATAACAATTGACAATGAATTAACATATCTCGACTTATCAATACATTCACCACATGCACAGATATCTCCTAACAAATAAAACTGCAATAACTTAAATTAGAATGCAATAACCACTATTGAGGTGTTACTTGTTAATTCTTTATGGAAAGGCATTACATTAATAGAAAGAAAACACAATTTTTTTAGCAGTTCGTTGTTATACGCCAGGCATTGAAAAATGCAACAGTCTTCCTTTCACGTACACATCCAGATTGGGCATTACTCGACCGATTCAAAATATAAAAATAACATTAAAAATGCCCTTTTTATGTGTTCTCGAATACAAGTTTAAATCATACCTGTGCAAATGCGCACTCTCTTTGGTATACTGATCACGTCGAGACAATCCACCTGACGGGCCCTCGGCTCCGGACCCCCGGAGTAAGTCCTCTCGCTCGCGTCTTGCCACCCAATTGCCTTGCGTCTTTCTGAATTCTTGCTGGTAATCCTTGACAAAAATAAACGATAGAATTATTTAGATAACAGTCGAATAAAGATACAGGGAATACTCCAAAAAAGTATCGTCAAAGCTATTGATAGAGTGAAATAAACGGCTACCCGCTTATGGAGAGATAACTTTTGAAAGCACCGCTTGAGATCGGAACACTGAGTACGCTTTTGTGGCAATTTTCTGGATCGGGAGTCGCAGTGTTCCCTAACACACGATCCAACGACAATTTGCATGTAGTAACATATCTCGTTAGATAAGACCATTACAAAAGATTGACGAAAGTAGCCAAGCACGGAAGCAAAAAGAAAACAAGAAACTTTAACATCATCAACTTACTTGTAATATTTCCCTATGTCTTTGTCGCGTGTGCAACATAGCGGCTCCACTCGCTGTCTGCTCAGCCATTTTGTCATTTACTCCAGCTAACTATAAAACAAATAAGATTCTTTTATGACAACAATAATAACCACTAGAAGGACAATCACAGGGTTCTAGCTTGTTTTGAACCCTTGTCTCGTACTGACCCTATTAATCTATCTGCGTCTTCTTTTCAGTCAACAAACATACTGTAACTGTGTAATGATAATAAATTCATTCAAACCTTACTTGATGACTAAGCCAATATTAACATATTGCCATAGCGAGAAGCTCACTTAACCCTCCGAGGACGAGCGTGACCATACGGCAACAGTAATCATTGTTGTGTATTGATCCCACTATTCATCCTATTTCTACCTGAATATCATTGCCTTCACTCAATTTTGGTTAAAAAACAACTCTGACTTCAGCTATTCACCATCCGCGGGGACTAACTACCAAAAGCACATGTGATTTTTTTAATTTTTGATAAATTTTTTTCTTAAAAATGGACTTCTTGCAATCATTAGTAATTATTTTATTAAACCTTTAAATTATTTACACTATTTTTATTAATATTTTTGTATTGAAATGATGTCTAAGGAGGTAAATTGTAAATATTTTTTAATCTCACGTTTAGTTATATTTCAATCCCTAATGTTTGTGTGACCAAATGGCCACGCTCGTCTTTACCACAGTCCTTACATAACTTACATGGGTCATATAAGGACAAGCGTGACCATATGGTCACGCATCTATACAACAGCTTTATGATTTATTTTAATTTTTTTTTTCTATAAATAATAATTAAATGTGAATTCAATATGAAACTCACATGAAAAACAAAACACATATTTGGGTTAACCAAAAATAATAACTATATTTTAAATAGAACTCTTCTTAACCCTTTGACTGCCACAGACGAGATATCTCGTAAAATTTTTCATGCTTAACACGCCAGAGACAAGTTATCTCGTCAATAACTAATTAAATTAATATGTAGTTGCAAATTATAACCGGCGTGCTAGGTTATTACTATTAATTATCTACGGCAGCTAAAAAGTTAAGATTCATTAAATAGATTTTGTTTATTTTTTCTAATGCAATTTATATTGAAGTAATTGTATATAAAAATAATACCTTTCCACCATTGGCAATGTGTGAGAAGTGATGATTGAAGTAGTCATATTAAATAAATTGTATATTTAAATAAAACTAAAGATCTGTTGATAGATAATCAAAAACTCTGCTTGTGGACAATATGTAATACTTTGCTATATTTACTTTGATTAGAAAAATATCTATTTTTGAATGTTTGATCAGCAGAGTCGAAATAATCAAATTAAAACTTACTCTATTGATTAACTGCTGTATTTCCATAGCCATGGTTTCGAACATATCATCAGCGCTGAGCAGTGGTACAGCATCAGCTTGAAGACTTCCGCTCGCTCCTCCGGCGCCCAGTTTACTGAACGCCACCAGTTTAACGTCAATGTCATTTTCTAGATTTCTTGCTTGCTTTCGTAAATCTGAAAGATGTTAAAAATATAGTTTGTATTAATTCATATAACAGGCACAATCTTTATAATCAACAACACTTTCCCCTTGTACAACAATGTTAATGAAGTGTTACATATTCTAGGTGGTCTTCGTGTTCTAAGAAACTTTTTTGGATTTACAAATTTGAGTAGAATGTTCAGCATCAATATTTTATGTTTTTTTAACGTAATTATTATATGATTTTGCCAATTATAAATGAACAGGTGAATCTTTCTAATTCACCCTTTGCATGTATGTAAATATAATTCAATTTCGCAAAATTTGCCAGGTCCTATGGCGCAGTGGTTGGCGTTGTGGGCTTCCGTGCCGGATCTCACGGGTTTGAGTCCCAGTACAAACAGCATTTTTCGATTGATTTATTGATTTCTGTTCAAAGGCATGGGTGTTTGTGATGTCCCTTCCACCATTTCCGATCCTCTAACAATTGGATGTAGCGAGAGCGATTAGTTTATCACTAGTCTTGTCCTAGCTTTATCATTATATCCCTACTACTCTCTTTGAAAACAAGAGAGGTTGAGCGACTAAGTAACAAAAAGTTCTCATGGAAAAAATTCTGTTGAGATACTTCCATTAGGAGGCCATATGCTCCAAATCGGGAGCGGACATGGATAAAAAAATATATTTTCTAGCGATAAAAATAATTCAATTCTTATATTACCAACCATTTAAATCAGAATTCATTCCAACGTTATAACCTTTTAATTATAATCAAATGTAATTTAAAAGACCTAACAACCAGTATTTGTTTAGGTGGTTATTTCTCTAACTAATTGAAAGTCATTAAAATCAAACCATTAGATGATGAACACCTGAAGATGCCGAAAGACGAAATCGTCGTTATTGACAAAACATGTAGGAATATACAAAATTTTAATGATTCAAATTTAATGTTGAAATTCCACCAAGCACCTTCAGTTCAAATCTTAAATAATTATTGTATTTGGCAAATTGCTCTCTTTATTCCCCGATTTTAGAATAACATAAGATGTGGAAGAGACTGCATAAAAACAATAATGTCGATGTCTTTGAACACAAATTCATAAAGGAACTGTTGAAAGTGTTTGGATATTGGAGTATGTGACACCTCATCATTGTAGAGTATATGCATTGTTATACTTTGATTGTTAACAACAGGTACTGTTTAATTATATATTACTTTGTATTTGACAAAACATTCATATTTTTTTAAATAATGAATATTAAATAGGAATAGAAAGTTAGGTGATTTTCATTATTTCTTGTTGCATTTAGGAATCCAAATCTTATATCAAAATCAAATCGATTCATGTGAAATAAAAATTAACGCAAAATAACTTGTTAAAGAAAACAGTAGCATAAAGAGAAGCATTGCGGTTTTTATTATTGTTGACGTCAAATATGACACTTGAACATCTTCTAGCTTATTGCGTATCATCAATATTACGGCCTCGATTCAACATTTTTACTGACTAACAATGAACGTACGTTCGATTGAGGTTTCACATTATCGCTATAAACGTTCCATACAACATAATTATTTACCTTCCCAACTGGCCGAACCGCCACTCGCCATTTTTTGGATTTCTGACAATTTTTATATTTTGACAATCTATTTTGCTTATCTTCGTTTTCTATTACATTATGGCATGCGAGTGCAATCGTTTCAATTGACAATGTTTAAAAAATGTATATTATTAAAAAAATATATCGTTTTCAAAAAATCATCAATGAACGAAATAACAAAAATGAAATTCAAAATTTAAGAATTTATAAATATGTATGTATATTTTTTGTTTACATTTTTGTTGCCACTATTATCTAGTTTAGCTGTCAAAAATCGAAATGTCAAATGAATTGTAAATTCATCAACAAACAAATTGATCCACTTAATCGACGTTCATACTAGACTAGATTATTATCAAAATGACAACAATTAATCCTTACGATCATTTGATAAGACTTTATAAAATATTAATCTCTCAAATGTACTGTCAGTCTAGTACTCTATAAATAATTAAATAACGATAATATTAAAACTGTAATTGATTAATTTTTAATTTCATTTTAGCAGTTCGGCGGTTGCAGTTAATAATTCTGAATCTAGCAAACAAAATACCCAGAAGGTTTTAATATCTGTAATGACTCCGGGGGTATGTGTGGTGTGTCAACAAAAAGGATCATTGAAAAGTTCTGAAAACTGTTCAAACATGTTTTTAGTATGTTACAATATCGAGGTAAATTAAAAACAATTATCCTGAATAACAGTAGCTATGAATACCTATATTCAATCCCTATTGCTCTTCTTCTTTCTTCTTCTTTGGCCATGTTCGCTCCCTGTGGAGCATATGGTCGCCACGCGGCACCTCCATATTTCCCTGTCTCTCGCCAATTGCTTTGCTTCCTCCCATGTCATGCCAGCATCCCTCAGTTCCGCCGAGTACATCCTATGGATAGTACCCGACGGACGTCCGGGGCGCCGGAATCCCACAGGTCGAAAGAAGAGGCAGGCAGGATTGAGACTTTCCGGAGTCATCCGCAGCACGTGACCCAGCCAGTTCCAACGTCTCTCCATAACCACTGACGTGACAGTGAAAAGACAAAAACAATATATGAATTTTTAAAAAATATTTTCAAGTTTTGACATTTTTAAAATTCGTAACTTCTCAAAGAAATATCTAGTATTGCTTAAAGCAGGGGCTCCCAACCGGTGGAAAATTCTTTCCTAGGGGGGGGATTTCAGTGTTCCAGGGGTGAATCGTTGTTTTTTAAAAGTATTATTTTAAATACAACATGACATGTTCATCAATTATTTTTCACACCTTTCAAAGGTTTAGCCTTTTAAAGAACCATTTTCATCTGGCACAAAGGTTTAGAATTCATTTCATCCCCCCACAAATAGATAATACGTATTTAATAAAAAAAATCTCTTTACTTTTATCTCAAGATCGTGAGTCGACTAGAGGCAGAACAAGATTTACAAATTTGCGAAGCGTGTGTAGCTCGGTTACGGGATGCCTTCAACTTTAGAAAACAGGTTGAGGCCGTACACTATCCTCTGCACAAAGAAGGTATTTTTAGAACAATTATTTGTCTTTTCCGTAGCCATGATTTCTTTTTGGGGTGTCGAGCATTCAGATAGCTATATGATATATCGCCTTCATTCTATATTACAATCCTACGAATTGGGTTAAGAAAGAGATATTCACTATCCACTAAACTTTTCTTAATTCATCCCTTTTCTGTAAAGATGTCCATGATTAAAAGTCCAATTTTTAATCGGAAATGATAAAAACAAATATATTGAGCAGCCATATTTGTTTCTTATAATTTGCAGCATTTGTGTTTTTTTTTTATACCTTTATGTAATAAAATGTAACTATTTTCCTTTTTTTCCATTTTTTAGGAATCATTCAAAATGGCCTGAAACTAAAAATAGAATGTGTAAATAATGATGAAAGTTTGCCTGTGAATGACTGCACAAACATATTTGATTACCCAAGTGATAATGAAGATGATGAAAATAATGAGAACGGAAATTGTTTCGACAATGAGATGGATGTTAATATTGAACTAAAACCACAAAACCCAGACGAGATAGTCATTCTTAAACTGGATCCATTCGCTACTGTCTGTCCGGTTTGCAAAGAAAAATTTAACTTGAGCCGAGATTTAACCAGGCACTTCCCTGTGCATTTTTCAAGTTTCCTCTGCGAGATATGCGGGGCTGCGTTCCTTAAAAAAAAAAGCTTGATTAGACACATCGGAACGCACAATGACAAGCGGTATTCTTGTAAATTGTGCGACAAACATTATTCAAATTCGGGAGCGCTGTTTCAACACGTTGGAATGTCCCACGACGGGAAGAAAAGGTATCGATGCGCCGTGTGCACGGATCGGTTCTGCGATTACTCTTCTCGGAGCAAACACATGTCACAAGTGCACGCGTTGCCTGCTAGAATTTACAACTGTCCCAAATGTCCCAAGAAATTCTTTCGATCATCGAGATTATCGGAACATATACGAAGAGAGCACCTGAAGATTAGGAACCACAGCTGTATGATGTGTGAATGCCAATTCTTCTCCAACAGTGAACTCAATCAGCACATGTTGAGGCATACAGGTCAGTTGTAAAGGTTCATTAATTAAATATCATATTATTTTCACTCTCTAAATTGAATCTGACCATATTATTCGATACATCTACTACTCGACAGTCTTTTCATTACAATAATTTTATTTCTGTTTTTTTGCATAAATAGCACTGTTAAATTTTATTTCTTATCAGTTGACAATGCTCACACAGAGCGAAACCGGTCCTGATCTTGATAAATAAAAAGTGGAAAAGAATATTGTGTTTTTTTCTTAATGAAATATCTTTTATTGAAATACCTAACATATTCTTTAAATTGGTAATGAATATTATAATTGACAAAAAACCTTTGAAGAAATATTCTATTGCAAAATCACCTGTAAGGCTTGAAGTAAAAATTCACTTGCAGTGTCATTAATTATTTTTGTTTTCTTGCAGGAATCAAAGAATTCAGATGCCACGTGTGCGGTAAATTGTACGCCAGAAAAAAGACACTTACTGAACACCTCAAGATACACGCTAATTTAAGAGCGTACAAATGTGAACTCTGTGAAAAAGCTTTTGTACAAAAGTGCACGTTGAAAGGACACATGAAAACTCATGCAAAAATATAAATGTACATATTGTTATATTTATGTACCTACCTTCAAATAAATCAATGCAATAATGCCAAAATAATGCCAAATGTAAATTTATGAAATGTTCTGAATGATTTATAAACTACATTAAAAACCTTACTGAGACTGTAATTAGTGTAAATAATTTCGCCTATATCCAAACTTAGTGTTTTATTTATTTATTCTCTTATAAATTTGAATCATTCAAATTATGTACATTCACACAAGTTTTGTCACAAATGACCCGGGTTTCGCCTTTCAGCATCTTCAGGCGTTCAAGTGAACATATGAATTTGAACTGACGTTCAGTGAATGAATGTATAGTGTTTATATAAGAAATAATGTATCACTAAGCTTAAAGCCATTGCTGATGAAAAGAATTAACCCATAGGAATGCCTGCAAATTTGAATTGTGATTAATTTTGACGATTTAACGATTCAAATTTAATATTGAAATACTACCAAGCACCTTTACTCGAAATCTTAAATTAATCTCTTATAGACAACACATACCACTTATGACAGATACACAACATTGAATACATCACTTAAAATAACAACATCTATCAGGAGCTAATTTCAGACTTCGGTATTGGCAAAAATTGAGGCTATTATTTGCAAGCTGGGCTTGTTCCACAATTAGTGTAAGATAAACCATGAATGTGATTCTGTAAATAAAAATACATTTTTAGAAAGCAATCTCAAACCTGGCTTGATAACGTACAACATATCATTCCAAAGTAATGTAATACTAAAAATACTTTCAATAGTAATGATAAAATAAATGGCAATAGATAAAATGAAATTAAAGATTTATTTTTCAACAATTTTGGAAAGAGCCAGGTTTGCGAATAATAGCCTCCATTAGCAAAGATAGAAGAGATGATAGAAAGATTTTGTAAGTAAAAATAATTCAAAGCTATTTTAGATTTTACTCCAAGGGTCACTACTAAATATTGATGGAACATGATAATGAATTACAGCTGAGGGAGGAAGGGTTGCTTGTAACCAATGGAAACTTTGTTATTATGCCATAACAATAAAATTTTAATGTCTTAATAAATTTAAAGCAATTTTATATTGAAGAATAGTTAGTTGTTCCTGGTAAACCTTATTATTCATTAAACAACTACTTCTTGCTAACAGGATAAAATAAAACACATTGTTGTAAGTTTACAACATTTTTAATGCAGTATGCACCAGCAGTCAAATAAAAATATTCATGCATAAAATATGTCGAGTATCACTCAATAGAAAAACTTTGTATTGAAAATGATAACGTATAATTTATATTTTAGTGTGTTACATATGTTTCACCTTCTTGAGAAACATCTTCAAAATTACTCTTACAAAAATAATATGTATAATCGTTTCTTAGAGACACGAAGCAAGTGATACAATCAGAGTAATAACACAGTTATCAAATTTTGTATTGTGGACTACGTTTTAGTTATAAATTCTAGTTTGTAATAAATCGATTAACAGACTATCCCGTGTGATGGAGTATCCTAAGATGTCACGCTTTTTAGCAATATATATTTTTTAGTGTGGCAATGATTTTCATTTACTTTTATTCGAAATGTTTTCATGTTTTGTGAAAATAATATAATAAAATAGAGTTATGTGAAATGTTAATCAGGTAGTGCCGTGTGAGCGAAGCTTTTAGTGATTCGCACGATCTTTTATGTAGAACATTACCGCTGCCATGTTTATGAATTTTGCAGTGATCGTTCTTCAAAAGACGTAACAGTAATTAATTCTGTAGAGAAGAAACAAGGACAAAAACAAAATACTGCTCCGTTTCAAAATGGCCACTCCCAATGAATTACAGCTCGACAAGATATGTAGAGCCTGTTTATTGATAAAAAAGGACATGAGGCCGCTTTTTGGTGAATTAATAGCCGATATGCTGATGTCCTGTGCGTCAGTGCGGGTAAATATACGAGATACACGACGGTTTAATAGTGTAATTCTAATTCTGTCTTTCTATAGTGATGTCTCTTTCATCTCTGAAGGGACGCCATTGAAAAGACAGTAGTATTTTTTCTATCTGTTCATCTTTATGTATAATTTGCTAAAATTCTAACTCAGCATGTCAAACGTCAAAGTTTTCAACAATGTATACATTTAATTTTGACGTTTGGAGGTCTTATTCGATCTGCCATATAAGACAATTACAAAACTGAATAACACAAGTAGGTACTGATTGTTCGTACGTCGACCTCTTTCGTTCATGTCAATTTTGCACACCGGAAAACAATCAATGTTCTAATAAAATAAAATTAAACATTTTAAATCACTGTAACGTTTCGTAATTAAATAATACAATTTCGATTTATCACCTTATCTTAGAAGGGTGTAATTATTACAAATAGTTTGATGAGAAAACAAACAATCGCTGTGTACAGTGACGGATTAACCCTCCAGAGACGAGAGTTTTTTTTAGATATAAAAAATATTTTAAATATACTATATGGTCATGCTCATCCTTATATTGTTGTGTAATATTGTGTACGGACAATAGTAAGGACGAGCGTGACAACATAACATCGTGACAACATAATTTCAATACAAATGTATTAGCAAAAGAACCGTAAATAATTTGATGTTTTGATAAAAAAATAACCAACAGTTTCAAAAAGTCGGCAGATATGGTTGACATTGACTTTGTGTGCAATGTGTAATCCGTGTAGCTAGAAGCTACAAACCGTCACTGCTATAGTCCTACAGATATATCTGTGAAGATAACGTCACAGTGAATCTAAAAACACTATAGATTATTTTGAAGCTGAAGTAACGAAGGATTTTTTGAAAAATAACAATAACATAAATCTATATTTACTGTGTTGAATATATATCTTTCACACGGCACTTCCATGATGCTAGTATCTCACAGTTTCGCCAAGTACTTATGTATAATTATGTCCTCGATATACTTTTAAGGTGTTCACTGTCAAAACTTGGAAAGGTATTATATTTAAAAAAAAATATCACTCGTGATGAGCGAAACCGGTATACTGATTGTATTAAATAAATGTGGAATTGATACAAACGAATGTTTCATTTTTTTTTAATATCGATTTGCCAGTGCTATAAATTAAAAATATGATCCACAATTCAAAAGTTTTTCTTCTCAGCTCTCAAGCTATTTTAAATGCAAGCGGTGAGTTCTCCTCTTGGGTCACCGATAAAAACCATTTCACCCTTAATTTTGTTGACAGTTCACCATTTAAATTTAAATCTTGATACAAATTTCAGGTATTATGGAACATCTTAAATGATGATGCCGACAACTTGGCTTCAGGGCCGTCAACGATACAAATACCCAATCAGTATTAATGATTATATTCTTACAAATTTATCTGTTTCAGGTCAACGAAAGCGATGGCCTACCTCTGCAGCTCTGCCTGCAGTGCGTTCACCAAGTGTCGCGATCGTATGCATTCAAGCAGCAGGTGGAAAAGTCTGACAACATTCTGCAGGCCTACATCAATGACTGTCCTCAAAGGGTAAGAATTGAGATTACACTTGTCTTTAAATAACTCCAGATTTTTGATATTTTGACACCCGAAGGTACACTCGAGGTTGGAATTTATATCTTTTAGTCCTCCTCACTTATGTCAATGACACTACGTGCCTATTAACTTACGAAACAAAGTTGCGGCTTATTTTATTAAGTCATACAAAATTCGTATGTATTTTTTCATTTATTTAATTAACATAGCAATTTTAATTTAAATTAAAACTTACAATGAAGAAGAAAAAAACAGTGCAATTTAATATCAAAAGCAGTAGAAAAAAATGGCAAAGAAGTCAACTGAGTAAGCTCCGACGAACTCTACTTTAATACATAAAATAATAGCATTCGTCGGAACTCACCCATGTCTACGTGGAATATGTCGACATCCGAAGCAATATTGTTGAACACAGTTAAAGATCTCCCCAGCGACATCCCCAATGGCAGGCTGGTTCTACACCTTGGGAGAAAAAACAATTCATGTCCACGATTTCTCAAAAAATAATTAGGAACATTTAGATTCACATTCTCAAGAATGGTAGAATTCTCATTTTGGCCTCGTATAAGCCGAAAAAAATATATGGCCAGGTACATTTCTCTTTGAACGTTCAATCTATTAAAGTTTAGCATGCCTAAGAGAAAGTTAGTTGGATAAAGCCATGGGTGATATCCATATACCCTCATATAGAGAAGTCTCAAAAATTTCTTCTGAATCTTCTCCACCATAAGGGTTTATTTTGATCCACTTGGGGCCTAAACAATCGACCCACTCTCAAGTGGGACTTACTTTCTTGATAATCTGTAAATGTATGACTTTGTATTTTAGTGTTGATTGTTAATTTGCTAATTTAAATATTGCAGCAGGACCTTATCAAGCATCAACATCCACCGGACACTGAAATCAGCATGCAGGATATGGTCGCCGACAATGAAGTCCAATTCACATACATTGACAATTGTGAGTATATCTTGTTGCTGTTTTCAAAATAGCTCACCTTTTGTAATCTCGTATCTTTTCATATTTATTTTACTTAATTAAATATGTTTTTTAATAAAAATTGTAGGCCTTTGATTAATATGCCATTTCGATTTTAATGATTCCAAGAGGAATAGATAGTTTTTTTTATTATTGTATCTTCATTATAAATCTATTTTAATGTTTTTTTTTTTAAGATAAAAATATTTGACATTACAGCTTACGCCAATGCGTCAAATATTTTTAAGTTGAAAGATCATACGAGATATACTCGATGAGAATTTTTGAAAGTCACATGAGATTAACTCAGGGATAATTAACTTCACAAACACCCATGTCTTAGATCTCAAATTAAAATTGAAAAAATCAAATTTGATACTGACCTTACCGGGAATCGAACCCAGACCCACCTGATCGATAGAGCTCTAACCAACTAGACCACAGTGGGCGACGATGTTATCACGACCAAAATAATTCTTGAGAATTAGGGTGTGAACAGTGACGGATTACCCCATAAGACCTCCAAATCTTTAAAGTCTCGAAAAATCTTATTGTTTTTAATTAACCCATATATTTCAAATTTAGTATACCTGTTATCCGATAAACAGGGCCTCAAAGTTTTATTTCGCCTGAAGCTCTCGATTGGTTAACCCGGCACTGGGTGCGAGAGGATAAATCGCATTTTTCGGTTGGGAATGTTTAAAGAAATGTGTTTTCATTGTTCTTTATATTGTTTCCAATATTGTCTTTCATGATATTACACCTAGCAGAATAATTAGGAAATATTAAATTGTGCAAATTTGTTGTAATTGAATATTTATTTAATTTTCAGCCCACTCACAAGAATCCAGAGATTCGACTGATTCAGGGCCTGTCATGGAAGCCTTCTACATCACCACTTCTAATCATTCAGCCGACGCTAACAGTGCAACTCCTCAGATACAGGTATGTCATACACCTATTAACAATATTTAGATTGCATTCTAATGGTGATTATAAATCTCATCATTTTTCATTAATAATCCGTGCTACGTAATTTTTTATAATGCCAGGAACATGCGCTTAAGGTAGAAGACAAAGATTCTTCGAAAAGCAGCGACAAAAATCTAGACGACGATGTGTGCACAGTCAAAGAGCAGCCGCCCAGCGACGCCGAAGAAGACGACAGTTACTTAGGTAAACTTATATTTGCTAATTTCATTTCATGCCGGTCTTTTAACCGAGTGGTCAACGTCGTTGGCTTCAGTTACAGTATTCCCAGGCTAAAATCCCAATACAAATAGTTTCAAAAAAAAAAAATTCTTGGAAAAAGAGAGCTTGAGCAATATGCAATTCTCGTAGAAAAAAATACATTGCGATAGGCTCCCCCAAGTGTCCATGTTCTCTATATTGGGAGCGGACTTGGCTAAAAAATATCCTTTACATTCGAGGTGGGGTTCTCAGAAGCTTCGTAACTGCGAGTGCATTTGAGGCATGATGCAATGTGATAGGCATCAAAATATTTATATCTCTTTGTTAACTAATTAATACTTTCTGCATAAAAAAAAAATATGTTGATAAGCAAAATTTATATTCAACGTGTAAACTTTCCTTAAACATATTATATTTTGGACACGATTACTATAAATATCAGTGTTGCCAGAAAAAACACAATAAGAATACTTTTACAACTTGTACAGTTTTCATTATTGCGATTTTTAAAATATTAGTCATTATTTAGTAATTTGAAATCGTCGTTGAGTCACTTGTTGAGAACCCCTGATTTAAATTATTAATTATTGTAAAATACTTTCAACTCACAAAAAACAATTTTCTTCGTATCAGTGTATCCGAGACCAACTGCATTCAAATTTACTCTTAATTGGTGAATGTCAGTAAAGCAGAAGTGTTTATCAACAATAATAAAACTATATCGCATTCAATCTCAACTTTATTGTATTTTACGCGCACACCCAAATATTTATTTGAAAATTTTTGAGCGCCTGTTCTTCGTTCCGGAAATTTTATTGGAATTTTTTCTTTCAGAGCTGGCCACCTTCCAAGCGTCCGCTTCGGTCACACCCGGCCGTCATATTTGCAATCTTTGTCACCGGGAATTCAAACACGCCAAGTGGCTCAAAACCCACATGCGTCTGCACAGCAATTGGATAAAGGTCTTTTTTTTTTTTTTTTTCCTTAATCTTGTACATTTTTACAATAGCTTGTAATTTTTTCACGCAGGTGTATTTTACTGCATGGATTCATTTCAGTGAAATTTGAATCAACTAACAATTACTGATTGATTAGCAATTGCTTCTTTTGTCAAGTTTTTGTGCTGTTTTTAAAGTAAAAAATTAAATTTATGATTTCGACTGAAGGTGCTTGGTGGAATATCAATATTAAATTTGATTTTGTCACTAATGACCCGGGTTTCGCCTTTCGGCATCTTCAGGCGTTCAAGTGCACGGATGAACTAAGATGCCGAAAGGCAAAACCCGGGTCGTTAGTGACAAAATCTGTGAGAATGTACATAGTTTGAAGGATTCAAATTTAAAAAACTAAAACTTTCCATTGGCTATAATTTTAAGTCACGTTGGATCATGAAGTTGTTAATTGTTTGTTTTTAATACATATTAACAATAAATGCACTGTACAGTTATTGAAAACATAAATTTCTGAGTTTGTTGCTCATTTAACATACTTTATCTAAATTGATTGTGTGTGAAAATGTTTCTTTGAGAGGGTGCCGTGTCTCCTTTTTGTTTTTCTCGTTTGCAATGATTTCAAAGTGTTTCACCGACAAAAAATGTGACCGACTCTTTAGCTTCGGTGAATCATTTGTAAATATCAATGTCCGTTATGTAATTTAGTCCTGTGATTATGTTCATATATGGGATGGATGGGGTTAAACGCGATGTCTATAGTTTCTTACAATAGATGTGAGCGCAAATCAGTATTTGTTAGTGCCCAGGCAGAGAGAAAGATACTATCACGTTCATTACTTACTTTACGCAGTACAATAATCTAGCACTTTCAATTTTGTACACCGTTCTTCATCATTAATTTTGAATCATACAAAACATTACTAGTTTATTACACTGCTCCTCCGCCTCATCAATTGCAATGTTGTCACTTAATATAATTGTCATTCCATTTAATAGTCTCTAAATCGTCTTTGTTTTTTAGCGGAATTTTCCGTATGACGATTGCTATGGCGCGATAGGAAATCGCCGAGAATTAAAAAGTTAAAAAAAAGAGTCTCTAGGCGACGGCTACCCCCCATGAATGAATGAACCAATGAAGCAATGTTTCTCTCTGCGCAGGCAAACTGTAAGAAGCCGCCGATGTGTACCATTTGCCACCGCTCGTTCAAAGGGCCGGGAATGTTAAAGCTGCACATGCGCACTCACGAGGAGAGGCCGCAGCGCCAGCCCACCTGCACCATCTGCCACCGCCTCTTCAAGACCAAAACTATCCTCTATCGACATCGCCAGACCCACTTCGAGGTTGAATTTCTTATTTCTTTCTAGCGCTCGCGCAATCACCGCGACAATTACTCGATACCAATTTACCCCCCCACATATTATATATACTTAGATGATTGATTACACATACTTAACCCAATTTGTGAATGCGATTTTTGATTGTGTCTAAAAATATCAATCAATTTGCTGAATTGTCAATGCTGGGATTTTGTCCTCTTTGATTCTTTCAATTCATTCATTTATGGTTCAAGTCTGTTTGAAAACATGGCATAGGTAAAGCGATTGGCTTATTACTGGTCTTTTCTTATACCCATCCGTATTTCCTTTTTCTCTATGAAGAGAGGACGAGCGACTGACATACAACTAGATCAGATTCTCCATTGAAAGTCCTCGTGCTCTACATTGGAAGCTCACGTGGCTTAGAAAAATCTCTGACCTTCTTTTTCACGTTATATTCATCATTATTACCCAGATGCTTTTGCGGCTGTAAGAATAAGATTTGTTATCTATTCTACGTTAATTTAAATAATGATGGTGCTAAATTGAGTATTCGCTTTGATTTATTTTAATTTGTTGTTTATAATTTGCTTTTTTGTTTATTATACAGCAAAAGACCCATCCATGCACGATTTGCGACAAAAGTTTCATCAGCAACTACGCCCTGCAAGCTCACTTGGCCAGGCATCGCGGTGAGAAGCCACACGCTTGCATCACGTGCGGCAAAACCTTCTACAACACCACCGATCTCAAGGTCAGTTTATGATCAATATTTTAAACTTTACACCTGATCGATTTACTGGCTTTACGAGCAATGTTTTCCGTACCTGAAAAAACGTTGTCAACAATCGGTGAATGTTTTTTGCAGGTCCACATCCGCTTGCACACCGGAGAGAAGCCTCTGACTTGCGGTGACTGCGGGAAAACTTTCCGCCGCCATTCCACCCTCTGCCAGCATATCAAGAAGCATCGGGGCATTCGGGATCACGTCTGCTCGGTCTGCTCTAAAGCATTCTTCGAAGTCTCGAAGCTAACGGCTCACATGAGAGTTCACACAGGTAACTTAAGTTATTACTTATTGTTTTAACCTCCATAAAAACTGCAATTTCTTAGAGCCATTAATTAACACTTAATATCCATTTCAGCAACAAGTGGTTATTTGCAAGATGGATATGTTTACCGTATTTATAAAATTTTCATCGCCACAATGTTATATTTAACATTTCGCTTTAAATATCTTATGAAGACCAACCATGATGGTCAGAAATCGATTTAAAAATTTCAAAATATAAACCAAATGCAATATAACTTTTAGGAGAGAAGCCTTACGAGTGTCCATTCTGTTCGCGTTGCTTTGCACAACAGTCGGCGTTGATCTATCATCGGAGAACTCACACCGGAGAGAGGCCGTATCCGTGCAAACAGTGCGACGCCCGCTTCACCACCTCCTCGGCTAGAAACAATCACATGGTCACGCACACAGGCATCAAAAAGTAAGCCAACGCTATTTCTGTAACGTGTCCATATAATTTATGCCGTTACAGAGATATAACTTTATCAACTGTTGCTAGATTCCCGTGCACCATTTGCAATAAAGGCTGCACAAACCGCACCGAGCTCCGGATCCACATGACGAAACACACCGGTGAGAAGCTATTCCCCTGCACTCAATGCGATCAGAGATTCTCAACCGCCTCCTACCTTGCCGTGCATCGGAGACATCACACAGGAGAGAAGAAATATGTTTGCATCACATGCAACAAAGGTATATTGATTGATCTTAATTTTTATGGGCATTCCCAGTCTTGTCAGCTTCAGATTAAGGCAGTGGTTTCCAACCTTTCTGTTATTGCGCCTCCCTTTGAAGAAAAAAATATCTTTGCGCCTCCCCATCTTTTATTTCATATAGTAACAAAGACACTTTTAAAGTTTAAGATTTCGACTGAAGGTGCTTGGTGGAATTTCAATATTAAATTTGAATCGTTCAAATTATGTACACTCCCACAGATTTTGTCACTAACGACACGGGTTTCGCCTTTCGGCATCTTCAGGCATTCAAGTGCACGGATGAACTTGAACTGACGCTTAGTAAATGAGTGTTTCGTGTTTATATAATAAATAAATGTATCACTGAGTCTAAAGCCATTGCTGGCAAAAAGGATAAGCTCATGGGAATGCCCAAAGATTTGAGTAGTGAGTGGTTTTAAGAATTATATTTATTTGTTTGTCGGCAAAGGTTTTATGATTATATTTATATAGGGTATAGAAGTGGAGGTCCCGGTAGGTTTAATATTTCATTTAAAATCTGAAGGCTATGCAGCTGTGCCCTATTGATTTCTTAAATTTCCTGGAAAAAGAGCTTATGACTCATTTAGACTAATTTAGAATCATTTGAGCACCTGCTATAATGGTTTTATTGAGTCAGCATAGTGCATCACACGAAAACACGGTTCCGGGATCCAACCGGTTTAACTTCCTTTTCAAATATTAAAAAAAAAGTTCCTATTTGATTATGTAACGTGTCGTTGCCTTGTTTATTTTTTTTATTATACATATTAGCTTTGACTCAATATGTTTTCCATATTTGAATTTCTGTCATAGATATATGAAACAAACCTGTGATTTATTAATGATTTATTTTTTCTTTTCAGGTTACGTAGAATCAGGGTCCTACAAGAAGCATCTGCGGACGCACTCGCGAGCGGAGATAGAGGAGGCGGAAGCGAGAAAGGCACAGGAGGAAGCGACCAATTCGCAGACATCCAGCGGTCCGCCTCAGTTGACCACCAAGAATTACGCTTGCTCGCTCTGCCCGAAGTCATACACCCAAGGACAGAATCTCAAAAAGCACATGGCTTCGCATGGAATGCTGAATCCTGTAATTATATTACCCTTCTCTTTTGAACATTTGAGTCTAGATGAGCGACAGCTGTACTTCTTTGAGCATTGCTATTTTTGATCTGGGATTTTCTCAATATTTAGTCGTATTAGTTGTTAAGATATTTTGGATATGGTGTTATCACTTATGGTGTTGGTAACTGTCAATATAATTATAAAAATTGTTTCTATGTTTTTATCTCACCATAAAAAGTCTTTATTTATAACAATTGTTCTCTTTTTATATTTAAGTCTGCACTGGTAGCGGTCACAAATGCACATTTAGCACAACAGCAACAGCAGCAGCAACAGCAACAACAGCAGCAACAACAACAACAACAACAACAACAGCAGCAGCAGCAGCAACAACAACAGCAGCAGCAACAACAGCAAACTCATCAACTTGTCCAGCAGCAAGCGCAACCTCAACTTGTGCAGACTATTCAGATTCACCCCCATGTTGCTGGTCACCATGGCCATCAGCCCATACAGATACATGTGAGTTGACAATCATTTTATTTTCCCATTCAAAAAATTATCTAAGCTTACTGATCGATGAATAGTATTCTTTTAACCGCGATTCATCTTGTCTACTATTACTATATTACTATAATAATAAAAAAATGTCTCCAAACAGGCGGTGGGAGTGCATCAGGTTCAGCAGCAGCAAGTCCACGTGGCCGCATCTGGTTGTCAGCCTGTTCAAATTCCCAACATTGTGCAGGTAATGTAACATTCAAATCTTAGTTCACATTTGAATATGGTTACACCCGGAATTTAAAGACAATACATCTTATTTCAACGTTTTAAGCTTTTTAACCGAATGAAAATGATTCACCCCGTAGATAAGTTCATTCATTCGTAATATTTGCTTGTTTATATAGAGTAAAATTTGATTAAATATTCACTATTGTACTCAACATAGTATCTGGTTCAGCTTCACACTATTTTTACAGAGGGGTGTATTTTTATGCGGTTTACCAATGTTATTCATGTTTCAAATTTTTGTCTGAAATGTCAGAGGAATAATTCCTCAAGCCTTGTTTGCATAAAGTTAAAAAAATATATGAATGCCATAAATGGTTCTGTTCTCTTTCCAAAAGACATTGTGAACTCTTTAAATGCCTTAAAATTTGCATTAGATGCAACCTAGCCGTGTCCGACAGTCCAGTTAATAATTAATATAAAACCAAATTTGATTATCTTGAAAATCGCAAGATCCTTGGTCAAGGACCTTTCGTCAATCTGAAATCAATACTGAAAAATTTGGCTGTCTGCATTTGCCACATTGTATTCGGAAAGAATTTGTAAATTTGCCTCCCTTGGAAGAATTATCTCACTGATTTTGTCAAATCTGTATTGTTACTGCCATGTTATATAAAACTTGATTAGAGCATATTCTCAAAAGTATCTTTTGCATTCAGGTTCAGCCGGGCCACGTCGCCGTCGGAGGGTTGCAGCAACATGAATTGTCGGCCGTTTCCGTCGGCAACATCGCTCACAGAATCATTCTACAGCCGCCTCATCCCATGTATCTTCATCACTGACTCTCTTCCATTTCCTATCGCCGCACAGAGGAGTTGAGCAGTATCAATTTACCTGCCAAAATCTCATCCGGTTTCTTGCAAAACTCTTTGATTCTTTTGCGCAGATGTGTATTTAAAATTCTCAAAAGTATCAGTGAAAAAAGTGGAATCAGTATTTGGTGGAATTAAGTCATCGTATCGCAAAATAGCCATCATTAGTATTCCTATGAATAAAATGAAATCTAGGTTATGCATCGCGTACATGATAAGCTACAACGGGCAATAGTAGCATAAATGAACAACCAAATGATCCGCTGAAACCTCCATTTAAACCGTCTCTTCGTAAAACAATATTTCCATCCAAAATATATGCCTGGCGATGTTACGATGACATCATTGTAATATTTAATGATACCGATTGTAGCAAAATTTTCATGAACTTTAACAGTGCACCTCCTCAGTTACAGGGGCATGAATTACATCACTGTCAAAATATAACGTAAGGCAGAGTTGAAGAGTGTTCATATTTGCCGATCGCAGCTCGAAATACATATAAGACAGTGACTGATTTTTATAATTCCCTTTGACAGTCGAATTTTACGCTTTATCTGCAGAAATTAATTGAAATTGTGTTATTATATTTTATTTGTAAATTATCCATCAAAAAAAATTTCTTTTATGATCTGCTTCGGCAGCTGTCTTTAAAGAATAAATTTGTAATTAATAATTTAATTGAAACCAGGACTGAGGAGCCGTTGATTTAAGACGGTTTGGGTATTTTGTTATGAACGAATTAATCAATAAATACTGCCAAAAACATCATTTGTGAGGCCTAGTGTGTGTTAAATGGTATCGCAGAAGTCGGTGAAATTATGGCTGCTTATTCATTGAAATTGAAGTAGATCAATCCACAAATCCACTGCCCTGGTTTATAAACAACTCCAATATTATTACAATTGCGACAATGTTGAATCATTGTCTGCAATTGTGTCGATATTATCATTAATTTAATTAATGCTTTGGAATATTTATTATTTAGGTCTATACGAATACATTCTGATATTTTACATTACGCTTGATGATATTACTGCAGATAACGAATAGTGTAAATAAATTATTTATCTGAAAATTTCAAGAATGTAAGTGTACCCCCCACTGAATCTTGATTTTTATAATTTATTTTGAAATTATCGCTTTGATAAACATAAATATTATATTGTGATGGGTTAACAATGACAAAATCATATTCCACAAAATCTTTTTAGGTATGTAATGGTTGCTCGGTGAAACCTCGGTGAATTTATGATAAAATATGTAACCTTTTAGTTGCCAATCCCATATGTATTAGAGAACAAGAGTTTGACGCACATTACTCGATGTTTTGGCATAATAATAAAAAAATATACATGTTATCCACTGCCAAATTAAATTTTGAAATGTTGGGCTTGAAAAGATAAATCGCATTTTGAATTTGGCCGATGGATGAATAATTTTTTTATTGTTATTTCATTATGGAAGGCGAGTGTGAAACATTGGCTGTGTATACATACATTAAAACTTAGACAAGGCCTATGTTTGTTTATTTACCTGACCGAAAAATGAATTGTAGATTTTTATTGACAGTGTGTTGGATATTTTGAAATTTTAAAACCACACCGGATAAAGTCATTATAAACGTTGGTAGACAAAAATTTTATTTGATATTCGTTTTGCCGCCACTGGAACCATCTAATCGGTACAATAAAGCTATTGCCACTAGATTACAGAGGCTGACAAAATTATTGCACGATATTAGTGAAATTATCTACTAGATGCAATAAATACTTGCAATGAGTCGCCTTGACATATTAGTGAAATAAAAATTATATGGAATACAAATATGATCATGCAATAAAAGAAACCGTTCTGTATGTTTTATTGACATATGCACAAATTAATATATTATTAATCATGTTCTTTTAAGTACCTTCAAATCATATTTATCATACGTAATTTATGTAAAAATTTCTATTAGTAAATTTTTTATTAGGTTATATAACATCTGTTTAAATAATTATAACTGGTTTCAATCATTTGTTCGAAAGACTAAAAATAGTCAATAGATTGACTTTTTTTTTTTATTGTGTATTCACATGATTTTGTTTTACATTGCAGTCATTTCCACCATTTTTTACTGTACTATTTTTCTTAAGCATTTTGATTCTCTCCGAGCACAAATCCATAAATCAATTTATGAAAATGTCTAATGGGATTCAAACCCATACCTATAATATCTTTTTTACATGGTATTTCACACATAATCAATTATATTTCTTTTGATAACTATACATATTTTCTCATAACATTCTTTTGAGCGAAAATCTGTGTCGAGATTATAATTATGTATTGTTTATTTATTTTTTTACTAACCGAAACTTATCTTTTGACAATCCTAAATTAAAATCGTACGTAAGTGATTATATGAATTATAGTGATGTGGATTTTTTCTTGCTGTGTGTGACCGGCCTTAAAAAACAGTTTTCCAATAAGCGGTTATAAAGTTATCATGTATGTAGATATTTAGTTCTAATGTCATTTTTAATATAATATTATTTTAGCTTATGTATATTTTTTATTATGAAATTATATTAGACTGTAAATATGAATAAAAAACAATTTTTTAGATCAATTATTGTAACCTTTAGGCTGCATCATATACGTAATAGTCACTTGATATGCTTTTATAAGAAATATATATTTTTTTTTTTACGTTATTATAATTTTTCTAGACGCTGATAAATCATGGAAAATTTTATTTATTACTTTTGTAAATATTAAATCATGAGTTGTCTCATAAAGCGTTGCATTGATTTCACTTTTATTAATAACTGTATAATGTAAAAGATATTATTCGAACTGAAATAAAAGCTATCAAAACTTTTATGTTGTGTTTTACTTATGACTTTGGCATATTAGCATTCATTTAACCTATTGCACTCAAATACCACCATATTGAGTAAAATATCCACACGAATCCGTGCACACACTGAAGGGCTTAAGAATTCAATTAAATGGGGATAGCACACATGCACGTGCAGCTTGTTAAAACAAATGTGGAAGGGATTAATAGCGAAGTGCATTTACGACTTGTGTATAAAACAGTTGTAACTTTATTTGTATGATTTTTACTCCATTGCACCTTGCGAGAACACAAAAAATATCAAGAGTAACTAACTATTAATTTTTGTTTTAAGCAGGGCTGTGGTTTTTTTGGCCGAAGTTGTGAAAAACGAGCGACTCGAAATATTTTTTTTAAATATATTTAATGATGTGTACTCAAACCACAATAGTCCAATATTGTTAACATTGCATACTTGGCTGACTAAAGATGATCTGGTGGAATAAATATAGATAAGTTAAAATGAAATTATTGAAAAATTTCTTCGCAGTCTGACAGTCGTTTTTTATTTTAAAGATGTCGCTGCAAACACAACTGGAGCGCAGTTAAAAGCGAATCAAAATATCAAATAAACTAATCGTGGCATGCTTTTCGTCACGTAGGACACTAGCAGCGGAGACCATTTGATATTTTCGTGCCGCACCAAGTCGCTTTCCATTCGTTTTGATTTTGTCCACGTAAGACATACAGTTCATGATATCGCCATGAACTGAAGAGCACTCTTAGAACTTATTACTGTCTAGTGAAGTCATTATCTCTTCAGGAGCAGAATATGTGAGGTATTCTGCTCCTAAATTTTTATATTTTGCCTTTATTGCTGTAGGGATCTATTTTTAAAATCCTTTCATGAGTTTTCATGTGTGCCTTTAGGGTACATTTTTGCACAAAGGCTTTGTCGCACAGTTTGCATTTGTGTGCTCGTAAATTAGCATGGATTTTAAGATGTTCGGACAGAGTCCTTTTTCTTGCATAGGATTTGCCACACTCATTGCATTTGAATTCTGTGACGCCTGTAAGGAAAAAATATATATTTTAATATCGGTGTTATGCTCTATAAAAACCACATATAACGGTATCTCAATCCTTAATTCGAGGGCTTAAAGTCAAACAACACTATCTACAAAAGTGTAACTTTTCAGGGGAATCAAAAAACGCTTTTTATTATTTTATAGCATTACGAAGCAGATATTAATTTAAAACCTAATGTTCATATTTTATAATTTACTGTGAACTGTGTGTTTGTATTACTTATGGTGATACAATTATTATAAGTATTATTTGAAAGAACATTAAAAAAAGACAACTTTATGTATTTAACGTTAAATTTTGCTAGTGATTTAAGAAGACACTAGAAAACATAATGTTGTCTGACTATTATGTAGCTGAGAATGAATAATAAAGTTATTAACAAAAAAAATAAAAATAATTTTGTAGGTAAAGTTGTAGTTAACCGCTTTTGTTCAAATACCTTGATTTACCATAAAGAATAGATTCAAATTCGAGTAGTGATTATTTTTTATCATATTTGATTCAACTCAAAAAAGTTATCAACGAGTGTTGCCAAATATGTTTTTCAAAACAAAACAATCCATTTATCTTTTAATTAATGTGTTCAAGCTATGTTATCCAATGGAACCGAAAAAAGAAAATTCCACTGGCCCTCACAGTGCTAATCCAATGAAAATTTATTATAAAATATAGCATTTAAATCAACTTTACCACTGTCTCTGTAAAAACAACATGTGTTACGTCCACGGTACTGAAAATCGATTTCAGCTTGCCAAGCCTGAAGGGTGAAAGACTATTTGGTGCAGAATATAAAATTTAAATGGTACAATTTTACAACTAACCTATGTTATGTTTTAGCATGTGTCGACCGAGTTCGCCTTCGCTGAAGAATTGAACCTGGCATATGGCACAACCGTAGTTCTTAATCTTCAGGTGAGCTCTGCGCATGTGCTCCGATAACCTCGAAGATCGGTAGAACTTCTTAGGACACTTGAGACAATTGTAAATGTTAGCCGTGTCTTCGTGCATTTGAACGATGTGTTTGCTCATGGAAGAGTATTCGGTGAACCGCTCCGCGCACACCGTACATCGGAACGGTTTCTTACTGCCGTGTATTCTCCCCACATGTTGCGACAGCCGCGCGGAATTTGAAAATATTTTATCGCACGATTTACAAGAGAACAGCTTTTTTTTGTGCGTGTCCATGTGTCCGATCAGTATTCTTTCCTCTAGAAAGCCCGATCCGCAAATCTCACACAAAAAGCATGAAAAATGAACTGGAAAATGTCTCTTTAAATCACGGCTTAGTCTAAAGTTTTCTTCACAAACCGGACACACAGTCGTGTAAGGAGCCAGCTTGGGTATGACTATCTTATCGGATTTCTTCACTTTCTTTTTAACGTTCACATCTAAGTCATTGTCAAAACTGCGTTCGTCTTGATTGAAAAATGGATCACTGTTATCATCATCGTCGTCATCATCAGTGGGATGGTTCGATACCCCCAGAAATTCATTAGCAGACAAATCTGCATCTTTGCTTACAGGTTTTTCATTTATTTTCAGACCATTTTGAATATTTCCTAAAAAAATAAAAGTTTAGTTAAATATTCAGATAGTGCCAATCAATGTTCCCTCTAATTTTCCAAAGGTTATGTGCGCAAAATACATTGGCTGTGCAACTTTGAAAGGAAATGTTCGCCACAACGATATTTAGACCTACTTAACGAAATGGCTATTTTTTTATAATGACAATAATTAACAACACTATATATATATAATGACAATTAATATATTCTGGTGGTGGTATAGCTGGTGTAACTTTTATGCGCTCTGTTATAATGCATGTTCACGCACTCGGCCTCGCAATGGAGGTATCTCAGCAGAAGTTTTTTTACTCAGTCGCTCAACCCCTCTTTTTTTTAAAAAGAGAATAGTAGGGATAAAAGGATACGGCTAGGACAGGACAAGTGGTTAACTAATTGCTCTCGCTACGCCTAGTTATTAGAGGATCGGAAAGGGTGGCAGGGAATTTTTAGACATCACAAACATCCATGCCTTCTAATAGAAATCGATTGAAAAAATGCTGTTCGAACCCGTGAGATCCGGCACGGTAGCCCACAATGCTAACAGCTGCGCCATAGGACCCAACTCTAATCTATCTAATAATATCTAATAGAACCTATCTGTTAATTTTTGGAAAAGGATTGCAATAACGTACGAATATATCAATTCCGGTATTTGATATGAAATACTTACAACATAAGAAGTCCATAAACTGTACATTGGAAGTGGCAAAGTTTAACAATTTTTGTATCAAGTTGAGATCAAACCTGATTAAAATTATGATCTCTGTGGTCTAGTGATAAAAGAATTATAATTTGAGATCTTTGGCATGAGTATTTGTTATGTATTTTCTCCTAGAGTTGTAATTCCTCATATAATAATTTAATACCAAAATATTCAGCGCATTGGAAATTATAAACTCTAATGCAATTTTTTTTTCTAAAATATATTTTAATCAAAAAGAAAATGGTCCCAAATATTGCCGGGCTATCATCAAAACTGGATTTCTTTTAGTCAACCACACACTTATATACTATCATGAAGCAAATACTTTTCATAGCTTTTCCAGTATGCAAATAGTACGATTTTGTAAAAAAATATACCTTCATTAAGCAGACGACCTTGGGCAGTCTCAACCAGTTTTCTAAAATTGAAGGAGTCCCGCAACCGACCAATGCACACTTCACAAATTTGCAAATCCTGATTCTCCAGAGGTCGGCTCACCATCTTGAATAAAGTATTTTGAGTGGAAAGATATTAACCCTTTGAAGAGTATGGTCCCGTATGTGCGTCCAAATGTTGTGTTGTCTAATATCTATTGCTATTATTATGTTTTTATTGAAACATCATTATTTCTTTCAGATTTATAAAAAGACTATATATTTATGATTTTTGGCAATCACTTTTTTTTGATTGACTAGGTAGAACTCCATTATAATAAAATAAAAATAGCAACGTATTAAGTTTATTTTAAATTAAACTGATATTTATTATTAATTACATTACATTACAAAACACTAAAGTCATAGTAGCAGGGCTGTGGAGTCGGAGTCGGAGTCGTGAAAAACGGGCGACTCCGACTACTTTAAAAAAAAAATGCAAATTAAAAAAAAAAAAAATTACTCACGAAATTTATGAAAATTGAATTACGTAATAATTATTGTGATATAGCTTAATAATATTAAACGTGTAGGTGTCATGAGTCACGCCGAGCCAGTGAGTCACCAAGATCCACTGCATATGAGTCCGCGCAAAAGTTGTTGTTTCTTTCTTTCTCATGTCGAAAAAGTAGATTCGATATATTTTTTTTTGTTACTCGAAGTGCATACATTTATATGCACGCATTTTTTGTCTTCAGTCATTGTTCTGTATCAATCACGTCTGCGTGTCATTGCGTAATATATACAAAATTCTACAAATGCAGATTTGATAGAAGCAATGTTATTTTTAAGAATAAATTCAAATCAATAAAGTTTAAACTTATATTTATTATGTTTTATTTATCCCTATAACATGTATAAAATGAAAAAATTGGCTATTTGTTGGATTAACTGGTTGATCTGTAATTTAATACACATACATAGGAAAGGTAGAAAAAAAACCTGATATAATAGAACTTTTTTTTAGTCATGTCATAGTCGGAGTCGGAGTCATAGTCGGAGTCGGAGTCGGAGTCGTGTTTTTGATAAATGTCGGAGTCGGAGTCGTGTTTTTTTTAACGACTCCACAGCCCTGCATAGTAGTTAATAAATATAATGTAATGTAATTAATACTTTCGATGGTTTCGGCAGTAACTTTGTGGAAGTTCATTTTAATATAAAATTTTAAATAACTTTGATTATTCCACGTATTGTGTAACTAACTGTGACACGTGTTTCGCCTCTTTCAGAGGCATCTTTAGACTTACTATCGCAATTTTTGCTTAATTAATGAAGCAAGATTGATTCTAAAATTTTTAAATTATGAAATAACAAAATGAAGTTTGGGTTTTTTTTCCTTTTAAGGAAAGCAAAGAGGGGGGTGATTGAATCGAAATAAAGCAAACAAATAATGATACTAATGAGCTGCAATCAATTAGATTGGGATTTTTCCCTTTTAAAGAGGGAGTTATAGAATCGAAATAAATCAAACAAATATAATCATACTACTAATGACGTTAAACATAACAAACTATTAAACTAATGAGCTGCAGTCAATCAGATTGGTTTGTGATTACTCTATTAATTAGAAAAAATATAAGTAATGGCGAGCAACCATTCCTATTAAGTATATTATTTCTTTTTTGTTAAGAGTTTTATTTATTTCTAAAAATTCTAAGCTATTCATCTTTAAACCCTTTTTATTTACTCGGTGGAGTAATTCTAAATTACTAATCTGATTAAAATTATTATTATTTTATATTAAATGATTGGCAAAATCAGAATGTCAGAATAATAAATATCATAAAAAATAAAAATAATAAAAGTTTTTTAGTACTTTTTCCACTTAAAATTTATTTGATCAGGACCGGTTGCGCTCCTCACGAGCATTATCAACTGATAAAATAAATTAAACAGTGCTATTTATACAAGTTAAATTGAAATAAAAAGGTGTCAGCAACAACTAACAAAGAAATGGATTCACAAATTACAGTATAATTAGACAAGTAAAATGCGTAACACCTATAACATACAATGGTCATACCCCTTGTCACCCCTATATCACCAAAAAGATTGTAAATCATGACGTTGTTTTTAGCTACATGTGTAATTTTTTGCCGAAATAATCGCAGCATACTATAAGACCAATTTATCTACTAATGTTTTCAAATCGCAATCCATTTATAATGTGATCAGGGAATACTTATAATTATCACTTTACCTCGATACTGAAACATGCCAATAACATTTTTGAATAATTTTCAAATTCACCGCAGTGTGAATAATACTTTTGTAAGCTTTTTAATGGGCCGCTTTGCCTGCATACTGCACAAGTCCCCGGGACAATATCAGTCTTGAAAACCTTGAGCGGATTTTTTTTACAGCTATTCGTCGGAACCGCAGAATTTCTAAAGCAATAAATTATTATTATTTACTTCGATGTCAATATTATTTACTGATAACTTCGACTCTTAAATTTGTTATGTGAACTTACATTTGAGCGAATAATATTTGGTAAAGTCTAATCAAATGATCGTACGGATTAACTGACGACATCTCGCTTTATTTAGTTTCCGAAACATTCTAAATTAGTTTTGTTATCAAAGAAAATCTGACATTTCCGATTTTCATCAGTTTGACAGTTAGTTGTTGATGACAGAATAGACAATTAATGTATATAAATGGTGAACGCAAGTATTTTTGTCTATGGCTTAAGTCAGTGGTAGAAAACCTTTTCGTGTTGAAATGCTACATTCATTTATCCGTAATAAAATAAAACGCCATACTCACAATCCAGTTTGATGAATGAAAACATAAGATTAACAATAAAAAGTTGTTTTTTGAACCATCGCATATTAGCTGCTGTATACAAATATACACAAAATATTGAAAAAAAAAGTTATTATCAAATATAAAATTAAAAATGATAATTTTTTGATTTTACCTCTTGTACGGCAAGTGTTGTTAAGAGTAGCACATATTATCAACACGCAAATAATCCTCAAGTTTAATAATGTACCATCATAAACTTCAATGGAATAAGTATATCAAGCCTTTAAAAATAGTTTACCATGAACCAAAATAGCAAGGAATAGAAAGCTAAAAAAAAAAAAAATTGAAACCATTTTATATATAATATATAAGTACTTAACCACTTATATTATTAACAGAAAACTTGTTTTATGTGTGTATATTGTGTCACCAAAAGGATCATGTTTATAAAATCCAATTGTCCACATGAAATGAGCTAGGTACTTACAGAGTTATTTTTTTATTATTGATTTAGCAGAACTCACATACTTACATTTTATTTAAAGGTAGGGTAAGCAAAAGTTACTGGACAATCAAATGTTTAAAGATGGTTTACTTTGACACTCATTCATTAACAAAGAAATCAATTAATGTTTCAATCACCATTTCCTATAAAATTCTAGAGTATTCTAACCACGTGTTTTGTCATATTTATTTTGCCGTACCAAAGAATAACATCTACAGATATTTGATTGCAGTGTCGTCAACCTCAAACCCTTGTGTAGTCATCTTCAGAAATTGATTTTTCAATTGGTTTGTATTGTAAGGCATCAGTGTCAATGATATCTCTCACTCATGTGATCATAAAAACAGGCTTTAGCAAGATTAATAAGTTGATTTTTAATAAATTCTCAGCCTTATCCTGTCTGCAATCAAGAGGTTGATTGATTGAATAACACCTAATCTCGTAAAAAAATCTATTCACATGTTCCATTAAAAGTCCATATGCTCAACATTGGATGCTGACATAGTTGGTTGTAGAAACTATTATAATAAAAGAAACATTAATTTAAGAGAATATTTCTGCAATTATTAACATTTTTTCATCACAAAATGAATTAGATGTGGTGTATTTAATAAATATATTTATTTTTTTTGACAAAAAGAAACATAAATCTATCAACTCAATTAAGATTACTAATAAAATGTCAGAAAAATGAATTGATGAGGTGAAAATATTTTGATAGAGCTTTTATGGTTGATTTAGTGGTATGGCTGTCATAAAAGTGGCAAGAGGCTCGTGGCAAATGGATAGGTCTTGATTTACGACCTTATGGCATGTCGGGATCACTCGTTTAAAAACAATAAAATATACAAGGGTGATTCTGACATTTTACTGTCATGCGATATGATCATAATAATATAAAAGCTATACACATCTACAAACATTCCAGAAGTAAGCATGTATGAGTGAAATATATGTGATATCACAAAGAATAGTAGGCAGCAAAGTTTTAATTTTTTCTTTAACCCTTTGAGTGGTAAGTGTTGTGTCCAATAGTATCTATTGCTAGGCTCATATTTTTTATCGAATTATCACTATTTCTTCATGTAAAGATACTAAGCATATCTATCTGTAAATATTATTTGTTTCAAATGTACAAATTTTTGAAAAAAGGCTAAATACTCCAAAAATAAACCATTATAAGATTCCCTTCCTGGAATCTAAGTTTATAAATCCAAATACCTATATATGTGCTAAATATAGACCTAAATATGAAGTCAAAGCTTACTTGAATTGAATTGTATGATGAAACTGAATTGAAAGATGAATGAATAAGGCTTTTTCCCATATTTTTTAAATTCCAATAATTCACACACTTCGTGAAGATTGATTGCATCTCCCAGGCAGATGGATACAATTGAAAGTATTCAATATGTTTAAAAAATCTAATTTTACTGGAAAAAACTCACTACTCAAAGGATTAATGATTTTGTTTCAACCTTATCCACTGCCAACGGAGTTAATCTTAACAGAAATCGTTTCACTTTTAAAAAGTTGTTATTACTTCTCTTAATCTGTTTTTTAGAGAGGTTAAAGGATGAGCTAAGAAACAACTACTAGTTAGCTTATTGCTCTCAGATGGGTGGTAGGGAATGTAAGTTTCACCGACACTCATGCTTTGAAAGAAAAAACATTAATCTGTTGAAAATCAATTAATAAATGTGTCCGTTTGGGGATTCAAACCAGTGACCTCTCAAGCAGAACAGAACAAACACCCAAGAACATTATTTTATTGGCTACTGAACCAGGACGGAAGGATGGGGATAAGTTATATAAGATTATCAATTATCAAACAATCATCACCTCCAAAGCCATATTTACTTATATGCTAAACATTCTGAAACCAAAGCCTTCAAAATCCTGGGGGCCTCCAGCCGAGATGTTAATTTTTTTCTCAGACGGTTTTTATTTATAGATATTTTATACATATTTTTCTACATCTTTTGTACTGTTTCAATAAACACTTCCATTCCGTTTTCCTTTACTCCTGACATTTGGGTTTGTGGGTCTAGCGAAATAGCCTATGGTCTCACTACATTTTAATCTGGCCCTGATCCCTTCTTTCTATATATCATGTATCTTTTCGATAGGGTACTGTCTTAAGAAATGAATAACAAACAAATTGTACAATGAAGCCCCGGAGAAGTGAAGCAAACCAAGTAGCAAACTGGTAAAAAATCAGATGTTTAACTGCAATCACTTCTTTACTTAGTGTTTCTGTGGATGCCATATTTTTATTTTAGAAAGAAAACACTATTATAGTGTGTACTTACTAAGCTCACTTTGTTTTTACAATACTGCATGTAGAATATACCACTTGGCTCATTTCAGTTCTCAGGAGCTCAATTGAATATTCGAATCATTTGATCCTGCAGCAAATCAGACCAGAAACTAATGACCATTGCAACTTGGGCATGGTGATCAACAAATACATACTACAATGGATAGTTGTATCAATTGCCATTTACTATTACAGTGACAAAAATCAATAGTTACAACAAGCCATCCAAAGTCTATTGATAGGGAAAATGTTTTCTTTTTTAATAATTTGTTCATTTTCCATAAAAATGTGTTGTAAAAGTGAACTAAAAGAATGGTGAAGAATGTCAAAACAGCAGATACAAATATTTCAATTCAGGCCTTATTGGGTTAACATTATGTATGTGTAACTTTACAATATTTTGATTGTTGGCATGGTAATAACAAAATTCAGTTTGTGGCTTTATTCGCATGTCAAATAAATGGAAAACACGGAACACAGTAAAATAAAAGAATTCCGTAAACACATTATCTGTATCAAAATTAATGATGTCAATCTCTTATTTACTTTTATTACTTTTATAAATGCCACTATAAACAGTATGATAGCGTAAAACATAATATTTATAGCGAAAACAATATTAAACGAGTTTTAATAGCGAAATAAATTAGAAAAGTTTTGCTATAATAAAACTTTGCTGTAGCCTGAAATGTGGAAAATAGAAAATATATCAGCAGCTGTTTCTCACTGCCTTAACAGAATAATCAATAAATAATTTCCAAAGCAGAGAACACTCAGAATTGTTATGCTTCTGACATCATATAGGTATAAATAGGTGTAGTGAAAATCAGCATTAGAATATTGATTATTCTGTACAAGTGCTTTCTGTGTGTTGGAAAGTTTAGTGTACATAAATGTAAGGCATGGTTACTATGGTTCTTCATCAGGTGTTTTTGTATGTATTGTTTTAGCAGGAATGTGATATGATTGACATGGCAACATGGTCAACTATTTCTATATGATACCGTTTGCAATATCATTTTCACAGTATGTTGGAATACAGTGAGTGTTTTGGTTTTTAAACTCTGATTACTTGATTCAGGTGAGATGTTATGTTTTTATTTGATTGCTTATATGTGAATTATTTAATTAGTAATATGAATTGCCAATCTATCATAAAAAAGTTTGGATGGGAAGAGAATACTTATGTATTTCCCATTAAAAAAATTCAAATAATTCATAACATTTGGAACAGTTTTGAAGAAAAATATTACTGAATGCTAAATTCAAATATGGAATTGACACAAATATGACAGAACTTTTTTTAAAAGTTTATTGTATTTTACTAATCAAACAATTTCTAGCTTTATCATATACATTTATTTCATCAACTATAGAATGCAGTCAATTATTTTAGAAAACAAAGTCATAAAATAATGGTAGAAAACATTTAAAGTAATAGTCATATATTATACTTCTAAAGAATTTTAAACTTCTTGAATCTATGAAACATAAATATCAACTCTGTACACTCCCACAGATTTTGTCACTAACGACCCGGGTTTCGCCTTTCGGCATCTTCAGGCGTTCAAGCGCACGGATGAACTTGAACTGACAGTTCAAGTTCATCCGTGCGCTTGAACGCCTGAAGATGCCGAAAGGCGAAACCCGGGTCGTTAGTGACAAAATCTGTGGGAGTGTACATAATTTGAATGATTCAAATTTAATATTGAAATTCCACCAAGCACCTTCAGTCGAAATCTTAAAAAATAACAACTCGTTATAATCAGCATCTTCCAACAAAATATCATCTTCTTTCATCAAGAATAGAGCATTTCTTAAAAACATTATTTCCTATCGGACTATTATCTGAGAAGCTGATGATCACCAATATCCAGCAGTGGGCTCCCAATACGTTAACAAAGGGCTCGCTTTATATCAAAGAAATTCTCGGTGTTCTGGGAAGCAGTGAGTTTCTTATCACTCCGATGTAATTATATGCAACACTTAAATAAGCAATCGATTGTTACTTAATACACTTATAATATGTAACAATATGCAATTTACCGTAAACTTATCAATGTAAATGGCCAAAACTGTACTACTGTGTATACTGAAGCTGTCCAAAATAATATATACGTCAGAAATTGCAGTTATGTACTCATTTGATCTGAGAAAATTGTTTTCTCTTAAATTAACAAGGGGCTCGCCGTCATTAGTAAAATTCAACAAGGGGCTCGCGCGAGCCCTTCCGAGCCCCCTCCAGCCCACCCCTGCTAATATCATACAGTATTAATAAATTGAATTTGTTAATTTTGATTTAATTTGATAACTTTAACAATTTAATTAAGAAAAACACAATATTGCTTTTTACTTATTTCCACTTTTATTTCAATTTATTTTTGTTAAATTAAATTAAATCACTGTTAAATTATATTTCTTACCAGTTAATTATGCTCGCCATGAGCGAAACAGTACTTATCTTGGTAAATAAAAGTGGAAATAAGTACAAAGGAATATTATGTTTTTCTTAATATAATGCCTTTCCACCAAGTATTGACAGTGAACACCCGAAAATGATTTAACAATTAAGTTATCAATTTAATTGTATATTAAAAATGAGCTTCCACAAATCAGTAACCACAATACATCAAAAATATCATACAATAATATTTGACACTAATTGTGATGCAACATTCAATAAATAACTTTCACTTTCAAGTTTTGTTGCAGAAGAAGATAATTAAAGCCTTGAAGTTTATGATTAAAAAGTTCTTGTTCATTGGACTCGATAATTGACATGATGAGGAAAAATCAAAAGGACATCGGAAGTTCGATGCCGTTCTATGCGGCTCCCCCGAGACACAAAACCAGTGCCGAAATCATAAGTGAAGCACGAGCTCATATCCACAGAGGTAAGTTACGGATAAAATAAACGTTTGGAAGTCATAACTTTCAAACACTTTCATCTCTGTCAGTTTTGTGTTTATAAAAACACTTTTTTTTAACTGAATCCACAATTTTATCAAATCATCAGTAGAAATGCTCACGGTGAAAGGGTGATTCAGTAGAAATACTGGCCGTTTTCTAACCTTATCCTTCCACACTTTTCATCGCTGAAAAGAGAAGTTTAGTGGCCGACTTGCAACCAGTTCTGATGAAATATCATCTATTAAATAAGTCCTCGAGAGGTGAAGTGAGCCTACTAGTAAGATGGTAAAACTTTTTTCATGGGTGTTTTGGTAGATCGCATATTTTTATTATACAGAGATAACACTATTGCTAGTGTATTAACTGAGGTTACTTCACTTTTACGATACTTTAAGACGTGTAGAATATTACAACGCAACTAACTTATTCTTTTCTAAAATACCACTTGGCTTCACCTATAATGGGTCCAAATGCTCAATTAGGAGTCAATATTCTCTTAACTAGTGGTCAAAGTTTATAAGCCCTTTTAGCCTCAGTGTGACGATCTATTGGCACTCTAAGGAAGATCCAAGAAATTGTAACCAAAATATTATTTCACATTTATGTCTATAATAATTATTATTATTTATTTGATTTAGTATCCAAGCATTTATTTTACAATATAGGTCAAGAAGCAGACAGCAGCCTGGGCGGGATGAGTGTCCTGAGTGGAATGTCTGGTGCTCCTAGGCCGTTGGGAACCCAGCGTCCCTTTACACCTCGGGACAGACAGCGCACTCTGTTTGGAAAAGCCGGCAAAGCTAGTCGACCACCCAGTGCAGTAAGGTAATGAATACATAGAAAACATTTTTCTTTCACACTTAATGTTTCACATGTATATTATGTAAGTAAATATAATTAAATTTTATAAAATAATTATAATTTTTCCAAGACATGTACAGATTTATTTGCTTAAGTAAATATTTCCCCGGCCTAATTGAACGTCTTGAAAATCAAATCATTAGTAAAGTTAATCAATGTCGCCATCAATGGCTTTTAACTTAGTGTTTAATTTGTTTCTTATGTAAACACGATACACTCGTTTGCTGAGAGTCAGTACAATTTTTTCCGTGCACTTGAGTACCTGAAGATGCCGAAAGGTTACAAGGGCAACAACCCAGGTTGCTACTGGCAATACTTGTGTGAATGTACGAAATTTGAATGATTCTAGTTCAGTGGTGTAGGAAGGGGTCATGCCGCCCGAAGATTTCCTCTGATTTTCTTTTTAAATCACTTTTACTATTTTTTATCAATAAACTAGGAGTTTCTACTACATGTGGCTTAATTTTTGTTAGATTTAATTATAATTTCTCGAAAAATATTGTATTTATTTTTGAAAATGCCGCTCTCAGAAATGTGCCACTCAGGGCGGTCCGCCCCTGCCACAACCTTCTTGCTACGCCACTGTTCAAGTTTAATATTGAAAATCGACAAATCATCTTCGGTCGAAATCTAAAATTAAAAAATGGAGATTGCTTAGTATTTTTGTTTTTCTTAGCTCTGCAGCTCATTGCATGAAAAAATCTTCCTGGTCGCTTTCTAATGAATCCTGTCTCCACCCACCATCGTTTTAATTTTTCCCTAGTCTCCCTTTGAGTAGTAGATCCACCAGTGTTTGTTCCTCTATTGTATGGATAAATTCAATTCGCTTGTTTTATTATCAACAGTAGCAAGACAACGTTATCAAAATTACCGTGAAAGCTTTATCAAAATATTGTTGGATATATCCTATAGGAAGGAATGATCTACATATAAACAGAATAATTGATTGCGTTTCTAATCTATTACTGGCATTTTAATAAATAGATGCATTTTCCTTTATCAGTATCGAACAATGAGATATTAAATGTTGTTCTTTACAAGGAATGTTGTCAACCGTCAAAATAATTACCAGGATGTTTACAATCAACCTGAAGTACCTAAATTCTTTGTGTTTATGATACTATGTTTATAATCAAACAAATACATAGTTTTATGAATTGCCATGCTTAACTTTTTGTTTTAAATTATAACAGCAGTCTAATTTCACAACTTATATTTAGTTGGGGAAACCATTTTATGCTCTATGCATAAAAGTAGCAAAAATAATCATCTTGTCTAATAAATAAATTCAAACCTAAACTTTAACCTAAATTAAGTCTTCCTCGATCCTTTTGTCAAAATAATGTCTGTCTTGTCTCTAAGTACAATATTTGTAGATTAAATAAAATTTCCTGAAGCCAATCAGGCTGGACATTCCCAAAATTTAAAACTACAGTATGTTGGTATGATGAGCTAGCTAGGTCTTGGCCCTTGGCACTTAGGAGTCAGTCTAAGTTTGGAGACCCCTGCCCTAGATGAAATTTATATCTAATTGTGTGTCATAGTATTAACAATTTTGATCAATCATTGAACAGATTTCCTCTATAAGTAGAAGGTTATAGAAAATGAATCAAAATACACTGGGATCAATAATAGTAAACATTAGTTTGTTTTTACAGCTTACGATATCTCCAGCTTCAAAGCAAAGACAGCCTGATGACATCTTTGCCGGGCACGAAACGCGTACAACTCTCACCAATGACGACCACATTCAGCTCCAGCCTCGACGAGCGAGTATTCAAACATTTACTTCTCGACAATATTGATGAGAAGCCAGAGCTTACAGGAGCAAGGAAGAAAAGAAACGATGCTTCCAGGAGGACTAAGAGTTTACAGTCGGACATGGAATTGGAGGGTGAGAGTCCTCCGGGGACGGGATCCAAGTTGAAGCTGCCGTCGCTCAATGGCTTGGCGAAACCACTACATCAGAGGAAAATTCAAAGCGGTGTTAGGTCATCGTTCACGCTCAACAGTTGTGAGTTATTAATTTATTATTTTTCCCCGCGATACTAAATCAAGTTTTAACAAGGTTAATAATCCAACTTTTTGTCAGAATATTGTCATTTATATGCAGTGCTTTTTTTCCCATGTAACGCGATGGAATGGTGTTCCAGCATCTTTTTTCGGATTCCACTTTTGTTCATCAAACTAGTCAGTGCACCTTTGGTCAGTAGTCACCCAGAGAAAGACAAGGCTTCCGTGACCGATCTTTTAGATTCGAATCCCAGTACGAACAGTATTTTCTTCAATCGATTTATCGATGAATGTCCAAAGGCATGGGTGTTTGTGATATCTTTAAAAAACCTTGCCACCTTTCGAATCCTAAAATTAACAGGGCAAAGCAAGAACGACTAGTTAACCACTAGTTCTATCTTTCTATCATAAAAGTTATTATCTATATTAGGCAGTTATCATAAAAAAAACTTATGTTTTAATACCTCTTTTAGAAAGCCATTTGCTACATATTGGGAATGGACATAGATAAGAAAAAAAAAATAGTAAAAAGGTTGAAAGAAGTGAGTTCTGGTTTAATAAAAAAAAGTGTTTTTTTAAAAGCATTTTTGATATGAATGTTGCCTAGTCAACATATTCTCTTAATCATATTTGAATAGACTGCGCTGCAATCTTTGTACAGACTAGTGCTCAGCGTTATACCTTCTCCAATTGTTGCCATCCCTAAACCTAAGCCTCCAGAGAAAGAAAGTCTTTCACCTAATTAATTTTTCTCATTATACAAGAATTTAGCGATTTTGGCAAATAAATCAAAGCCTAAGGAAACATAGTGAAGCTACAGGTGTGGTTTTATCAGGGATTATTGTTACGTGTCAAATATTGTATTCCATTCAATATGTTTAAGTGTCTGAAGAAAAGGAAGATCTGTGCCCCAACAACGTGGAAATGTTCTCCCCTCTGACGTCGTCCAAATCATCCGATTCCATGATAAAGACTCCCACTAATAGTGCAGTCGCAAAAGAGAAGCCGTCTTCGGCAGACCGTCTGCCGTTCATTCCGCAAACCTTCTCATTGGAGGTGTTCAACAAGAGGCGACTGTTCGGCGATTGTAAATCCAAGAGTGAAGATGTCAACCACCAGAGCTCCATGAATGAGATGTCAGAGGAGTCCGATAATAAAATGAATATCAATGACTATCCCATTGATATGTCCGTGGAAAATAATATTACAGACTTAGATAAAGAAAACAAAAACGGGAAATTGATTGTCGAGGAAAAGGGTGTGTATTTCTTTGTTTACATATATATTATATCCCATCAATTACGCTTTAGGTAAGACATGCGTTATTTAAACATTTGCTATTGCTTGTTACTTTGTGTGTGTGAAATTATCAATAATGTTTCTATATTTTGCATTATTGGAATGCTTGATATTACAGATTCGATTCAAGCACATGGAAAGTTTCATTTACAGTAGATGATGATATGCATTAGATATCATCGCAAAAATCCATGTTAAATTAGAATAAGTTTTGAAAACATAATTGAGTTAATATATAAGTCATTTTTGAGGTCTGAACGTGCACCTCGTGGGCTTTTGTGGTAATCCACCACTGAAAATGATATGTTTTGATAATTTTCTTGATATGTCAAATGAATTTTGTAATAGAAAATTTATACCGTTCAATTCATTGAAGATACTGTCTCTAATTCACATTATTTTACGGCAAATATTTAAAATATTCATTTCAGATTCCGGTAAGATAAATGCGAAGAAAATAGATGTCCAAATACCATCTCCCGAGCTCAACTTTGAACTGAAAACGAGTGGCATGACAGAATTTATACCGATGGCGGGGTCGATAGCCGATTTTATGGATACAGATCGACCTAAGGAATATAAAATTATTTTAAACAGCCTCAGCGATGATAGCCTGAAACCTCTGCCAGATGAAGAAATCATATCTCAACTTAAACTATTGTATGAGCTGCTAGAGAAAGAATGTCGGTGGCAGGAAATCAACGGAGATGAAAAAGCCATTGTTTTAAAAACGCTTTATAGTTTCGTGGAGAGCTCAAATGAAATCGTTCTGATATCAATCGCTAGGATAATTCTTTCCGTAAGTATTTTTGCATCTCCATAAATTTCTGTTAATTCTTAGCCGAGCCGCCTACAACTCAACGCGGAAAATCGGCACTCAAGTTTTACTTTTACTACTTTACGGTTGCGTGTCATGTAACCTCAAGAAAGCACAAGGGTAACCATATTACTGAGCTTCAATAAGAGATGCTTATGGATAATATTAGGGGGTACTGTGGTTTTATCTGGTCAGCAATTAGTCGATAAGATAAAAAAACCAGCATTGTAAAATATCCAATAATAAAAGGCAACAGTGCACATTGCTAGGGCATATGCTGTCTCTGGGGAGCTTGAATCCCCCCTATCTCTTCTTTCTATTAGTTAGATTCTGTTGTCTGAAAAGGCGGTGGTCAGTAACATTTTGGTACGGAAAGATGGTCATCTACAGACGGCATCCTATCAATGGTCGTCCATTGATAGGATATACTTGGCAGACCTATGGGATGCTAGGATGAATGAAGAGACAAAGCAAAGAGACTGATTGTGGACAGATATTCCGTATAAATGTTTCAAAACATTATATTTTTCTTCAACAAAACGTGCAACTGACTTAACGATTGTAATGTTATAAATTTCAGCTCCGAGTCACAGGCAGCAACTTATCCGGTGTCTGCAAATTGATATTCAAAGTGGCTCGCAATGATAAAAATGACCATCTCTTCACTGACGACAATACTTTGGGTGTGTATTATTTTATAATCAAATTGTAACTTGTTACGCAATCATTTTGAGCGTCTAATCTTTAATGAATTGACAATATGTGTTTTTTAGAATTGTTTATGGTGGGCCTGGGAAGGGCGGAGCCTTTACACGACGCTGAGTGCTTGATCTATGGTTACGGGGCGCTAAAATTCCTCGGAATGAGTCCTACGCTAATGGAACGGATGCGGCCGATGGGGGCACTTCCTCTCATGACTCTTCATCTTCAGATGTTCAATGAAGCGGTGAGATAAATCTTAGTTTATCACTTTTTTTTTAAGTATTGATCAGAATTTTCTCTTAAGAATAATTATGCATTGTTTTTATCTGTTTTATGTACTTGAATACTTTTTTTCTACTGTTTCGGGTGTCTTTTTACAGTACTGTAGAAGTAACCTTTGCATATGGGTATACAGATATCGCACTCTTCTTAATACCTAAATATCAAATACCTCATATAATGCTTCACCTAAAAATTGTGTCCGTAGTTTAGGCGAGAATAAAAGTTTTTCAATTATATTTTATTCAATTTCACACTTCCTATATAAAAGACATCTCAGATTTCTGATTCTATCTGTATTATTTTGTATCTTCAAATTTAGCGCCTGGAGGATGCACATTCGGTAGGCGAGCAGGGATGTCATGCCCTCTATCAGTTGACTGGGGCGCTGCGTAACATGGCAGGCGGCGACTATATCACCAAGTCGGTAGGAGACGACTATACAAATGGAGGTGGCGATTATTCTGCATCACCCGATACATCCATGACAGATTTTGTGGCCAGCGGTGCTATGCGAGAACTTTGTAGAACAATCGAACTGTTTGCTGATGATTTAGATGTTGAAACTAATGTGTCTCGAACATTGAGGTAAGCTATTCACTTCAACAACCTGAATGCATTGGCTGATGTTTTATAAAAAGGGTTGCTGCTTGAAATCAAATTAATTCACCTCACGTCGTCATGACAATGATAATGATCATGTGGCTCACAATAATCTTGAATATTTCATGTGAATTTTAGTGTACTGTCTGCTGATTATGAATGCTGTGTCGCTCTGTGCAATCAAAAAGGACTTCTGCCAGCCATCATACGATTGTTGGAGCATTATATGGAAAGGGCGCCGCTCATCGTCCGCCTCACTTACATCCTGGGAAATATGGTAGCTTGCAACGATGACACCCGCTTTGAGGTGAGGCTAAATCAAAATGAACTACGCCCACATTTTTTAAGGTAATTCTTCAAACAATGTGTGTTGAGGGGAGTTGCTTCAACCTTGTACCACTGAATTGTGCAATAATGAATAAACATGTCACATTTTCTTTTTAACACTAAATATAGAATATTGAACAGAATATAAAATAATATAACTAAAAGGATTTGTGTATAATATCTTCGACAGATTCGGCGGTAACGTTGTGGAAGTTTATTTTCAATATAAAATTAAATTTGTTATTCCACATAATGTGTTACAACTCTTTGAGAAGCATCATCAGACTATCACAATGTTTACGAATAAATTAAAAATTGTAAAAATTGATTCTTATTATTAAGATATAAATTACAAACTAAAAGTCGGGGTTTGTCCATTTATACTGGACGCAAGGAGGGGGTAAAATACAAACTTTGATAGTACTTATTACTTTCATTCAGATTAAAGTTTTTACCTACCTGCCCAACATAAGCAGCTTCCCGCCTTAGCGAGAAAATATTTATCTACTGTAAAATTTCACTGTTTCTTTCAATACTAGTGCAATTGCTTCTGCCCAATCCTGTACTGTTTTCTGTAGCTATTTGTTGTTTTTTATTTAGAAAGATCTTACTAATTTTAAAATAACGTTGTAGTTATACGAAGAACCAGGCGCAGTTGATGCAATTTTGAATATATTGGACACTTATCTGAAACGGTGCTGGCCTGGCGGGGAGGTGGACACTGCAGAAAACATTATCATAGGTATCAAAATACTGTTTTGTCACATGTTGCATTTTTGTCGGCCTAGCAAATTTATTTGCTGTTATAATTATTCATCCAAATAAAAATATCAAATCAAATCATTTATAAGCATAAAAGCGTGACATTTGCATGAGGGTCCCAAATTTCGAGCTACACCATTGCATATGCACCGTACCAGCTGGAAAAATAATTTTACAAACGTCAAAGTGTTGCTTAACCTCCTGACTATTATCGACTTCCGGCCCCATTATTGGAAGATTTCCGGTAATGGGGTCCGACCAGAAGAGTGAAAGATTAAGTCTCAGCACCACAGCGGTACACACAAACAAAGGATTGCCAATATCATCGCAATGAGAAGGATATTTTCAATCACTGATTATTTTAGATAAATAACTTTTGTGGCAGGTCGAAGTTTTAATGTTACAGCTTGAATTAATGTTTTAATGTTTTCAGGGAGCGACTTGGATGGATCTAGTGGCTCTGATGAAGACGTTATGGTGAAGGTGAAGTCTTTTATTGTTGTATACTTATTTAAATGCAAAAACAAACAAATAGAACAAGAGCCCAGTTTCATTTACTAACTTTCTATAAGACAGTCATTGTTTTAATACATGACATTGCTTTATATTAAGTTTGTCTTGATAAAAATTTACAGGCAGTGCGTGTGATTGCAAACATGTGCATGAACAGCGTGGTAGGTGCTCGTATGTCAGAAGTTGGCGGCAACGGCACCCGCTCTCTCTCCTGGCTGGCTTGCTGCCTGAGGCGTCACACTCCACCGGACGGTGCGGAATTGGCAGCGAGCGCTTTGGCCGCACTCAATAACCTCACATATTATCACTCCGGGGAGACACCCACTGCCTTCGGAGGGCTGCAGATTGATCTATGTGAAGGTGAGATACTATAAAAGCATATTTATTGTTTGCTTAAACACAAATTTATTTTGACCATATTATAATGTAATTCCACCAAGTAAAAGCCAAAAAATTAACAAAAGAATAGGGTCAATCCATTTCACTTCAGCCAGATTAAATCAGTTGATGGCTTTATGTAACTCATTTTATAATATTTTATCCGACTGGTGTCATTCATCTTCTACAGAGAGAAGAGCTCTTGCTCTATTTCTCTTGTATTATGATTGTTTTCTTCTTTTTTCCCTTCTTCAGTGCCTGCTTGATCTTTATAATTAGTTGTCGTCAGTGTCCTTTTCATCTGACCAGGCAGATGAGATAAGGAGTGGTGGAAGTAAGGGGGGTTTAGGGAGGTTTGAGCAAAAGGACCCTCCGTGGCCTCACATTGTGTATATGGGGATAATCTATGTAATCGTCAAGTAATGTTTTTAATGTTAGGTTAGGAAGATCAATCATGTCGCTGTAAAATTTCTTCAACAGCTTCACAATGTGATCGATGTTGAGACCTCAGTGTAGTGTCATGTTACGCGTACTTGTTTTGTATTGTCTGGAGAGTTATAAAGTGATTCGTGCCTGTGTATGCCAATATTTTGTATATCTGTTTTCTCTTTTAGCCCTTTGTAGACTGTTACCTTTGAATTCTGGCCCATGTGTAACTGAAGCTGCAAGGGTTCTTGGAAACATGTCGAGAGCCAAGATTACCAGAGATTATATCGTAGACACGGGATGCTTGATGGATATTACGAGGCTCTTAGAAAATGGTATGCCTTTTATTTGTATTGTTGTAATTTTTTCTCCTACACCTTCAAAACATGTCGTTGATTTGAGTCTTGCTGATATTTTTTCAATCTCCCCTTAATTTATTTATCTATTAATTGTAAATATATTTGTTTTCATCAGAATATGGAGATACAACATGATAAAAACTGACTAGGGCCTCTCAAAGTAAATGTTAAGCCCAAGGTACACAATTTTTTGAGACCCCTATACTTAAAAGTTGCCATTAAGAAAAAAATATCACACAATAAATAAAATTAAGTATTTATTTGTATCAAAGACATGGAAAAAATAAGAATATATCAGAAAATATTTCACGAAAAAAGCCTCGTCTGCCTTGTCTCAATATAACCATGAATATCTATTTTCATTAATTAATTGGAGCAAACACATTACTTTCTGTGTAACAAAAAAATTACCAAAAGAACAATAAAATGTTTATTACTGATATAAAAATAATTATTGTATATCAGGGATATTATGAATGACTCCATTTCCACATATATTGTTATACTCAGATGACGAAGAGATATCCCTCGCAGCTGCTGGGGTTCTAGTAAATATGGCAGGCGACGAATCGGCTAGGAGCGTTTGGCTGACGTCTGGGGGCGTGCAGGCTGCCACTAGATCACTGCACTCGGCTGCAACGCGGCACTCTTGGCTGAGAGCGCAACTTTTGTGTCAAGCACTTTGGAACGCGACTCCGTTGCCCGCTTCCGGTGCATCTCTGCTCGCTCCTTTGCTTTTGAATATTTTAGGTATGTTTTTAGACTTTTACTGTTATTATTTGTAAAACAATATCAGTCCAACCAGCGGTAAGACTTACAGGCCGCGCTGACTTGGTAGCTACAAGGTCAAATATCTTAGCTTTTACTAAATTTGCAGCGTCATACAGAGAAAGAATTGAAATACTTTTATGGATAAGTTTTTCGCACACTGAAGTGCAAGCCACCAAGTCTTGGTCAATTGCTTCCGAGACGATCCTAGCAGACAACTGAGCAATGTATAACGTTTTTTACGACACAGATGTAGAATCGTGGCGGTTGGTGGAAGGAATTGCATAGCCAATTAAAAAATAGATGAATTTTTCATTGACCATTTGTTGATAAGTATTAGTTGATATATGTAACATTTCTTCCAGCATAACAAACAGAGTTTAAAAAAACATCTATCTGGAAGTTAGAATGAGTTGATTGTAATATTGAAACAATTTGTTGCCTCCTAGATGAACAACAGATATTTGGCAGCACTGATGCATTCATCGACGGGGTAAAAACAAACGGGCCATCTTCAGAGCCTGTATTGTCTGAAGAAGACCTCGTCGCTTCTCACTTGGCGTGGGAGGAGTTTGCTGTAGTCGCCGTCAATCTCTTGGAGAAGATAGACCCCACTCTTGATTCGCCTTGTGATGAAGAAAATGAAGATTTTGTCTTCAGAAACCGAGCACAGAGCGATGCATGAATATTTACTGTATAATTAAATTGTAAAATTTGTAATTAAGTATGTAACTTTAAAAATGTCATTATTTGTGTTAAATATCTTTATTGACTTGTATACATGGTAAAGTCATTTAGACGTGAATCGAACACTTTGAGTCATCAATTGCCCTCTCGGATATGTTTAATAGACTTGTATCACTGCCAAATGAAAACAAATGACATGCAGTTCAATTGTTATTGGATTCTCTGAGAGTCATTTGTTATCTCACTCTGCTATCTTTTGTCAAGAAAAATAAGGAAATTCTAATATTTGCATAGAGGTGAATGAGTTCCTTTCGTTAACTGCAAAGTTTCCACTGCCTAGATTTGTTCATTCGCGAACTTCCCATGTCTATTTCCTTTTATAAATGTCTGTTTTTGCAGATTTTATACACGTTAACATTGAAATTTGTTTTATTTATTAATATTCAGATAGGGTCTTTTTTCTTTGTCTTCAACTCTAACCAAATTTCATGAAAGCTTGCTAAGGATCCATGCCATTAACAGCCTAAAAGAGTTGCATTATCAAAATTCCATTATGAAACATTTAATATTGACAAATATATAAAGGGTAATAATTAAATATCTTAAAAAATTTGACATTGAATTTGTTAGATACTACCGTAACTTTGCTGCATAGGGCAGTTCGCCAAGACACAGCACTGTGATGAAAAATCTATGAGTGATATTTACGCAGTTGAACAATTCCACTTTTTTGATATTTTCTTTAATTAAACATGCATGTCACAATACAAGTATTTTTTGACAATACAAAAAATCAGTGTTGTGTTCAGTTGATGGTGAATGAAAATAAGAAAGAAGTTAATATAAAATAGAGTGCATTGATAATTCTGTAAGCTGTCTCTACAAATTTACAAAATGAATTGGAATCAATTATATATAACAAACAAATTATAATAATTTTATTTAATTATTTAGTGTAAACAAAGTATTATATGTAGGTGACTAATGAAACCTATGCTTTAGACCGGAAAGTTGCAATAGTGTTGTTTTGTTTTTTCATAAATAGTTTTATTAAATATTATTTTTTGTAATAAAAAAAATTATGAATTGCTCAAACAATATAAAACTGAAATTTTGACGGCAGATAAAGAACTATAATCACACAACTCGGTCGGACCAATAATGATGATAATATATTATCCATGAATCATAAAGGCTCAGGTTTGGCAGGCCTTGTCATCTTTTTTACAACATTACATCATATAACATTCTTAATTTGAAGAATAGGTACTAGGTAGTGAATAAGTAGCGGACATTTTGTACTTTAATAAGATTTCATAAACAAAATCATTTGAACAACTTTATTCAAGTGACCACAAATTAGAAAGTTTTTGAAAAGGACATATCTCACTTAAACTATGTGAAGCATCTAGTTACAAAAAGCGATATGTACACAATTCAATATTTGCGGCAAACAGTGTTTTTATGCTTCAAGCAATAGTTTGTTTTTCTCTGAGATTCTTTCTTTCTAGTGTATTCTATATTTAAATAAAAATTGTAGCGTTTATTAGCTGATAAACCATACAATTAAATAATTATAAAATTTTACATACGAGATACCAAAATCAACCAGATTATAAAAATTTCAATCCATGAATACATGGATTATAAGTTTTGGGACGTACAAATTGTACCACTAGTGTTAAATTGCGTGTAGAAAGCACATGTTTTTCTCAATTTTGACTGAATGTGGTTATATCGCCTTTTGTAAATAGATACCTCAAGTGTATTATAAATTATGTTTTTCCCTAATATTATTTTGATCAATGCCTTAATTTGTTAATCAATTGTGCGAGGAGACACCATGTATGTGATAATATTCCGGTTAGTATGGAGGATGAAATTGATTAAGTTTTTTTGTTGAATATTTTTGATAATTTGTAATAATCGTATTGTTATTGAAATGATAAAATCTTTGATAAAATATAAGCAAATTAACAAAAATGTTTTTTTATCATACGTATATTTACAATATTACATAATAAATAAAATATCCCAAAAGTAGGAATTTTATTGAAATAATAAACTCAATTAATTCTACAGATTGAAAATGTTTTAACGAGTACACACTTTATGGGAATGGGTAAATAAAAAAATACATTTAGATTTATAAATAACTAGCGAGTACTCGGCATGCCTTGCAATGCCACTCAAAGAAAGAATGTGTTTGTGTTTTAATTTTGTTTATTGAAGTGCTTTTGGATATCATTTGTTTTTCCGTCTGGTGTGTATACTAATAGATCTGAAGGTTTTCCAACGGGTGAACAGACCACATACAGCTGTCCATGTGAAAAGCATAGATTTTCAAAATTTAGTTCACACACTTGTAGCGATTGTCTCTGTGCTTTGTTGATGGTCGTTGCAAATGAAAGTCGCACCGAAAACTGCAAACATTTAAATTCGAATGGCATATCTGTTGGAATCTTTGGGATGCTTGGCAACAGTACATTGTCACCTTTAAATTTTTTCCATTTAATTTTTTAGCTTCAATGATGTTGTACATTATCTTTTTCACTGAAAGTCTGGTACCGTTGCAAAGTGGTGGATTTATATTTCGGAGAAGAATGATATGTACGCCAATTTTCAATGTTAAAACGTGTGACGGCATGGCTGCCAAATCAAGTGAATTTAAGAATTCAATTGGATAATTGACAATTTCGTCATGATTCATTACAGTATCGATGGACTTATACTTTGTCTCTCTGCCTGGTATTTCGTTTTGAATCCTAAAGTTGATGGCATTAACATCGTTGTTTTTGGCTGCTAATACAACACGTTCACTGAGCCACTGATGATTTTTGTAATTCTGTGCGAAATTTTTCGGAAAGCTTTGTGAATCAATTTGTCTCGCCTATGGTTCTTGTAATTTTACTAAGGTCGGCGAGTCCCTTGTTAATTTAAGAGAAAACAATATTCTTAGATCAAATGAGTACATAACTGCATTTTCTGACTTATTTATTATCTATGACAGCATCAGTGCACACATTTTCGGAAATTTACATTGATAAGTTTACATTAAATTGCATATTCGTATTCCGTAACAATCGATTGCTTATTTAAAAAACTCACTGCTTCCTAGAACACCGAGAATTGCGTTTATATAAAGCGAGCCCCTCGTAAGCGCATTAGCAGCCCACTGCTGGCTGTGCTAATTTAGAACACTTTGCGGGCTTCCACACAACAACTCACCAAAGTTTTATCGCAATCAGATGAATGGCATAGGAACGCATACGAGACAGACAAACAAATTAACGTATTGGTAGCCCCCCGCTGATTCATATACACTCACGGGTGTTCGCACAACAACTCACCAAAGTTTTATCGCAGTCGCGTGAACGGTATAGAAACGCATACGAAAAACTACAAACAAATTAACATTTTGGCAGCCCATCGCTGATTTATGTACATTTGCCGACGTCCGCACAACAACTCACCAAAGTTTTATCGCAATCGAATGAGTGGTATAGGAGTGCATTTTTTTTTTTTTGGATATCAAATTTATGGAGCTTCAAGTACCAGGACGCGCCAGCGTCAAGGTTCTTCCAGTCTCCTTCATCGATAAAGATTTTGAAAAATTGTAAATTGCATCCCCTTACCGTCGTTCGCAAGGTAACAAGCAAACAAACATTTATTTATATATTATATATATATATATATATATGGAAGATATTGTTTATTCAAAATAATTTTGAGAAAAAATAGACAAAAAAAATTAACAATTCTGGAAATGAAAATTAATAATGTTAAATGTAACAATGTTATGCTTAACACTTATAAGATTTCCCTGAAAACTATATTTCGTCACCCCACATTCTTTCTTCCCCTGTGATCTTTCAATATGCAATAGAAGACTTACTGTAATCAAACTGAGACCTGCTTCAATCAATTGTTGGGATCCAACCTATCTGGAAAGCAAAATATCAAACTAACAGACCGACATTATCGACTATTGATTGACAGACCGACATAATACAATGATTTATCGTCAAGTTATAAAAGTGATTATTTATATTTTTTCAATGTATGATATTTTTCAAAGCATATCCCTACGCACATGGCTGGGTTAAGATCACAAGTTTTACAATAATAAATTGTCCTTTTTCGTTGTTTCCTATCTGAACACACTGCACACTCACGGTTTTTTCTATCTCGGTGGTACATAAGTACGTGTAATTTACCATCTAATCTCTTTTCAGGATCGAGTGGGTCTTTTACTTTCGAAAAATCTACTTCTGTTCTATGATTTCCGACCAATTCAAGAATTAGTTTGTCAACAAACTCGAGATGTGAAATTGACTTCTTATCATTGATTGTTTGATTTTCTTTGTACAGAATGTATGAATTGACCACGGAGACTTCTAATCCCCAGAAAAAGAGTTTTCGCCACCATTTTAATGTTTTCTTTAGAAATGGGTAGGCTGCAGTATATTGATCGTAAGGATCCAAACCTCCCATATTTTTTGTATAATTTATCACTGCAGTCGGTTTCAAAGCGATTTCTTCGCTTCCGCCTCGAATTATTGTCTTTACAATACCATTAGTGTTTGAGTAAAAATTTGTGTACATGGTAACAATTCGCTTGTTTCTACCTTTCCATGCAAGAAGCAATTGATTGTTTTTTGCGCATGCAATTGTTTGTCTGTTCTTCAATTTAGGATATTTTATTGATAAAGGAACATCTTTTCCACTTGCCATTAATGTACCAGTTAAATGACATTTTAATTTTAGAATTTCTTCTCCTAATTCGAGGTTGGTGTAAAAACGATCAGTAAATATGTGGTAACCTTCAGCTCCCTGATTTGAATTTAATAAATTATTGAATAAATGTAAAACAATTCTCGATGTAAACAAGAGTTCCGGTCTTTTTAAAATTTTGGTTGTTAGGAATCCAAAATATGGAACAATTGAATAAATATACCCAGAAGCTGACTCTGCCAAAACATATATCCTTATACCCCATTTATTCGGCTTATTTTGATTGTAAGTCATATCAAATATCTTATTTTTATAATTAAGGACTGACTCGTCAATCACTACCTCTTTTCGGGGTACCATATGCTGCCTGCATTGACCATCTAAATGTTTTAAAAATTCATCGACCTTTTCAATCCTACTCTCTAACGTTACATTTTGACTGACTTCACTTCTTTTGAGATGAAGCATCCAAAAAATTTGTAAAAAGCGATCTCTTTTGAAAACGCTTCTAAAAAAGGGCGAGTAAGCAGTGAAAGAAGTTGAAAAATAGTCCTGTAGATTAGGACGTGGCCTCAATCCCATATTTAATATGACTCCTATGAACGCTCTAAATTCTTTTTCATTTGTATCTTTCCAAGACCTCCATAGAGAACCCTTATTCAATCGAGACTTCTGAATTTTGTTTTTGGCATATTCATTTGTATTTTCAACTATCGATCGTATCAGATCATCGGTAAAGAATAACTTAAAAAAATCAATCGGATCACTACATTCTTGTGGAATAATTGGACCAGCTTTTCGAAAACCGCTTGAAAAATTGAATGTTTTTGGTTGAAAAATAGTATTATTTAAAACCGACCAATCGGCACTTGTTGTATTACACCCATTTTCACTTTCAGTAGAAGCATGCCGTCTTTTTTTACTAATTTGTGGTTTAATATCACTTTCACTGCTATGTTTTAATACTGAATCTTCGGCGGGAATGTCAACATTATCATTGTTAAAAAAATCATCTTCACTATCACTGTCATTTTGGAAGCTTTCTAAAGTATCATGAAAAGAAGCTTCAATGTTACTAACACTTTCATTTATTATCTCACTATATGCACTAGTATTACTAAACGCATCGCTATCACTATATTCTGAAGTTTCATATAATTGATTCATGGTGGTTTAAATTGCTTTTTCCTTCGCTTTGTAAAATTATGGTCACTCTTAATAAAGTGATATCAAAAATAACATAGAAGGCAGCTCTCTACCATAATTTGCATATTTTATCTTTTCAGTGCACTATTGTAAAATTAAATCCTGAAAATATTGTCGGGAAACACAAAAACAAAGCTAGACAGTAACATATCACCAAATCGCAAATCACATTTGCTATTAGAGCTGGCAGTCGATTGTCCTGAGAGGTTTTCAGGGAGGAATGAGTTTATATTTTGACTGAAGATGTTTGGTGAAATTTCAACAATAAATTTATATTACCCACTTCATTGACTTCAAAAAGGAAATTTAGATGTTTTTAAAGTATACTAGTCTATGGATATTTTTGTATTTAGCTCATAGACAATATTATTTTCAAATGTACGGATGAAATTGAGCCATAGACAATATAATTTAACTGTTCATAAAGTTGTGAAGAAATATACACAAATTCAAGAATACACTGAAAAAAACAGTTCTTACTAAAAAAAATGCGTAAAACATAGAATAGTAGGAATAAATCTTTTGGTATCTAAGATTCAAAATAAGGGGAAATTTAAAAAAAAAAAGCGCTTTTGCTTTTATATCCACTGTAAAATTATACGAAATGGCATTTCAACAAAAGTTGATTGTTGCCCAAAGAAAACAATATTGAATGAAATGATTTTTTTTCAATAAATTTTCATTTTATTTGCGGTTCGAAACCATAATATTTTGTTTTCTTGCGGCCCACTAGATAAAAAAGGTTCTTGCATGCCTGCTTTACACAAATGATTCACAGTGAACACTTATTATTATTTGTAAGGTAATATAACTTTTGTTATTGGTTACATTTTCTATAGTAGTGGTATAATATAATATTAATTTAATCAATTTAGATTAAACAATATATAGTTTTAATATCCGTCAATTAGTGAAAAAACAAATAAGTCTTTTTAGATAAACTTTTTGTTAAATGCTTTTAACTAATTAGTTCACAAAGCACAATAACTGCACATAGCAAGTCACATCGTTTGCTATTTATTTTTAGGTATATCGTATATCATTTCAAATGATTCCCTCTTTATTATACTATTTGATATCGCAGAAAAAATATATATATAACATAAATTGATATCGAATGTATTTTTTTATCAACATATACAAACGATGACTTTATTTATAACTCGGTGCCGTTGTACGGTGTAAAATGATTAAACTGTCATTTTCATTACTTTATAAATTATTGTTCGACTTACTATTTTTGTCTATTTGAAATATTTATTTCATAGACAAAACCAAAAATGACACAACCTACGCTCAGCGATAACGGCCATGTTAGCTTTGCTCGGCGCGAATACTCGTATTATTGTTGCCGCTGCAAACTTTTTTGTCATTATTACTATAACTATTCAAGTCATTTGATTTTATAGTGTACCTTTTATAATCTACAAAATGTTTCATTTCGTAAATGGCTGAGAACAGGCGTGGGAACTATACTTTGTCATTACAGTAATAATATGAAAATAGGATTGTGACTTTTCGACATAACTCTGCATGCAAAATGTCGAAAGTCGCCTATGACTTGGATAACTCTGGAGGGCTCATGCCAGTAAGTGTGTTCTGCAATCTTACCTCAACGAGATCCATATCAGCTTTGATAATTATTTATATTGTACAATATCTAAGGTTAATCCACGGTTCAGGTTTGCACTTGTGTCAAATTTATCAAAGATGGCGACTAATAAGCTAGACAACCAATTTATTATTCCCTTCGTTGGCGTTAATAATATAGTTTTTCCATCTTAAATGATGCTTTACGAGTCCATGTTGCACCCATATTTTTATTTATATACCCGAAAGTACACTTAAAGCTGTATACAACCATTTGTGGTATCTTTATTCTATGGTAGTTGACTCAATAATAAAATTACTTTATTGTAATACTGTTTTAATCACCGCCGATATCATTCTAGTAGTCTTCTTATTGGTCTTGAAATGTTCAACAGTCTTTCAGGCTTCTATATGTATCAATTATACCATAAAACTCTTAAAAAAACAATCCATATAAGACAATATTTTCATTCAGTGATGTTATGGATCATATAAATAATGCATATAATTATGATCATAGAATGTTCCTCGACATCCTGTAAGCATCTTTGAATGATTTCAGTGCACATCAAAATGTATTTACAGTAACCTTGGTAACCCAGTGTCTGTGTCTTTACAGGTTTCAATCGGTGATCATTTGATGAGAATATCTGTTACTTAACTTTCCATTTTTGAGTAGTTAAAAGAGAACTAGTTGTTAATGAATAGCTCTACTGACCGATGCCTTAAAATTTTATCATGGCAAACAACTAATTTATAGTTATTAGCTGAAAATATTAGTCACATTTTTTTAAAACATACCTACTCATAAATGTTTTGCTCACAATGACTGTCAATGTATCATTTCAATATAAGTTGTTTTTACGAGGACTAGTTTTAATTTATTCGCTCAATCAGTTTATACAGAGAGGATAATTAAGTATAGAATAATTTCACTTACAAATGATTACTTGATTGATGAGTGGTGAGCCCATTTTCATTTGCATTTCACCAATTTGAAATGCAGTAGGTTATCAATCTGCACCTTTGAATACAATACGAGTAAATTTTTTTAAAAGCAATCGCAAATGTATTAGAGGGAGTTTTCCCTTTTGTATAATTCATTTGAATACAAATTGATATGATTGTTGTACAACTGGTTCTCATTAACTTTTAAACGCTCGCCCGCTGTATGCAAAAGGAGTAGCACACTGCCCGAGCATTTTTTCGCGAAACATTCGCGCCACCCGCATCTGTTAAAAAAATTATATCTCTAAAACTAGTCATCCTATTTGAGTAAAATAAAAAGCGTTATCAAAATAAAAGATTGTTTATAATTTACAAAAGCTTTATTTGTTTTTTTTCCATTTTACAAATTAAAATAAAAGAGTTAAAACGATTATATTATTATATCGCAGATGTTTATATTACTCGTATGACAAAAATATTTATCGAAACTGAAAATAAAATTATGGATCAGTATCTCAAAGACATTATTTATGTAAGCTAATATTCATATCTTGAATAATATTATCATAAATGAGTGTAATCCGATGGTGAAATGAATCATAATCAACGGTCCCGTATGGGACCGTTGGGCATTGAACGACACAAATCTGCGATCCCGTATGGGGACCATTGGGCGGATAAAGGTTAAACACCGTATGCTTAATGTTCCTCATTGATTGCGTGCTTGATTAAAAATGGAATTACTTTGTGGATTGGACAGTTCTAGTGGTTAGCTAGTGATGGCCAAGCGTTTGCAAACCATGCACCAATTTTTTGTTGATGAGTTCAGATGCCAGTCATACAACTCGGGCACCTTTCTACCTTCTTACGTTACTTCAAATGAATTAGTAGGTGCATGGATGCATTACGCCACTTGTAATCATTCAATGCACCATGGTTAGGCCACCTTTGTGAACTGTGACATGTGAACATGGCTTCTAAAGAAAATCATATTGATTGCCCGATCACTAAAACCGATTTGACAATGACGATGAAAGACTTTCTGGATTGTTTCGTCGAATTACAATATATGTATACTAACAGCTTCACATTCCTCATCAGCGCCTATATGAATGCTGCTTAACTCGATGGCTGCCACAGATATCTCGTAAAAAATTTCGTGCTCAACACGCCAGAGACGAGTTATCTCTTCAATAACTAATTATATTTAAATAGTTGCAAATTATAGCCGGCGTGCTAGATAATTACTATGGCAGTTAAAAGGGTTACTACATAAAAAAAAAAAGTCCAACATATTTCTTTTTTTTTTTTTTGCAGTTGATTCGGGCATTAATAAAGCCTCCCGATGAAGATTTGAACCAGTCCAAGCCAAAGAAGTCGCAGCATCCGTATTATAAAAGACCTGGAAAGGGTCACAACCACGACTGTTGTGATTCTTGCTTAGAAGGCGGTGACCTAATCTGCTGCGACCGCTGCCCCGCTAGCTTCCACTTGGGTTGCCAGTGAGTCTGATGTTTCCTGAATATTATAAATGTCTTGTATTTATTTTTGATTGATTTGTAATGCGTCTGCTATGTGCCGTGTACGTCACAACCTAATCGAACAAAATTGTCCACTCGGCTGCAGCCTTGATATGGCCATAGTAGCTTTTAATAATTTAAATTTCTCTATAAATATAATAAATACTAAAGTTAGACTTACCAGCATGTTTGTGAAATCTAAAAATCCCCCCCACCCTCCATCATTCCGATACCAAAATAACAAGGCGCAGCGCGAATGATTATCCAACCATTAGTCCTATCCTGCTCTATCATTTATGTCCCTACTACTCTTTTTGTAAAGAGATGTTGGCTTACTGAGTATAATTAAAATTCTTCAGTTACCAATTATTCTCGTCGATAGACGCTAAGTTCATAAAAATTGTAGCTTTTGTTTACCATCAATTCACTCGTTACCATAGTGATTCAATAACTTGTTTGGGCTTTATCAATATACAGATACTGCTATAATAAAACAATGATTTATCGGAATGAAAGGAAATCAATATAACTAGGCACCCAATCAATAACATCATGGTTACTTTATTTCAGCGATCCACCATTGGAGGAAGCCGACATTCCTCTCGGTCAGTGGCTCTGTTTGGAATGCAGATCTGCCGGTGAAAAACCCCGTCCTATTTCTCCATCCACCAGCCATCGAAGCTTTGAGAGCGATAAAAAATCTAGGTAATAGAATTTGAATAGGTATCAAACCTTGGCAAACTTATCTTGTTATATTCAACAAACTCAGTGTGTAATATTTACCCGATTGGTTTTTATTGTATTGCATATCAATTTTGTTATTTAATGAAAAAATCTTCTTAAATTGAAGATGCTTATCAAAGAAGAGAAACATTTCATAATCAGTAGAATAATAACGTTATCATCCATAATTTATATAAAAAATGGATTTACCGTAAAGTCATGGCGAATCTATCAAAAATAATCCTCATAGTGCTTAAATTTTTTCGGATTCACAAGAAAATAAAAACATTTTTTTTTGTATCTAATGAGATAATGACACCTGCACTGGGGAAAAGCAGTGAGGTATATATAAAATGAAGACTATAACTCTTGATGAACCCATGCCGTTCTATTTCAGATCTCTCCGAGTCAATCGCTCCAATTCTTGCGTCAGTTCAACGAGTAGCTCGAGTCGCAAAAATGATAAAGACAGAGACTCCAATGATAAAGATGTTACGGAAGTCAAAGAAAAGAATCTCATTTCGTTGGAGAATGTCGCCCTCACGAAAGAAGTGCCGGTCGAAGAGGGCGACCTCACTCCCATGGAGTTACTGGTGAAGGCCGCCAAGGTCATGAATCCCCGTCAGTTCGAACTGCCGCGGGAGATGCGAGTGCACTGCCCCTTCCCGGGCACTGAGAAAGATCCCGTGAACGGCGCCTCGAAGGCGGCCACTTACACACGCGACTCTTCCGGCTGCGTTCCGTTACCCGCTAAACTCTGCTTTAACTGCAGAACTAGTTGTCGGACTGCTCCGTTGCTGCAGTGCGATTACTGCTCCCTGCTTTATCATCAGGTCTGACAATTTATTTTCACATTATAATCTTTATTTTATATATTAAACGAGCAAACATGGGATAATACAATAATGGGCATCTTTTCAGGACTGCTTAGATCCTCCTCTCACTGCTCTTCCCGTTGGGAGATGGATGTGCCCCAATCACGTGGAACAGTTTATTGTAAGTTTTGTCATTTCTCTATTCAGACTTATTTTAGATGTACTGCTTTTCGCACTCTTTCTTATTGCCGTAAAACTTTTAAGAAGTAAGATACTGACTTATCTTGCAAATAAATTCACCATTTCACTTTACCGTCAGGATTGGCAACTTGTCAATTCGATATCAGCAACGGAGCGAGTGGCGCTCTGGGAAAAGTTGAGCGGGCCGGTGGACGAGGACGCCATACGCTTGGAATTCATCCGGAAAGCGCGGCGGAGGCACCCGCCGTTCCGCATCAGACTGCCGGCGGCTCCGCAGAGAGGCCGGGTGCGAGTTCCGCCAATGGTCCGCTACCACTACAAGTTCCCGCCGTCTCTGCTCCCTTCCAGAAGAGAAACGGTGCGATGCCAAGCAGGTAGCCGTTACTTCCGTACCTCCTATTTTTGTTTCATATTTGATGTCTTTTCACAGAAATTTTAAAATGATTCATGATATTACCTAACAAATAACAATAGGTGGGTTATGACTGTTGCAGTCGAATGATAAACATATTTTTAATTGGTTGAATTAATGATATCATCAATTAATTATCTATGATAAGTGATTTTAATAACAGTTTAGTCTTGTCTAGTATTAGCGCTGTCAACTGATAAATGCTTACTATGAAAATGAACTAGTGTGGTCTCGTTATTACGCTGCATTTGCGTATAGATGCCTAGACACCCAGGGTCAGGTAATGCTGTACGCAGCGGACTTCCGAAATTGTAGACCGAGCCCTTAAACATAAAGTTTGTTAGCGTAGAATATTTCATCTAATAAACTTTGATGACTGACAATATTGTCCCTAAATTACATGACTTCTTTGATATCTTTCTGCTGTAATACAAAGTTATTGTTTTACCACGTTTCAGTAATGAAGACTTCTCGCAACTTCGACTTGGGGATGGATGAAGAAGAGTTAGAAGCCAAACAGGTCATCTGCATGAATCTGCATTGTCCCAGATACTTGGCCAAAAACTCCGTGTGCGAACACAATTCGGAGTCGGAAGACGAGGAAGATGAGAGAGAAGCAGACGCTGTCGAAGACCTTGAAGCCATCTCCAGTGCAGATGTGGAGGGCGACGTGAAGAGTAAAGCGCCGGCTCGCTTTTCTCGGGGTCCTGATCAGGCGACATCGGACGTCAGTCCCAAAAGAAAAAGAAGAGAACCCGATGACAAGGCGCATGTGAATTTCGGGAGATCTAAAAGGGATAACTACCCACTCGAAGATGGAGACGATTCGGAGGTTATGTTCGGAATAGCCGACAATGATCCAAATGAGACCAGAGAGATAATGATAAAGGTGGACGAGCGATTAAAGAGACTGGACGGGAGGTTAGTCAAGCTGCTGGCGTACGAACGTCTCGAGCAAATAATAGATGAAGGCACGAGCGAACTCGTCACTGACAATATTGACCGCGCTGAACTCGCTCGGTACGGTTTCCGACACGTCTCCCTCCCCAGTCAGCTCCTCACCCCTGCAGACATGGAGAGGATAGCGCGGGAGGCCGCCGGTGCTGTAGCTCCCCGAGAGGAAGTTCTACGGCTGCGGTCCTCCATCCGACTGTCTGCTCCTCAGCACCACCCCTCCTGCGGCATCTCACCCACCGCTCCCGTTTCATCCTTGAGTGGCGTACCCATCAGGGCCACTCTATGCCCTGTTGAAAGACCCGCCAGGTTCGTTAAAAATATTGTTACAGGAATGAATACCATAGTATGTAAACATTGCAATTGAATATTATTAAACTATTTTTATTACAGGAAAGGACTAGGAGATGGTCTCGGAAGGCCAGTACCGATGAGACTCTCTCGTCTGAGCGTAGGACTTGGAGGATGCGACGTCGCTCTTCATAATTACGGATCTTGCCGATTTGTCTCCGATCGCCATGCTGTCATTTTCTACGATCGGGTTTGTCTTCTTTCATTTCTGCTCGATATTATATTTTTACTCTCGACTAAACAAAATTTTACGCACCCACTGGGAATGTTATCAGGTTTCCATCGTTGGTATTCGTTCATGAACAAAATCATCGTCGTTTTCCTGTTCTCAGTCTTTTTAATGAATACAGTTTTTAATGAACAATGTTATTCTCTCCTGCAATCAGGTGACCAACCACTTTGAGCTGTTAAACTATTCCGAGTTCGGCACCTGCGTCAACGGTCAACTGTATTCTTGCGACTTCACTGAGAGAATGAGAAAAGAAGAGGACGGTGGTACGGGCGCTGAAGAGAAGGCCTCCGGTCTCAGAGCCATCGCTGCCAAAAGACAAGGAAGGCCGCACGTGAACACAAATCTCAGGTAAACGACTGCAAATTGCCTGCTGTTTAATATAAGTAGTGTAAATATTAAAAGCTACCCGTGTTCCTGTATAATATACTATTATCGATCCAAAAAACATTGAATATCACAAGACATATCGAGTATTACAATTTATTCCAACGATAACAAATTGTTAAAATAACATTCTCCTATATAAACCAGTTACCAAAAGGATAATATTATAACCTTTCCTGTGCATAAAAGGCTAACAGTAAATTCTCAATCCATGCTTTTTGAAGGGACAAGACAATCAATTCTGAAACAATTAAAAATCATTATTATTTACTTTGGTTAGCGAAGAGTTAATGCAGAAAAATGATAGATTGGGATTCAGCTATACATTGCCTGTATTGCAGTATCGAAGTATTTACTATGATTCAAGTTATAGTTGTATTTTTCAGTATGACCCCTGCCCACCCGCAAGGTGTCTGCCTATGCCCTGACGGCGGAAACACGAGAGAGCCTTTGGTGGCCGGATGGGAGGGATCAGCGGTGCTGCAGCACGGCGCGCTCCTCCAATTCGGCTGCCTCATGTTTGTCTTCGCCATCACAGACGGCCCCCTCGCACTTCACTGACACTGGCATTGTCACTGAAGCTGCCCTCCGCTGGCTCTTTCGCTTTCATTGTAAGGAAACCTTTTATCTAAAGTGTAACACAAAGTATGCATTGGTATTGTTATTTTGATGATCTGTATCATGGGAGGAAACAAAGCAAAGTGCAGAAAAAGGGGAAATATGGAGGTGCCATGTAGTGGCAACATGTTTTACATAGGGAGCAAACATGATCAATGGAGATGTATAGATAATTAGGATCTGATGGGAAGGATTTTAATCTGAAACTGTTTGAATTGCTGTCATTAGAACAGTTTGAATGTTCAGTACAATAATTCATTAAATGTAACAACCCTATTGCATGCTATAGCAATTTTGCAAGCTATCTCCTTCTCTGACTTATGTAAGTAATGAAAAAAATGAAAATCTTTTTCGTAATGAAAGTATATCTACAGCTCTGGTCAAGACATATATATTGATGCTGCTCATATGGATTTGTTCATTTCTGGTAAATTGTTATGATGATTTTATGTAATTATAATTTAAATCATTTTATGTTTGCAGAATCATCAATCGTCATCGCCGTGAAGTCTTGTTCAAGAAAGTGATATAACAATAATTTAGTGCAATGTGAATAAACTGTTGGTTAGTTAGGTTATTATGTCAAAAAGATAACTCTCAAAATGATTCACTCCCCCCCTCGCGAGGGTGAACATTCGTAGAGAGAATTGACAATCAGTGATTCTGTCGGTTGTTCTTCTCACCTTTTTGCAAAATATCCTCGGCAGTAACAGCGTCTGACGTCAGACGTCTGGCCGGCATTAGTCTGCCGGGACACTTCAATATCTGAGTGATTGTGTTCAAATAAATATTAACGTATTATAATATAAAAACATTTGAGAAAAAATTCATATGAATTTTTTTATTAATAATACTAGGCAGTCCTCGACTTTTGTACATTTATTAAAATTTAGATTTTTGTCAATGTGGTTTATCAGTTTATGCATGTGTAAATATTTCGCCCTTTTGATAAACATGGTTGGAAAACAGAGAAACTGTTGTGTTGATACAGATAAACATCGTACGATGGAAAAAATTGGGCATTTTGAAAGCTGTATTTCTGTTGTTTCAATTGGCTGTTTGTTTAAAAAACAGTATCAAGGAATATGTCCAAAATTATGGAAATATTTCTTTAAAAATTGTTTTAAAACAGCAGTGCATAGCGACTGATGAAATTGAGAGATATTTACCTCCGTGAATTAAAGATTAATATTAAAAAGATATCGCTCTGAACTCTTGAAATTTCATTAAGTAGACACCTTAATCTTAATATGACTTGTTAACTTTATTACAAACATGGTCCCTGGATCCCTAAAACACACAAGGCTGAGCGTATGCTGAAATGTTAGTGGCACAGCATAGCGCAGGGCAGAATTGGCAGGCACAGGCAGGCGAAGCAGACCTGTGCCACTAGCGTATGCTGTGATAGCTGCATCACACAAGTGTCGTAATATGACGCATCAATCGCCTACTTTAACTTTTAGAGGAGTATGGACATACATGTACGTCGGTGTTATTCTTTTGTAAAGGATAACAGACTAAATTTTAACTCAACACAGAAGTGCTGTCTGTGAGCATATGCTTCAAGTATGAATTACATATATTCATTGGAAAAAGGCACACAATTGGGGATCTCAATTTCAAAACCTACCTAAAGACCATTTTTGTTTTTTTTCAAATTTTGATGCCAACTTGTTTTCTATTTCAATATCTACACAATCAATAAATTTCCGATTTCAAAACTTCTTTAAATACAGAGAAAACGTGTTTAGTCTCAAAACCTACTCAAATCCAAAAAGCCCACAGCAGTTTTTTGCAATTTGCCAACAATTTTGGGTTTTATAGTTAAATAGGTTTTGAAACTAAGGCTATTAAGGCTAAGGCTAAGGTTTTGAAACTATTGTCATGTTTAAAAAAGCCGGTAAAGGTCTCGAGATTAAAAGTAGTTATCATGAGTAATATATAAAAAAGTTCAGTTTGCACTAATTTATTAATTTCACAAACAGAACACGAAAAAACCTGCATGTGTCAAGCAGGAATATGTGCCGGCTCCACTATGGACATTTGTGTAAACTCCCCTACGTCTCCCATACGCTCAGTCGTAATACTTTGTTTTGCGTTTGTATATTTATTATTCGTACACATTTTCATAAATCAATTAAGTACGAATGTCGAGGACCGCCTGTAATTAACTTTTGGTCACAGTTCAATGTTATATAATTATATATATAACCAACCCTGGATCGTATTTGATCTGTGCAAAGTTTTTGGATTATATAAAGTGAATCGTAGTATATATCTTGCGACGGGAGAGTTTGTAAAGTTAAAATATTTTTTCTACTTTAAATAATTGATTCGTACACGTTTCCGAACTTTTAAAAAACTCCTTTATCTGTAATGTTATGGCAAAGTGTGATATGTTATATATTATCTGTTACTGAAATCATTTGTAATCAAACTAATTTGTTTTTTGCGCAAAGTACTCGGACATTTTATTGTAAATACCATAATCATACTGTCTACTGAAGTAATCTAACTTTGAGTGAATCAATTTTAAATGTATTGTTTTCGATCACATAAAATTAAATAGTGCATTATTCAAATATATGTTTTATTAAAAACAAAAAATGGACTATATAATATATCGACTGTGGAAAGGAAGAAAATTGAAACCAAGAAGAAAGACTGAAAAAAAGGTTTTTCCTAGACAATTTCTTAAATTAATAATAGATCATGTCATAGATGCACGGGTCGAAATTTCACAAAATTACCCAGTCCGAGCCCGAATCTAATACCACACTTGCTACCCGAAACCCAGATTTATTGGTTTATTGTTATTTATGATGATATATTTAGCAATAATTTAAGGTTCTCTATAGAACTGGTAATAATTAAAATTATCATGGTTGACTTATGACATGAACGTAGTCTGAAATAAATTTCTTACCTGGCCCAAGCCCGAATCTCAATTGCTTACCCGCCGGGCCGGGTAGAGGCCCGAGCCCGTGCAGACCTCTACCATGTCAATTTAACACCAGTTTAAAAGTCTCCGTGCACTTCAGGGTTGTGTTTATTTCATAATTTGCGTACGGCCGAAAATCATCAACACATTTTTTGTCTCTTGTAAAATTTGTTATGTGTGGGTTACGTCCTTTTTCCTTTCCACAGTCGATATATGTTTTTAGTGATGTTTGTAAAAAGCAGGGCTGTGGGGTAGCTGTCTTAACTGGAGTTGGACTCTAGCAATTAGAATAGACAATTTTTGTTTTAGAGTGAACAGTTGCACCACTACACGGTACTAAGCCTTTAAACAAATGCATTAAGATATAAGGTCAGAGTCTTCTAATTTCTTGATGACTCGACAGCCCTGGTAAAAAGACCTGTTAGGTGAAATGAGAATGAACTAGCGTGGTCTCGTGATTGTGCCGTGCATGGCGGGAGAACGCTGCATGTGAAGGCTAGATGCCGAATGTCTAGTTATTTTTGAGCATTGAAACGTCTGGACATTTTGCTGAAGATGGACAAATTTAACAAAGAAAAGAATGATTTATCAATGTAAACAAACCGTTTAAAGAAGTTTTTTTTCATTCATACAAAAAGAATTAAAAAATATATTTGTTTTCAATGGTAGTTTTATTAAATCGTCTTCAAAGTATGGTCAAAACCAGGGGTGGGGAACCTTTTCATATCAAAAGGCCACATTCATTTATCTGATTCAACATGAGGCCGCAGTAAAGACAACTTTGACACACCCCCTTTTTTTCGTTGAGTTGATTACGCTCTTTTTCCAAACACTTGCGTATAATTTTTTGATCATAGTGAATATTTTTATCAAGTCAAAGGGGCGCAAGTTCCCCTCCACTGGTCGAAACAGTCAAAAACTGATCCCCCGTGAGTCTCAAATACATTTCAAACTTTCTCTTGCAACCATGTGAATGTTTTTCAACTTATTTAATTAAACATGCCCCAAGTTGTCCAATCACAAACACTGACACGTCTAAGAATGCTGTACACAGCTGACGGTGTTAATTATAGACAAAGGCATAACCTTTTTCCTGTAGATGACTGATATGCAAGTGATGAATACTGCACGGAGATCCAAACGTCATATCGCAGCTGTTTTCACTGAACGACTGCCACAAATGAGATGCCTCATCAATACCTAATTAAATTTATAATTGCAAATTATAGCTGGTGTGCTAGGTACAGATGTAGTTTTACAGCAGCCAAAAGGTTAAGAATACTTATTTTTAAATACAGTCAGTCAGACTGGGTACAAAGTGACCCCAGAAAAATTTGAGTAATATTTTCATTGCATTTATTGAGGTATCATTGAAGATTACAATGTATATTAGCTAAATATTTTTCGTATTCAGCGAATGGTTGGAATAAGAAGAATTTTGCAATGTGAATGGCTAGGAACTCAAAGGTTTAAGAGGAGTCTCTAATATTTGGCATTTTTATGATATTTGTTTCTTATAGTAGATATAAGCTGCCAGCTATGTGGTAGAGTGGTCAACGTTACCTTCAGCTATGAAGGTCGCTGGTTCGAATCCAAGCATGGACAGTTTTTATAAATTGATTTTTCATTTGATTTATGAATTCCTGTTTGAAGGCAAAGATGTGTATGGTGTTAAATTCACCCCTCCCACCAATCCTATACTAAAAACAGGGCATAGCAAGAGCTATTGGCTATCCACTAGCCCTTATTCTTCTATCACAAGAAAAACTCAGATGACAATATTTTCACTCGAGTTACTGGGGATCAACTGGAGGTAAATTGACATAAAAAATACCCATGACTTAGGTCTCAAATTTTAATTGAAAAATCTAAATTTGACACTTACCTTACCGGGAATTGAACCCAGATCCCCCTGATCAGAAGAGCAAGCTCTAATCAACTAGGTATATCAAATTAAAGTTATAATAATTATCAAATAAAAGTTATACCAACTGTAAAAACAAAATTTTAAAATCTTGTGGAGTTTTAGAGACCTCTTTTAGTTAGTGTCTAGATTATTATAAATTCGAAAATAGAAACGTAAGAATTGTTATTATCATGGATTGATTTCAACCTATCAATATGTTTAGCTAGAGCTTTTAGTACACACAAATAACTAAAGCATGTCTTTTTCAACATCAATTGTTTTTGCCATTGCGAGTTGGGTCATTTTTTAGCCAGTAAGAAACATTGTATTTTTTTAAGGGTTAAAAATAATTGCACTTGTGGATTGGATGGTTTTCACTGGTACAAGTGAACTTGATTTTGCTGAAAATATAACAAAATACGTATTTAATACATATTTTAAATTTTTCATCACAACCATCCGTGCATATATTTTAATCAAAAAATAAAATTTTCTAGCCAAATAGTTCTATGGGGAGCTACACTATAAGTGAAAATAATCTAACCGAAAGTTCATTTAATTCTAAGCCTTTTTTTAATAATCATTGGAACTTTTTTAGTAATCTCTATTATACTCATAAATTTTTTTTTTTTCTGTGAGACACTTAATTGCTGATCTTTATAATATTAGTCATTCTAATTGTTTGTTAAAAAATTTAAAGCAAATAAATTCAAGGTGACAAATTTGGTACAAAACACCATTATTTTATCTGAAAAATTAAAAGTCAAAATTAAATAATTTCTCATATATGTTTGGAAAATATTTTTGATAACATTGCATAATAAAAGTACGTATCTTTACTAAAAGCGGCTGTGAAAGTTTGAAGAAAAAAATCATTTCATTTGCAAATCATGTATAAGGTCTATAATGAATGGTGTTTGAAAAATATGTAACGGCTCTGTTCTAAAGGTTGAAGATCTTAAATCAAGTAATTCAAAATCATCTTTAATGCAACAAGAAAGAGTACTTTGCGTACGGTGTGTTAATCATCGCTTCAATAGTATAATATATGTTATTTCAACGCTTGTAAGAATTATCACATTTTGCCACCAAAGAAAAATTTATACAGTTCTCCATGTTTTTATTAATACATTTGTACTGTGTCGATCAGGTTGTGATACTTTTCTCTTGTATTTATTGTTTTGTGATGAAATAAGTGTGCCTTGGCATTTTTAACTATATTAAATCGAACCCGTTTTCATAAGATAGCATTTTTTTTCATCTGCCGTACTATGTTGATGTATTTTATCTTTTAAGTAAATCTCAGGTTTATATAGAAAAAAAATAATGTATTTTTGTCAACATGTATGCGTGTTTAATAAATTCATCCAAACAATGATGGCTTGTCATTTGTTGTTGTCAGTGCTTTTTTTTCCCCATGTAACGCGGTGGAACGGTGTTTAAGCGCACCAATTTTTTTATCCCATGAACTCACAGAGGACAGTATCTCAGGTAGATAAAAAAAATCAGATTAAGACCAAAATTTCAGAGCTTGATTAAAGTGAACATTTTTAACAATATGACTTTTTTTATTTATTATGAAAAAAATAGCAATGTTGTATACAACTTATACACAATATCAGGTATTAATAATACATAATATTAACAATAATAATTATTCAAGGAATTAATCAATTCAATTTGATTTATATATAAAATTCATTTGAAAGCATAATACATACAGACTAAGATAGGTTATTTCTGTGTTAACCGAAAGTGATAATAACATATTATTTAATAAATTAATCTCGCATAATTAACAGTCAACCCTCTATTAAGCAAACTAACAAAATTTAAATTCTCCATTGGTAAATCTAAGAGACGTTTTACATGATCAAATTGGTGTCATAAATTTGATAAAAACATGATTGAATTAATTTATGTCTTTATTTTCATCACATATATTAATTATTTTTTTTACCCTTGGGTAGTATTGCCATAAGTAAGGCAGAGTATCATGTCATATATTATCAATTCCCATTATTTTTATTATTTGTTACAAATGAACAAAATAATTTCAAAAGGCCAATATTTGTAAACAAATGTCGGTAAAGAATGAATTGACTTCAGGTTATTGCAATTATTGTTTAGTGTTTTAAAATTATAAACGTCAGCTATTAATATTTTCATCACATTCCACCGAAGAAATAATTAACACCAACAAATACTGACTGGTACATCCTATTTATCAAAACTCCATAATTTTATGCAATGATCAGTGCTGTTTTTCCTTTTATAAATAGTGTATTTCTACTGTGAGTTATCAACAATTTTACCTTGCAAAATTACCCACAAATATGAAGTGTTGACATCGCATAAACTATGATCGAATTTTTTCAAGTATGATCAAATACGTTAATAGTTTTCTCATCACACTATCATATTTTACTCAAATTTATGTGACTATTTGACCATGTAATTTTGGGATTTATAACCCTATCAAAGGAGAATAAAATAAACAATTTCAATATATATATATTATTGTCTTAGAGCATGTTTGTTATTAGGAATTATCGTTGTAAAGCACAATAATTGTAATCAGCGGCGGAATGTAGTGCAAATAAATATTGAAAAATCGTGACACTGGACAGCTTGTTACCTAGAGGGTTAACTGAAAGTAAATCGTCGCCTGATAACTGTACTGGGACATTTTAAAAAATAGGTGTTTTGTTTTTACTAATAAGATTCCTTTTCCTTCAATAATAATAATGTTGGTATGTGTAGGTATCTGTCTAAAAGAGAAAAATCATTTTTTGTTTTACATAAACCATTTCAGCATGTATTTAAATATAGCATAGCATCTAAATACTAGATTTTTGAGATGTGTCATTACAGCTTTCAGGCGACGATATACTCGTGAAGTCTTCATATTGAATATTCGGTATTATTTATAAAGCTTTTTTTAATAAAGTATCATAGTGACACGATAAATAATTAATTACATACAGTAACGTCCAATATTAAATTAACATTTATAGAAATCGAATGTATATTTTAACAGCAAATTGTAGTAAAATCTGAAGGCGATTGATAGAAAAAATATACATGCAGTGGTAGATATCTGGTAAAATATAATATTGCCTAAAAAAATGCTTTCAAAATACTTCTGAGATGTATATGTATCAATGGCCCAGTTCCATAGAATGATAAGTCAAAAAATTGAATTGTATTACCCAAAATACCTCACAGAAGTACAGCAAGAAAAAATTACCAGTTTTCTCTCGGTAGGCAGATGTTTGCATAATGAAAATAATGAAACATAAACAGTCTCTTAGTTCCATATAAATACAACTCGAAATATTGTTTTACAGTTTTGTCAACAATGCAATAAATTTGAATTTAAATGAGATAAATTACTAAAAAGATGAAATAAATAATAATTATTACTTTTTTACAACTCAGTTGAGTTTAGTTACGCGTCAAAGCTTAGAAAATCATCTATATCTCAAACTCAAATTCGAATTGTAGCACTATGGAACAAAGCCATCGAATAATTAGTAAAACTAGAACTATAACATAAATTAAAACTGCTGTAAGGAATGAAACTTTACAATTGTGCTTTGATTGAAAGTGTGCATTGGTTTTCATTTAGGTTTCAGGGTCAGAGTAGCTAGCTTATCTAGCATTATTTATCAATAACCTTAGAATTGTTTTAGGCTCTTCCTTCCTTTACCAACACCATACACATTTGTTTATTATATGTATTGCAAATAATGATGTTCTTGGAATAATGGCCAATTTCTATTTAACTGATTTTAATGTTTATAAACTGATGTAAAGAAGTGATCGAGCGCAACTCGCATTGATTGACTAAAATGTATCCAAATTTAAAGATCGGTACAAAAAAACAGTAGTTTAGCACAGAATCAGTGTTGCCGCTACCCGGATAGCATTCTAAAATGAAACAATTTGAGGTATAGAGATAAGAGAAGTATCAAATCCATTTGTCTAATAAACATTATATTTTACATACAACAGAGCATGCGAAAAGATAACTAGCTTCTTTAAAAACAGTTCAGATTCAAACAAAGAATCGACTATCATAAAAAACATTTTTGTCCTCACCGGGAATCAAAATTTTCAATATAATAATGTGAAAAATAATAAAGTATTTAGTTGTACAAATATTATTTAAGACATACTCTAACATCCTAAATTATAGTATTACATTTATTAAACACGACTTTAGTTTTTTTAAGAACAATAACAAATATGGGATTAATCAAAGTAAATTAGTTTAAATTAAAGTGGTATTTATAATTAGTTACATTAGAAGCTTTAATAGCTGTATAAATTAGGATATTAGAGTGGATAACAAGATGATTGTATATCTCTTCTAAATAAATACCTTGTTATTTTTCACCTTATTACAATAGAGTTCTACCAAGTAACATTACAGGAAACTGTAAAAGCTTCCTTTACATAAAATCATCTCTGTACGACGGTCATGCAACGATTACACAAAATATACATAGATTAAAAAACAACCGGCCGATTACATAAGGGGGCGTAAAAACAATTCCGAATTGAATTGCAGCGTATTTAAAGATACAATACTCCGGTAAGACAATTATAATTTAGTGTTTCAATAGAACCTTCTCAGAAGGCATACAAATACGTCAAATTTTTGGTTAATGTTAGCATATGTCTATAGATATTCCGAAATTTCATCTGACGACTAACTAACACAAGGAACAGACTTCATAAACAATTTCTAAAACACGATTATTCCTGAGAGTCGGGAGAGGAATAATCTAAGACATCTCGTCTCATTATTGCTAATAATCCATCTTCTGACGCTGGCAAGTGGAATAGCTAATAAATAAACTTCTATTAAAGGAATTATATAAAAAATAAGACTTGCACAGAATCAAAACATTTTCAGTACAGCCCTCCCATTTGATAACGTGATACATTCTTCGTTATTATCAAAAACTCTAATTTAATTACAATTACGATTCTACCTCTGTCTCTTGAGGTTAGGTGACATTAAATTTATTATGGGTTAATAAAATTGTTGGGATTGATAAAAAAAGACGATGAGAAACAGTTTTCGCTAATTTCTAAAAAAGTGATTCAATCGGTCCGATGTTATATATTAATATTAATTAATTTACAGATGCTTCCAATTAAAAATTCTTAATATTATCTAAAATTTAACGGGAGGAATAATATTAATATAATATATACATTGGCTATACTATTTTGAAACGAGGAAGCGCCTGCCGTTTGTTGATATCGTGAGTCTTATTATGATCGGCGACGGAACGACGAGGGAGCCCGACGGAGTTTAAATTTAAAGAAAATAAAACAAAGTTAAATTGAATTAGTCAAATGCTTAGATCAAATAAAATATACGAGTGTTATTGATTTAAGAATGCAAAATAGATATCGGTTTCCCCGCCCGGATAATTAAAACAGCCTCAATTTTATTACATTTAACTTGCGTGATAAATTATTATCGAAGATTACATTCGGGGTTACTTTTATGTGCGTAAGGATCTAGTCTAGGGGTTCTTACGTAGAATTTTACTTTGACTGCTTCATTAACATTGCATCGTGAAATGTCTCGTGGCCGCACCAGATTTTTGTTTTGAGATGTGATAAAAATGGATCAACTTATAAGTTTATATTCAATTAAGACATTAATTTAAATATCAATATTTACTATAAAAATTTTGGTGGTCGCAGTAAAATCCTCCGATTTAGACACCTATTTTGGATGGTCCGACGTATAATTGTATTAGTTTTTGAAGGTTGTCATAACACAAATGTACTCTTGGTTGTTATGGACGATCTGTCAATAGCATACGATGTCATAGTCTATGCCAGGGTTTCTCACCGGGGTCCACAGCATGTTTCAGAGGGGCCGCAGAGAAAATATTATTTTATGGTAGCCACAGCACAGTTTTGGGGGACCACGCGCAACCATATGCAAATGAACTAAGGTCTCACATTCCTGAATATCTGTGTAAACCGTAAATTCGCTGCTCCCAAATTTTTTTCATTTTGGGAAATCCGTAAATTTAAGTCATCGAGCTAAATCTCACTTTTTTTCCCCAAGATCCCGAGTCTCAAAAAACTAATAACTACAGGAATGGGGGTCACGGAAAAATAAGAGACTAAAAAGGGGCACCAAAAAAACATTACAGGCACCAAAGTATCTTCTACGATGACAGCAGTAAAGTGTTTGATAGATAAAATATGACAACCATGAACAGATGCAATGAAAGAGTATTTTAGACCGTCCAACATAGGTGTACAGATCCTTACGCACACAATAACAGCCCCGATGGTCAACTAAAGATAACAAACAATAAAGACCCTCCGCATTTCTTCTCCGCGATTGTGAATCCAGTCGACTCACAACTCGAGGTAACACTACACTATTTTATAATTCATTACACCGTTAGGCCGTATGGTAATATTCCTTTCATTCCAGTAAAAGTTAGTCTTTCAATTTGAAAATTTAGTTTGCTCGGTGAATCATCTTAAAGCAAAAGAAATAATAATTTCTCTCCTATTGGGAATATTCACAAACAAACTACATATTCTACGATAATTCAAATCTATACTCTTAAGCCTTCTTTGTATTGCTATAACGCATGTTAAAATTCAATAGTTTTCATTCTGCATACGGGATAATTTTACAGCACGTCAAATGCGTTTCTTAGGCTTTTCTTTGTACAATGCACAAATTTAATACATACACAGATAATCCGCACCTGGATATTCGAAAGTTTGACATAGGCATTTGATTTATTGTAGAATATGCTATTTATTAAAGCACCGCAATAACCCTGACAAGGTGCGTAGAATAAGAATTCGGAATTCTCCCAAAAAAAACTTACATCGAGAACAATCAATTAGAAATACGGTTACATCAATCGAAAAAGAAAGGTATATATTACAATCCGATAAATAAATAAAAAATAATTTTACAAGCATAATTAAAAGTTAAAAATATTTTTTAAGCCCATTTATGGAAATGGCAAATAAAACTTTATAATATAGTGAAGATGGAATAATTTATTGCCATGATAGATTAGATTTAAATAATGGTAGATATGAATGTTAGTAAAAGATAAAAGATAAAAAATACTGTTGCATTTTGAATGAATAAAAAATGTACGTTATCGTGCTGATATTTTTATGTCAAAATAAATATAAGAACCCTCAAGATGCCAAGAGAGTCAAGTAGCAAAATACACTTTTAACAGCTTAACGACCGCACGTTTTTTTTTTTTATAAAATTTCACCAAAGACTCAAATACACGTTCGCGGTCGTTAAGCTGTTAATATCAAACACATCTTTACTTAGTGTTTTTGTGTATTGTTTATTTTTATTTCAGGAAGAAAATACTATTGCAACATGTATTTACTAAGCTCATTTCACTTTTACGAGACTTTAAGGCATGTAGAATATTGGTACTGATCTAACTCATGTTTTCTTGGCTAACTTCAATTTTTGAGGGCTCGTATGATAATTGGTTTAAAAAAAAGCAACGTAATGTTTGCTGTATTAAGTTCCAGACAAACAAAAGGAATTCACGTCAATATATTTCGATCGATACATGAAATACACTTATTACAAAAGCATGTGGGTGATAATAGGGTCAGTAAAATAATACATCTATCGTACACATCTTATTCTAAACGTTTCACCATCATACGGCGACGATACAACAATAGCTATGTTACAAATTAATCTACGGATATTAAAAATATGTCCAAAATAATAGTGAAACAAATTTATCCATATTTGATCAAGGGAAAAAAAAGATAATAAACGGTAACATTTTTATGAGCGACAGTCGAAATGAGAAGTCGCCAGAATTCACGGTTACCAAATTTAAATAATTCTCTATCTACATAATATTATATTAATTAATCTACACAAATGTCTGAATATTTCAATAACAAGTTATCTTCACACGTAGATGTGTAGTTTTCGCAGCCGTTATGCCCAAATTCTTTCAGGGGACAAAACCGATATCCAACCGAGCAGTGTTGAATTTGTCATTGTTCTAAAATAGTTTAGGCAGTGAATAACAGTCAGGTGACTCTAGTTAAATCACGACCAAACTGACAGCCTTCTGGGAGACTAAAATGAAACTAATACACCATTTATAGGAGATACAGAGCTGCTATTCGGAAGCAGTTTCTGAAATCTCGGTTAATGTTTGTACAATCAAAACTCACTTTTACTTTAATGCATGGCATTCATTGAAATGAATATAAGAATACAGAAGCAGAAAACTTAATACATCCAATTTCAACAAAGAAGATCTATGTAACATAGAATATTGATGCCAGAGACTTTATTAAAAGCTGATATTTATTTTCTGTTTACTCATGACTATCAATCTGTTACTTAACAACTTCTGCCAGAAAGGTGATGATACACTGTATGTTTTAATCATAATGATTTCTTACGAAGAAAAGCTGAAACTAACTCAACAAGCCTAAAGACCATTCATGAACAATGATATATTCGACTGTCGAGGAAGACTAATAAATATTCTACACAGTCGGCTTGCGTAGATTACACGTCTACGCTGAACACCGAGCTCCTTTTCACTCTGTCGTCGCGCCATCATATCGGCTCGACGGCTCTTTCGTACGATAAGGGTATCACTGAAGTGCCGACTCCGTTCCGACGCTGGCGTTTCGACTCACTTAATTTTATATATATTTCTCTTTGTCAATTATTAGACTCCGACACTAGGGGTGGGTTATACACTATCGCCGCATCCGTGTGCAGCGGCCGACGCACCACGATCTCGCCGGTGAATTCAAAACGAGCTTAATAATCTTTCATTTACTACGGGCAATTCCATAAAATATCACATACATTACAGACAGGAATCGTCGGACACCTTATCTAATTCAAAATCAATTTATCAAGTAATACGAAGCCGGCAATATTTACACTGTATAAAAATGCTGAAAATTCATCACCGCTTCACGAATCGCATCGAATCATAATTGCTGTACAAATCTGCCAATTCATGAGGCATCGATGAAAATATATTGAACATATTGCACAAACTAAATAGCAAAAAGAAGACGAGTCAAGCAGAAAGGTGAAACACGAGATCGGGGCGAAAAATATAAGCCTTTTGCGTGACAGGCGAGGTCGGCCGCCGCGGAGACGCGACGAGTAAATAAATTTAGTTAGACGTAGCAAGCGATGGTGGGCAGCGACGAGGAGACGGCCACCGAGCTTGCCGGTAATATTAGCAGCACTTTTTCTTTTGCTTGTGCGACCGTCGCAGGTTCACCGTGTCCGCCTGGGAATTCACATTCTGCTTATTTCTCATCTCTTGATTGGAACGTAAAACCTGGAAAAAAACAATCAGAGCGTGAATGACTGTATCAAACAAAAAAATACGTATCGAAAACATCGAGTATAAAACTGAAGTACCACAATACCAAAAATTTGATTAGAATACAACACTTTGTGTGCTATCTTTTCTAATATGTTTTTTTTTAATCTATGTCTGATCCGAATGTGGAACATAATTTGATGGCTTATAGTTCCATAATGCAACGAGAAATTGGTAGTTTTGGGTTATGGTTGACTAAAGTTTTGACACATCTAAACTGAGTTCTTTCATCTTTTTAACCCTTTGCACTCTTTAATTGAAATATGTTTTCACATTAATTCGTCTTTAATTCATTTATTATCGTATAATTATAGTAAAAAACATTTTGAATGTTTCAGTATAGAAAAATTTATCTTGCGCACAATGCATATTGGTAATATTTGGATGAAAAAAAAAACTTATATTATTAAAAAAATCAGTAAATTAAAAAACATTGCCAAATCTGTAATGTCGAGTCCAGCTCGACTTAGGACTTCTATGGGTTAATGAATCATTTACTTATATATCTTAATTCAACTAAAATTTACTGCAATTTTGACAAATTCATAAAACTATATTTCGAATTGTATTTACATGGAACTGAGAGAAGATTGTTTATATTTCTTTATTTTTACATGTAAACAAACATAGCATTTTTTCCATTTGTACCTTTGTGGAACTATAGGTTTTTTTTTTAAATTCCCTAGGGTACTCAACGTTGTACCCACCACCACCCGCTACGGCTTCACACTCTTATAGGGTGTATTATGTAGCGTAACAACGGAGAAAAGAGAGGTATTAGAATAGAATGGGTAATATAACTCAAAACATAAAATTTTTGACTTATCGTTCTAAGGCAGTGGTTTCCAATAAATATCTTCCCACCTCCCCATCCTTAATTTCATATAGTAATAAAGACACGCTGTAAAGGGTAAATAAATATTTCGGATTGATTGCGCCCCCAGGTTGGAGATCGCTGTTCTAAGGAACTAGGCCAGTCATGGGGAACCTGCGACCTTCTGACCAATTCTGTAATTCTGTAAATATATGTAAATTCCCGACATATTCTGACTGTAAATTCCTGTTTCCGGCTAAAGATTCCCTAGTCAATGTTTGCTGTGGCCTTACGTCGAATCAGAAAAATGAATGCGGCCTTTAGACAAGAAGAGGTTCCTCACCCCTGAACTAAGCCATCGATATGGCCTCATACTATTTTTTATACATTAAAATGGACTTTGTCAGACCTTACTCAGTTGACTTCCTTGCCGATTTCTGATGGTTATGCTTCTTTTGTTTTACAATAATTTATTATATCTTTTTTTACATTACAAAAGCATTAACTCTCTTTTTCGAAAATAACAGGGATTAGGTCTAGGACAGGACTAGTGGTAAGCTCATCATTTTTGCTACGGCCTGTTATATTAAGATTGGAAGGATTTTTAGACATCACAAACACCCATGCCTTCGAACAGAAATCAATTGAAAAACACGCTAATATTATATAACCGAGTAAATAATTTTTCATTAATAATTCGAGTAAGACCACCATTTTACGTATTTGAAGAGACTGATAAGAGAAAGTATTAGGCTCATAATACTTTACAAATTGATTTGGTTTATATTTCTGGCGTATGTATATAGAACTTTTTCGAATCAATAAAGTTGGTAAGTAAACATAAATAAAAGTAAATATTAGCTTTGTATGCAACAACATGTAGATAATTTTATTATTAAGTTTAGAATATTTTGTTGCAAATCATGGGAAATAATAACAACGGGTATCAAGAAATAAATGTACTGCAGAAATTGCTTAATCAAAATTGTAAATGAAATGTTTAATCAGGATTTGATCGTATTATCAAAAAATACACAACTATTGTGTAAAATTTTTTTGTTTTTTTTAAGAAATCTCATTATTATGCAATAATTGCATTGTTATTCTTGTCTATAATCACACAGTGGTCAAAGTTGTTGACTTCTGTGACAGGTCTCACGAGTTTAGGGCTCCCAGGGGATAAAATAGAAAAGCCAGTCACCGGTGGTCAAAAATCCTGATTATTTTTTTTAAAGTTTGGTCTTTGGTCGAAAATCATATTAATAGTTACTATTCATTTGATTACATGAGGTATCTATGATTTTGAGCAAATTGTAAAAAAATATTGTGTGGCACGATAGAAATCCAGTCTTGAATGAAGTCCGGTCAGATGGTAACCCTACACACGTTCGAAACCCAGTTCAAACAGCATTTTTTCAATCAATGCATTGATTTCTGTTTGAAGGAATGGATGTTCGCAATGTCTAAAAATTCTCTCCAATCCTAAATAACGAGGTGTAGCGACAGCGATTAGATTATAGTCCTGTCCTAGCTCTATCCTTTAAATACACACTCTCTTTGAAAAAAGAGAGGTTTAGCAATTGGGTAAAATGCAGTTCTCATAGAAAAACTTCTGTTGAGATACCTCCATTACAAGGCTATATGTTTCCCATTGGGAGCAGACAATGATCAAAGGAGTCTATCTACAAAAACATAGTTTTAAATTCTCCTAAGCAGGGGCGTATATTCAGGGTGTGCAAAGTGTGCGCTGCACACCTGGACCATACGCCTGCAAAGTCTAGAACATGAAGTAATATATTTAAAGAATATTTGTTGCGCGGTAGTATACCGTATTAGAAATGGCGAGCGTTGTTCCAAGCGCACGACCTGCTTTCCCATACGACTGCATATACACGCGCTGTCCAGGTACGCGTAGCGTGTAGGGAATATTTTCGCACGCAACGTTAAGGTCCGAAGTCGTCCTCTTTCTTGACGGCTCACACGTCATGTATGAGGTTTCTCGGGCGTTCTTTCGAAAATTTCACGTCTTTACTTTTGTATTAGATTATTCTAACAGGTCATTTTCCATTGATATGTTGGCATGATATAATTTATTACTGATATTTATACTTCTTTATTTTATTTTACCCTTATAATTACAAATAGTTTTTAAAACATTTTGATATATTTATTTTCAATCCATGTCTACACCCAGTGTGGAGTATATGGCCTCCGAATGGAGGTATTTTGATAAAAGGTTTTCGACGAGAACTGCTTGTGATTCAGTTAGTCAACATTTTTTTCATATACCTAATTGTTTTGTTTAGTTTTTTTTTTTATTTTCATACACAGCACACCCAAAGCTAACACTCACCATAAGCCTCTGCTCTTAAATATGACAGGTGATTAACCTCTGTGCTTCCAACATTATAATTTAATTTGCAAATATACCCAACCATATCTTGTAAATGATTATGCGTACAAAATATAGCTTTGTTTCGCTAATAATTAAACACACATTTTTGTAGATCGGCCCCTGCAATACTAAGACCTTGAATTTGCTTTGCTTCAAATGTTAAGTCAGAATTCGGTTTGTACAAAAAATACAGTTTTCATTAAACAACTGGACAAAGTCAGATAAATTCAAAGCATTACCATTTTTGTGACTCTCATAAACATCTCTTCCACATTAAGATTATCTTTGGCGCTGGTTTCGAAGAGAGGTATCCCCATCTGGTCAGCGAACCTCCGGGCGTCCTCCGTCACCACCACCTTCCTCTCGGGGTTGTCGTTTTTATTGCCAACTGCAAAGTGAGATCAATTCAATTTATTATTTAAAAAAATATCTAGCAGGCAAGGCGTAAAATATTTTGAAAATTTTAAATCACATCAGATAAACTCGAACGAGAATTGTAAAGCAATTCTTGAACGCCTTATGTCGTAATCGTTTTTTTTTTCTTTTCGGGTGCGGTGAATTATTATAATTTTTTTAATGCAACAATCTGATTTTGTGAAAATATGCACATAACAGAACCCCTACTTTTTTCTAGTACACGACTCCAAATTTAAAGAACAGCATTGTATGTAGCATATAGTAAGTAATTGTGTAAAAAAAACAAATATGAAAACTCAATAAAAAAAAATTCTTCAAAATATCATATTCATCACTACTTGATAGCATAGATGGACATTTATGAGGGACTACACGTAAATCAGTTTTTATTACAAGAAATATCCAACACTTCCAATGTGAATCTAATGAAGACTTTGTTTGTTATTATCGTCATGTGTTATTAATAGAATTTCTTGTTATTAGGAAATTTATTATTTTTTGTTTCCGGGAATCGTGCGAAAAGGAATGATTCGTGTAAAAATATAGATATTTTTTTAGTGGAAAAAAGAGTTTTGTGTATTTGCAAAAGTTTTTCTTACATAAGTTGACAACAAGGATTTTACTGATATGATGGCCGATTAGTAAGTCGGAAACGGGTTGAAAAATTGTGTACAAGGTAAGTTCGGCAAACCCTGTTTTTTTCTATACATTTTACTAGCAAATAACAAAATTATACTATATTATAACTGAAATAGAATATATATTTTACAACGACTCTGCTTTAGGGGATCAATATCACTGGCTAACTTCCTGTAGCAGCGATGCAGATAGTGAACATAAGCACACTCATACATATTGGCCGTTTCAACTATGATTATCACTCGCAGGGAAAGTTCAATTCAATACGCCTACCACAACTTCAGATTATAAATGAAAAAACAGCCGCAGAAAATTTGGTGAATGATGCATGGCCAAATTTTACTTTGTCAATCTTTTTTGCGGTTACAAATATGTAGCTTCAGACAAATTGCATTAATGTCAAAATTAAATCTTCATCGGTATTACTGAAGGACTTATTTTTTGAACAGAATAGCACTGATGTAATAATCAGGGTTGTGGAGTCGTGCTGTTATTGTAGTCGGGAAAAAAACTAACGACTCAGACTCTTTTATCAACTTTTTGTGTACACAAATGGCTAGAGTAAAAAGTGGCGCCACTGTGTGATACCAAGCTTGAAAAAATATTAAGAGGTCCGTACCCGTTAAAAAATATTCAACTATTTAGTAAATAAATAGTATTTTGTGAGATTACAAAAGATCAGGGAAGGATTTCTCAATTCTTTGCCGAGGTAATGAGATAAAATACTGACATGAAGAATTCATCTAAGAAGTTGTAGTCCCTAACTATGTACATACTGTATTAGTAAGCTAAATATATTCCAAAATTAGCTTATTCATTGTATTGATTTATTAAATAATGACTGCATGCGCTAGAAAAAATTAAAATGATTTTCACTACGTTTTTAAGACGAATTCAGTGTCGAAGTCATGTTTTAATTTAAGGTTGGTCGTTTTATTTTTACGACTTCCCAATAATAACAAATAAATAAATCAATTGTGTGTAATAATGCCATTTTAGAGCCAGGGTTTTTTAAGGTATCATCTGTTGAGATGACTGATTACGGTTTGAATAAGCATTTTTTTTGCACCGACTCCTAATGGACGTTATCTTGACAGAAGTTGTCCTGCGAGAACTATTCGTAAATTAGTCACTCTACCTTTCATTTTAGGAGTGTGTAAAGACAGACAGGAGCAATGCTCTCTCTAAGACAAGAGGTTAACTGCACGGACCGATCAAATATTAATTGAATAATAACTGTCTGTCTTGTAGTGCGCGCCAACTCGAATTGCTTCCCAACTGCCCCCCCCTCCGCATATAATATAGTAGATAACTATTTTGGAACATAGTCATCACTAGATCTCCTGTCACCATCACACCACCAGACTATGATTTAAGAGATTTATTTACTTAAGTAAAGAGACTTGAAAATCAATAAAAGCATTAACTGAAATGATTTAAAAGTATGTTAAATGTCCTACAGAACTACATTGTTATTAGCGAAATTAAGTTAATTTTAAACATACAGCATTGGTCTGAATTTTGGAGTCCTTCGAAAATCGAAGAATCAACGTTCCGTTGAATTAGTCTATATCTGACACTGTCAATATTCACCGTCTAATTTATCCTGCCCAGACATCTGAGCTATTAAAAAACATACACTTGGTTACACAGAACTATTCTTAATTTCACTGTGATCACTCCCTGTTGAAGACTCAGTGACACCAATGTTAAAATCTGACAGGTGGTGTCAGATTGAAAACATCGTAAAAAATAATAATTTCGGAGTGATATTTATGGCATGGTTTTCAATACGTTAGGATACTGGAGGGACTCACCTAAGACTTTATTAACTATATCGCAATTTTGATCGATTTCGTGCAGCCATCTCTTCACATTGGCAAATGATTCGCCACTGGTGACGTCGTAAACGACTATGACGCCATGGGTCCCTCTGTAATAGGTGCTGGTGATGGTCCTGAACCTCTCCTGGCCCGCCGTGTCCCATATCTGTAGTTTGACGCGCTCCCCGTTTATTTCGACTGTCCTTATCTTGAAGTCTACGCCGATCGTCGTAATGTAACTTCCGGAGAACGTATTGTCGGCGAATCTCAGCAGAAGCGAACTCTTGCCGACACCTGGAACAGAAGGACACTTCAGAAAACTTTCGCGATGACTATATTACTCCGAAAACGGCAATCTCACGACGAGAGATAAAGAGATTCCGCAGACCTCGCCCACTCACCGCTGTCACCGATGATCAGTAACTTAAAAATGTGGTCGTACTCTCGGGCCATGGTGCGATGCTCTCCGAGGGACGCCGCGATAAAATCACTCTAAGAAAACTGAACGACGGGATACAAACAATATCGTAAAACAGACTTCCACGGCGATTACTCATTAAATTATTCATCCCCCCCTTGACACTTTCCTGCGTCACTCGGCGCCATTGAGAGATACATTGGACATTTCAGCTTTTCACGCGTTCCGAAATGTGCAATGTTCGACCCGTCTCTCGGAATGTCAAAAATAAAAACAAAGAAGAAGTCTATCCTAAACTTATTCTTAATTCTGATAAAAAAATATCTTAAGATTAAATAAAAAGCATTTCGTTCGATTTAGATATAGCCCAGCAGTGTAGATTATTAAAAAATATATTTTCAAATAAATTTAGCTATACGCTCTACTTTTTATTGCTTATGGTTGTCGTTGATGTGAAAATGTATTATAGTCTTTCAATTTAAAGCGGTAAAAGCAAATAGGAGAATGGAAGGTAAACAGATCAACGATCAATTATCAACCCAAGCTGACGACGAAGAAGGTTTCTTTAAAGACGTGGACATCTTGCAACAGCACGGAATAAACGTTGCAGACATAAAAAAGCTAAAAGCATCGGGAATATGCACAATCAAAGGTATTCAGATGAGCACTAAGAAGAAATTGAGCAACATAAAAGGATTTTCCGACGCAAAAGTCGAAAAGATAAAAGAGGCTTGCCAAAAAATCAATACCGTCGGTTTCATGACCGCCTTAGAAGTGAGCGACTGTCGGAAGAACGTCTTCCGCATCAGCACTGGAAGTCAAGAGCTAGAGTAAGTAAATAACTCCAACGGTAAGATATAATCCAAAATATGGTGAGTTGTTGAATTGAAACATTATCAAGAGTTTTGTCATCGGCCATCAGACTCTCATCTCTCTAATTCTTCTGACAGCGAACTATTATTGATACTTTCCTGTTATCCGAAGGCATTTTTTTCAAAAATGCTATTTTTACCTGTTATAAATTAGATTTAAGAGGCTCAAATACATTACCAACTTTGACTTTCAGTCTCGAAATGATTGTTCATTTTTCAGCCCATCTTTCAGAATAGGTATCACAAACCTTTTTTGACAAATGTATTTACACGTTACATAAAAACCCACTGCAGCAGCAGACAAAAAAAATAATTTAATTTTAGCTACTTAAAAAATGTATCGTCGGAGAAAGTATCACTGAAAATTTTGCTTCTGGATTCACATCGGCAGGTTCTTGATAATAATATTTTTGCCTGCAGCACTTTGTTAGGGGGAGGAGTGGAGTCGATGGCCATCACAGAGGTATTTGGAGAATTCAGGACAGGAAAGACCCAACTGTCTCACACGCTTTGCGTCACCTCGCAGATGCCGAGGGCCAATGGCTACACTGGAGGAAAGGTCATCTTCCTAGACACCGAGCACACTTTGTATCCTTATTCAACAGTTTGATTTAAATTTTGTTCTATTCAATCTAGTGGAAAAGGAAGATTTATTCACCGACTAAAAGACATTTAGTAAAGTCAACCCAATTTTTTTTAGTTTAGTAGTTTCTGGTTAAGTAGTGTCCCCAAGCATATTATGTCACTAATTACTAAGCATGCTACGAAACAAGTCTGAACGGTTTATAAGTTGTCGTAGAAATTACGTTTTAAAATATTTTAGTACCTTTAGCCGCCTATCGTATTTACAATGGTATTTACTAATGTTTCATTTCTATTAATCATTCAATAGAATCAATTTTTAATATATTTGTAGACTTTGCAATATTTTATCTGCTGATAACACAAATTGGTAACAATTTTTTATTAATTCTGTGAAAAATTCAAATTTCAAATTAAACTTCCTTAAATATTTACAAAGTCGTCCAGACAGACTTCGACCCATCGCAGACAGGTTTAACTTGGATCAGAATGCTGTGTTGGATAACGTTCTATACGCCCGAGGATATACCTCGGAACATTTGGTAAGAGATTATCGTTATAATAAATGAAGCCAGTGGCACCATTCCCGTGTGCATACACTTATTCCGGACAGTCTGAAATACTCAACACTATCACGACAAACACAATAATTTTTGTATTAGCATTTGTTGGTTGGTATAAGACAATCTGTTAACGGCGGCAGTGGAGTCTCAATAGTCCTTGAAGTGAAGACTTCTATTTTGATAAAGTTTTTTAACAAGCCCTGTGGTTTAGAGGTCTGCACAGGCCAGGGCTTGGTCCACGGAAATTACCTGGCCATGAGTCAGCCATGCAGCAATACTATCCATCAGTAGCGGCCGGTCAATGTGGCATTTGATCAATGCACCCCTTGTATATGCAGGAGCTATATTTCATGAAATAATATTCAAAAATAACATTTGTACAGCAGTCTCAAACCTGTCTTGATAACATACGAAATATTATTCCAAAGTAATGTAAAACTAAAAATACTTTTAAAATTTACATTACTTTACAAAATGAAATTCAAGATTTATTTTTCTACCATTTTGAAACAAACCGGGTTTGCAAATAATACCCTCATTGTTCTTATACTTTTGCAGGCCGAGCTGTTGGATTTTGTGGCTGGAAAGTTTCACGAAGAGGCGGGCGTTTTCAAGCTGCTGATAGTGGACTCAATAATGGCTCTCTTCAGAGTTGATTTTTCGGGACGCGGTGAACTTGCTGAGAGACAACAGAAGCTCGCTCAAGTGTTGAGCAGACTTCAAAAGGTTGGATTCTGAGATCATCTTCTTAATAATTTAATGTTCCCCTCAGATATCTAGCATAATGCTGCAATGCAGACGATTCCGTTTCGTAAGGCCACTGATTAATTCAGACACCTGCTTATTTGGAACAGGTTTCAATAAACAGAAAAAAATCAATGAACTAGTCGTAATTTTAATCGCTTAATAATTTTTCGATGACTTCAAATTATTATGTCACATCAACAATGAGATGAAGAAGACAATGATGCTGGCTCAGATGGATGGAGAGTCCTAATTTACTCGATGCATTTTAGCAGAATTAAATTGTATGCACCGACATACATTTTATAAAGAAAAATATTTATCATATGGCCAGACTTTGATTGGGCCAAAATATCTTAGTTCCAAATAAATAGAATTTATATTAAAATTAAATATTTCATTTAGATTAAAATACGATTTTTATGCATAAAGACACAATTTGTTGATGCTTAAAAGAACAACATTCCAACAATAACAACAAATATTTTTCCATTTTCCAGTTATCTGAGGAGTATAATGTAAGCGTATTTATCACAAATCAGATGACATCCGATCCCGGAGCAACTCTCTCATTCCAAGCCGATCCGAAGAAGCCGATCGGCGGAAACATTCTGGCTCACGCCTCCACCACACGGGTCTCGCTTAAGAAGGGACGTGGGGAGAATCGCATCGCCAAGATATATGATTCTCCGGATCAGCCGGAGAATGAAGCAACTTTTGCCATCACGAACGGGGGAATTGCTGATGCCAAAGACTGATATGCTCTCATGCTGAAAGTTTCATTTGCCATAATAGAGTTCATTTGAATTCGAGTTATTCCGTTACTATTTGCGTTTCTCTAATATAAGATTCTTCAAAATCTCACTCTAAAAGAAACATATCGACTGTAGAAAGCATAGGACGTAACCTACACAAAACCAATTTTACACGAGGTACAAAATATGTTTTTTGATGATTTTGTGTCAAAATTAAAATACAGTCGAAATTGGTTATTACGAGGAAGATGAGACCGACTGAATTAGCTCAGTATAGGCATTAATCGTTATATCAGAGAATATGTATCTTTAAATGCTTACAAACATACCCATCAAATGAAAACATGAAGTATCTGGAGCGGTCACATAACACAAAAAGTTGCAATTCAAACAAAAATACACAATTAATATTTATTTACACACATATTACATTTTTCTGTCTAACCACTTTTCTTTTAAAATTAAAAATTGATGCCTGTTTCAATGTTTTCACTATCATTCATTGTTCTTAAATTTCCCCTCAAAGCACTGCCATTAAAAGACTCTTGGCTGGTGGTGTTTTTAAACGAGACACATTAACAGTTTTAATAAAAAATTTGACAATATTTTTGCCCGAGAAGTAGCTTGTTACAAAAGCGAATAAATGTATGGAGAAAACTATAAACTAAAATGTAAATAAATGTCTCCTCATTACATCCGAGATTGCTATTTCTGTGATCGTAATAACCGAGTTTGACTGTATTTAATAAACACATCCTTTTAGTGCTCGAAGATTAATGAGCTGGTGTCTTATTTACTCAATCTAATATTAATTTAATAAGTTGTTTAAGAAAAACCTTTATGTAATTAATTTTTCCTGGTCGCAATTTCTTTTTTCAAGTTTAAAAGGTAAATTCAGAGACTAATTCTGCAATTCCTTTGATAGAATGTGTATTAAGTTGTATATATTGTGATTATTGAAAAAAAGCTATTTTGAAAAAACTGTGTCCATTTGACTTTCTACAGTCGATATAGTCATCTCAATTTTTGTTTGATTCAAAGTTATGCATGATACTGGATATTTCAGCAGACACATTCGATATCGTTGATTACTTGTGAAACCTGTTTTTGCGAGACGTTTTACTCTAGTTTCATTTTCACTTTTAATATTAACAAAGTACCATGGCACATACCTCAAGAGCAATAGTTTGGCGACATCTGCTTTGATGAGTATAAAAAAAAATCGACATTGTCGATTGATATTTAATTAGTATTAAGGATAAAACAGTTTATTTTATATACAGTCAATCCTGTTTTTTATGCGGTAGATGCGTTCCACGAAATATCGCATAAAACAAAATCGCACAAAAAAAGACATGACTTCCATACAAAAAGTGGGGATGCGTTCCATAAATTTTAAAATCCGCATAACTTTGAAACAGTCAGATAAAATATTCACTAAATCGCAAAGTATAGGAAAATTAGGGGAGAAACACTGCGTAAAAATATTCAGTCACTGTATGACAATTCTAAGTGTGTTTTATAGCATGTGGTTCTAAGTCACTCTTTTTCGGAAGAAATAATCTGTGCTCACTACTTACTTTATTTAACTACTTAGTTAATTTCATAAAACTATGGTTTTTTTCTAACAATGAAATTAGTGATCAGAGTTTGTTCAGATTTTCTTTTTCGATAATCAATTGGCTATGCAGTTTGTTATACGCATAAATATTTTTTATTAGCTATCGTTGAAACTTGAATTATCATTCAGAATTTGAATCATTTAGAATGAAATGATTTTCTAATTTACTGAAAAGTTGGAGACCTTCTTGAATTATTTTCGCAGTGAAGGAACTGGAATTTCTTCCAGTTCGTCATCGTTTTCTGTTTTTTTTTAGATATAGTAAAAGTTAAATACAGTAAAACCCCCATTTATACGATCGTCGGAACCGTATAATTGGGGATAGTGTAATTGGGGGTGTGAATCTCATACAAAATTATGGATTTGGGCTTTTCCGCGGAAAATGCAAAACTAAGATTTCCCTTCATTTTTGGAAAAAAAAAATATTGACGAAATATTTAATATTCGAAATATTTTTTACCATGTGTAAATAGTATGCACATACAATTAAATAGATTCTCTGATTTAAATTTCCATTAAAAAATATAGATTGAGTTGAGCAGCCGCCCAGACGAACAGCAGCAACGAACGTAGCAATGGAATGCGACCGTACAATTGGGGGATTTGTGGGGAATATTTCAAGCCAGCGTATAATTCGGGGTAGTATAATTGGGGGTTCCAATGTAGTTAAAATTAAAGATATAGTTAAAGTTAAAGTTAAATTAATGACCTCATCGTCATTTAATTAATTCGTGGATATAATTTTCGCTAAAGGTATCAAACCTTTCTCCGCCAAGTTCATGTGCTAAAGTAATCATTTTAGCCGTTATTACCGATTTTTCAATGGTTTCATCGACTGTAACACACCCAAATAGGTGGACTTAATTCACCGATGGCAGATGCGACATGATTTAAACAGTCCAAAATCGTATTTTTTTTCCAAATGTCGATTGTGTTTATGATTCATTCTCTATTCTATCCAAAATACAACGATACATGCTCTCGATGTTATACTTAACATTTTTATATATCCTAAAATATAGTACATTTTTTAAAAATTTGCATTTCTAAAAAACCCCATAACTTCGAAATCGCATAAAAAAAAACTGCATAAAAACAGGATTGACTGTATTGCATTCTTAACATATGGCATGTATTCTTGGCGACATGTATTTATTGAAAGTCTGTAAATAAAATTTTAAAAATATAAATGATTATCGAATAATTGATGTATTATCTGATGTATTTATTATATGATGATTAAAAAAAAAAATTACATTATTCGTTTATTATTTTGGTTTGGTTGTAGTTTATTTGATAATGTATTATCTTTATTATTCATATTATTCATAATTTTCATCAAGGACTCTTTGAATATCGACCCTAGGCAGAAAATTTTTAAGTTTTTTTAAAAGTTCGATAGAGGAATTCCTTTAATGCGGTTTGTAAATAGTAATTATATGGTCAATGCCTATCTTAATATTATACTGACTACTTTCAGTTCCCTAGATCAGTGTTTCTCAAACATTGCCACATGGAAAAATGATAACTAGTAAAAATGCTAAAATGCATAGACCCTAAAAACTATCAGGTGAATGAGATATTGTTTTAAAATTTTCACAGTTAAGCTAAAAACAATGCTATGATTTGAAATCTTTTATTGCGATCTTGATATTCACAATAAGTCACACATTTAAGATCAACGATAAATAATACGAAATATATTTTATTATGGAAACATCGCCATCGTATATAAAATGTTCCGAGCTTCTTTCCTTTATCCACATCTACGGAACAGGTAGTTGCCAGGTGCAATGAAAATTAGCGCAAGAATATTAATTTTTCGTTACATAATGTTTTAAGTGGGAGAAAAAATAGACATACGTTATACGAAATAAATATAATGTGCTCAAATATGCAGTACTCATTCGAGAATGTCGACAAAAACTGTTCTTTCACAATTAATATACGCTCACTTTTGTTTAAAACATTTCCTTTTTCGGCTGAAAAAATTACCTAATTACCTAGCATGATTGATTTATCTGACTGGATGACTACCACAGACGAGATATCTCGTCAAAATTTCCATGCTCAACACACCAGAGACCAGTTACCTCGTCAATACCTAATTCATTTAATAATTGCAAATTATAACCAGTGTGTTAGGTACAGACATCATTTTTTCTAAGGCAGCCGAAAGGTTAAATAATAATTCAATTTTCGATGCCTTTTTCAATATATTTCAAAAAATGGTAAATACTATCTGCTGTGTTCGGTGACTACAAAAATAATTTGACAATTCAATTCTTTGGCTGGTTATATTCACAACTTATCTTCATATTGGTTGACGGTTTAGTGCTTTCTGACGCTGAAGTGCACTTCAATATTTCATTTATGTTCACACTCACTATACACTGTTGTCCAATTGCCGAGAACGGTATCGGGTTACGATAGAATGTATTCAGGGGCAGGGGCGACATCGCCGTGGGCTTTTTTATGCCTCTTCAAATTACCCAGAGTCCGGCAGGAGTAACTGCAGTGAATGCAAGCGTAGGGTTTTTCCCCGGTGTGAATGAGGCTGTGCCTCTTCAGCAGACTGAGTTCCTTGCAGGCGTACCGACACTCACGACAGGCGTAAGGCTTCTCGCCGGTGTGCACGAGGCGGTGGCGGCGTAGGTTACCGATCTGGATGCAAGTGTAGTCGCATTCCCCGCACGCAAATGGTTTCTCCCCCGAGTGTACTCTCTTGTGGTTCCTTAGGGTGTTGGAGCGAGTGCTGGTGTATTCGCACTGGTCGCACGAGAAGGGCTTCTCTCCGGTGTGAATCCTCCTGTGGGTCTTGAGGTGCCCGAGCTGTGCGCTGGTGTAGGCGCAGCGGTCGCAAGCGTACGGTTTTTCTCCAGTGTGAATGAGGCGATGCGTTTTAAGATTGCCAAGGTGGGTGCTGGCGTAGTCGCACTCGTCGCATGCGAAAGGCTTTTCTCCCTCATGGATCAGGCGGTGCGACTTCAAGTTGCCGACGTGTGCGCTGGAATAGCTGCAACGCCCGCAAGCGAAAGGATCTCCACCGGAGTGTTCGGAGCGGTGCGCCCGCAGCTCACTCGCTAGTGCGGCTGAATAATCACACTGATCACATTCAAAAGATCTGTCCTGAGAGTGAAACGCTCGATGCGTCTTCAGATTGCTTAGGTCCTTGCACGTGTAGGGACACTCACCACAGGCGAACGGTCTCTCACCAGTGTGAACGCGTCGGTGTTTCTTGAGGTTACCCGGATAAGTGGTAGCGTAAGGGCAAGTATCGCAGATGAAAGGACGCTCCCCTGCATGGGATCTCTTGTGAGCTTTGAGATTGCCCGATTGCGAGCTAGAGTAGTGACATTCGTCGCACGCATACGGTCTCTCGCCGGTGTGAGTTCGCCGGTGTTTCACGAAATCTTCCGATTGAGAGGTAGAGTACCCGCAACCGTCACAGTAGTGCAACTTTTTACTCGAGTTTTTTCGCCCGGAGTCTTCAACGGATTGGCCGTCGTTCTCCGGCTGGCCCGTTCGGCCGTCAAAGAATCGGGTCAACGAAAACGGTGCTATTTGTTCTTGGTCTGCATCCGATTGACAATGAGGCGCGTCGGCCGGTTGGAGTTTCGCTTCCTGTTTGACCAGCAACAGGTCAGCGGGTGACGGAGAAGTCGGCAGGGCAATATTCTCTGATGTTGTTGGGGGTAAATTTTCCAAATCAACATCGATTTCTTCCTTTATATTATGACATGTCGTCTGAATGTCTTCAATCGACTGAAAAAACAAAAACATCAATTAAGCAATCACTATAAACTCAACTCTCAATATTTAAAAAAAATATGTAGAAATGAATATGTATTTATGTTATTTCAAAATGGTGACCATCAAGGTTCCTTCTTAGATGAGATGTTAGCTGCGCGGAAAATTCAAAAGCTGCACAGGCTAATCCAACAAATGCACACCATAATTTGTCATATTTGATGTATTATAAATAAGTTTTTACTAATAAGCGTATTAAATAAAACATAAGATAATAACTGAACTCATTTTACTTTTTTTAATAAAATAAAATAAAATCAAGCACAAATTAAGAAAATAAGTAGGATAAAAGAAATAATCAGTCGATAATAAAGTTGTTAACATATTTAAAATTTTCTAGTTTTTTACATCGTTCCTTACAACTAATCCTTATATCATATACTCCGTTTGGATCAATTTCTTGTTCCGATAAAAGATAATAATTTAATTCTAGTAAAATTATCTAAGTGTTCAATTTCTATTTTATTTTGGTCAGAAGTATTCCAATTTAAAAAAAAATAGTTGAATTAAGTAACACGGAATGAATGCGTGGGGATTTTCAAAATGCTGCCTGGCTGGCGCGCGTGCGCAGCTTAGAGGGAACATTGATGAGGCCAAAATGAGAATTCCATCATTCTTGAGAATGTGAAACTAAATGTTCCTGATTATTTTTTGAGAAATCGTAGACATGAATTGTTTGATCTCCATAGGTGATGAGAACCAGCCTGCAAATAGGAATGCCACTGGGGAGAGCTCTAACAGTTTTTTAACAATATTGCTTCGGATGCCGACATATTCTACGTGCACGTGGGTGAGTTCCAACGAATGCTATTTTTAATGCATTAAAGTAGAGTTTGTCGGAGCTTACTCGTTGACTTCCTTACCAATTTCAAATAATTATTTCTTCATTGAAAAACTTTTAAATCTAAAATTTGTCAATCTTTTGCAATGTTTATGTAAACAAATACAAAAAAAATTACCATTCTGGTTCAGTAAGTAATCAAATATATGGAGCATCAAGAATCATTCCATTCAGCATTTGTGCTGATTCTTATTTAATGGCTTCTTTTAATTTAACTACTGTAACTGGTGTTTTATCATAAGCCTTATCTAATCTTTCCATTTAATACTTTAAGGTGTGTTAATATATTAATGTATTCTACTGATAATCTTTGTTGAATCTATATATTTGGGAGCTTTTCATTGAGTAGATCTCACTATAATAATGTGCAACATCATACTTTGAAGACATTAGTCTCGGTGGTCTAGTATTAAAAAGAGAAATAAGGTTTTTTCAACTGAAATTTGAGATCTTGGAGTTGCTATGTTTATGATGTTACATCCTTGAATATATCTCAAGCGAATTTAAATTAACTGTCATCGAGATTATCGTATGTGTACTGACTATTTAAAAAAAAATGTCTGCTCCCAATGTGAAGCATATGGCCTCCTAATGCAGGTATCTCAACAGAAGTTTTTTTTTCTACGAGAACTGTTTTTCAGTCACTAAAACACTCCTTTTCAATGAGAGTAGTAGATAATAGAAGGCTAAAGCTATGGAAAGACTAGCGGTTAGCTTATCGCACTCGATACGCCTAGTTATTGAGGGATAGGAAGGGTGAGAGAGAATTTTTAAACATTATTAACACCCATGCCTTCGAACAGAAATCGATTGAAAAAATGCTGTTCCAATACAGGAAAAAAATCCGGTACGGGAACCAACAAAGCTAGCGGCTGCGCCATATAACCAACATACCAACTATTACTGGCTATTAGAATTAATCATTTGATGTCAAATGATGGATTCATGGTGCAGTGGCCAAATTCGTTGACTTCCATCACGGATCTCACTGATTCAAGTCTCTGTACAGACAGTATCTTTACAATTGATTTCTAAATTTCTGGTCCGACCCTTCCAATCTTAAAATAACGAGGAGTAGTGAGAGCGATTAGCTAACCATTTGTCTTATCATAGCCCTATCCTTTCCTACCTTTACTCTCTTCGAAACCAACTAAGTAACAGTCAGGTCTCGTAGTAAAAATTTTATTGAGATAACGCCATACACTCTTCATTGGAAGCACGATTAAAAAAAAAAAACATCTCACAACGTTTCACAATCCTTGATTGGAATATCTCAATCAATACAGACTATAGAATTCATTTTGTACATGTAACACCAGCATTATTATTGGTAAATTTGTCATACTTCACCACATGGACTATTGCGGCGAAAAACTTCACACACTAAGCTGAAAACAACGCAACAAAACTAAAATATTTATTGAAGCATTGATAAATCGCGTTAAAATCACACATTAATATGAAGAACACTGATAAATAAATTATCCAAAATATGACATATTCTCACTGTACACCGCCATACGAAATATTTCGTATTTCGTATAATTTATCAGCGTTCTTCGTAATAATGTGTGGTTTTAACGCGATTTATCAATTCAATAAATATTTTAAATCGTGGCGTTGTTTTTAGCTTAGTTTGTGAAGTTTTTCGCCGTAATAGTCCGTGTGGTGAAGTATGACATATTTACCTTATTATTAAGTAATGTTTAAATTTTACACTAGGTTTACGATTGTCAAAAAATTACTTCATCCCACCTGGAGATCTACTCCGCTTGACACTTTCGATGGAAGAGAGGTCACATTCGTAATGACGCCACCAAACAGTGGTTTGGTGATGCTATCTTCAGAAGCTCCTGAATTCTCATCGTTCATCTCCTCTTTTTTAATTTCCATTGGGATCGATTTCAGAAGGCTTGCATCGTCTGTAGTGCTTGAATTGTGGAAATATCAAATTAGTAAACAACAGAAAAATTCACATTCATTTAGACATTTGTGTATTGTGCAAGGCTGTGGAGTCATCAAAAAAAAAAAACTAGACATTGACATTGTCCCACAATCTAATGTAGATTTGTTCTCAACAATTTTCTACGATTTATAGTTTTACTATCCACAATGTACCAATATATGTAATGACAAATCCAAAACTCCATTGTACGAACGTTTCTATTCAGGAATTCAAAACCTTGACCAAGTAACCGATTAAGAAGTTTTATTAGCACTGATCACTCCGTTTTGGGACTGTCAATCAATTGTGTTGTTTCAATAAAACTATAATACTTAAAAAGCTAATCTACTAGAAGGAAGTTTAATTGATATAAAAATAGTCATTTTGACAGCTGCTTTGTAACTTTTTGAAAGGCCTAAAAAGTTGTTCTGGTACATTTTCTACTCACCACTCCATATTTCAATATGATCTTTAGATTCCAATGAAATTTATCCTTCAACCACAATCATAAAAAGTGATAGCATATGCAAGAGAATTACGAAATACGACAGTTTATTATAGACGGTACATTCGTGAACTGAGATTGTCAAAAATAAACTTACAATACCATAATGAATAATTCAAAAAAAAAAAATCTGATATAACAAGGTCTAAAGAAATATAATTTATAAACATGTATGACGTAAAACGAATACTATTTTGCTTTGATCAATAAAAATAATAATATTATGTACCTGTGTGAGTTAATTAAATTTATATTTGTGATCTAGTAGGTTCTGGAATTAAGAAATTTTCTAAAAAAAACTAGTCATAATCTGTTCAATGTTTATAAAATAAGACACATTTTATTGACTATCCTTCCTTTAAAAGAAAGTGTTATCAGGACCGGGTTTTCTTGAAAACCTTTGTTCAGGCTAAGGCTTCCAATCGTGAAGGCTTTTTGTGATCCCGGGATGATTCACAATCTTGCAGTCACAGAATTGATCATTCACTATAATACCATACCACAATTGCTTGAGATCATTGTTGAAAAAAATGTTTATTTAAGATACTCCAGATTTTTTTTCAATTCGGAGTGACGATTTGATAGATTCCACAGTTAATCAGAAGTCGGAGACCTTTTTTTAACTTTAAGGAAAGCTGAAAAAGTAACGAATTGACAGATTTCACAATTATTCAAAGGCGTGAGACTTTTTTATTTGGGATTTTTGCGTTCTAGTGAATCTCAAATTAGTATAGTAGATTACGGGATCGCAAAATTGATCGAGATCCTTGATCCCAGGGTTAGGATCCTAGTTCAGACTTCTAGAAGCATTTTCAACTAAATAGTACCTAATACATTCTATTGATATAAAAGTAAATATTTTTTTCTATTCGAGGTCTTTGATAATGGTAACATTGCTTCAGATATGCGCAAGATATTGATGAGCATAGACTATAGAAGTTAAATTTCGCTCGTGTTTTTGACAGCTGACGATTTTTTTAAAATTCATTCGTTCATAAATATTTTACTCATAATGGAAGAGAAGGTTTCTAAATCAAATGTAGACAGTCTAAAACAGTTTTTGAGGGCGAATATTAAGGCGAACGATATATCGCGAATAGAAGAAGATTTAAAGAAATCAATGACTCTAGCGAAGCGTAAAATTAAAAAGAAACTTGTAAAAAAGAACAAAAAATCCAAGTTTATCACGAGGAAAGAGAAGAAAGCTCTGGGGCTATTTCACCTACCGAAAGTAGGTATGAAATACGAGGACGTAATTCCCATGAATCGAATGTGGAAAGATTACATGCGACATCAGTTGGATTGGAGTAGTGATCGACCGATTCCAAAAGTAGAGGAAAAAGCCTGGGAGACGTTCTCGCAGACGATTTTCAAATCCGACTTCCACGGGGCCTTGGTTTCGGTTACGAAATCCAAGTGTCCTTCTCTCGTGGGGGTAGCTGGAATTTGCATTGTCGAAACGAAAAATACCTTCAAATTGTTATCGCAAGACAACATTATACGAACTGCTCCTAAAGAAGGATCAGCGTTCACAATTCATCTGGACGAATGGCGGTTTACTATCTACGGGAAATACATCAATAGAAGACCAGCCGAAAGATCTGTGAAAATACCAAAATCATTCATGTTACCTGATTTATAGTATTATAGATAGGTAGTCCATAGTTTTTAAAATATCAATATATAAAGTGTTTCTTCGTATTAACGTCGTTTTAGTTTTACTCAATTTATTATTCCTGTGATCTATCTAAATTGTAATATTAACATTTAATATTATTTTTGGTAAATTTGTCATACTTCATCGCACGGACTATTGCGGGCGCGCGGCGCCTGGAAAAGCTGAGGCGAAATGCTCTGAAATGTTTCGTATTTCGCATAATTTATCAGAGTTTTTCGTAATAATGTGTGGTTTTAACGCGATTGCCATGCTCTCAGATAATAATTTTAAATCGTGGAGTGGTTTTTAGCTCAGTTTGTGAAGTTTTTCGCCGCAATAGTCCGTGCGATGAAGTATGACAAATTTACCTTATTTTTAAATGTAAATATGTATGTTATGGAGCATTTGGTAATCATTAAAACTAGAGTCTGAAACTATCTGACAGTTAATTCCATGTCAGTGCTGCCAATACAAAAACATACTCACTCAATAATAAATACCGTTTATACCTAAGAACAACACCATATCCGTAATCTGTAAAGTAAACATCTTTAGTTCTTAATATAACTCAATAATTATTATTAAATATTATTTGTGAATATTGTACATACCTAAGAATCGTAGTTGTCTCTAATAACTTTTTTTTTTTTTTTATTTGATAAACTTTTTTCCTTTCTGCATCACTCCGAAGACGATGTCTCCTCAATGATACAGTTAAAATACATGTTTTTAGGCAATTTTATAGGTAACAATAATAATAATTAGAAATATAAAGAGATACTAATAAAGGTTAATTAAATAATTAAATAATAAATTAATAACTGTTAGAAATACTCCGAAAATACTGCTGCCTGGGTAGCAAAACAAATTCCTAAACACGAATTCATCCAAATAGGACCCAAATAAAGCCGTTCACTTTGAAGATGTTTACTTTACAGATTACGGATATAGTATTGTTCTTAGGTATAAACAATAATATTTGTTATTATTTATCAAAGCCATCATCCCTCACACGTTGTCTATTTAACCATAATGTGGCAGTTCACATTCCCAATCCAATTTCGAGTGATTTTTGTATCCCAGAAAAATAATTTTGGACGACACGGGAGCTGAAGACGCAGAAAGGATATTGGCGATTGGGAATGATGAAATACTCTCCAATAAAATAAAGACATGATATTTGAAGACGGAATATTTGACAAAGCTCACCCCGCATGCTTTATCAGCTATACACGTGACATGCTAGAATTAGTAATTATTTTCCTCCATGCATATTTTCTAATGCTAAAAAAGACTATGGAGACGCATTGTAGAATGTATGCCTTTCTTAAACAATTGGTGCCCAATATAGGGCCCAAAAAATTCTGCTTGACTTTGAAGAATCATGCATGTCTGCCCCCCAAGTTGCTTTTTCACTAACAGAAGTAAAAGGGTACTACTTTCACCTTTGCCAACGTGTTATTAGGAAAATAACAGTGTTTGCTTAAAAGCATCATCCGATTCTAATATTGACATTAAGTTGAAACTAAAGTCCTTACCTGCTCTGTTCTTTGTTCCAATGCCAGATCTAAGGACTGTTTTTCACCAACTAGCTAAAACATTTCCAGATGAGGATGGCTACAATCAAGTTCTCACATTTGTCGAAGGATTTTCAGGAAGAGCACCTCTCCTTTCCAATTAGTATATCACTATGAAGTGCCGCCGAGGAATCTCTTTAGACAAGAAATTGTTGTGAAAGTTTCCAGAATGGCTTAAATTTGTTATTCCATTTTAGTCACCCAAGCATTTGGAACCGATTGGATGGATTGAGGCAAGATATTGCTTGCCTGCGGCTATTATTAGCTAATGTCGCCTTGAGGTTAAAAATATTAAGTATGAGATCTTTCGTAATCAAGTGGCAATGATTGTGCACGATTATCCTAACCAGGAAAATGAAGTGTCATTTTTACCCCAAATTTTTACCCTATACAAGCATACTTACAACATTAGAATGTAAAGTGCTATGCTAGTAAGCCTTACCATACTACACTGAGAGATAAAGCGTTTAAAAATTGTCGTACAATTTCCTCCACCTCCCGCCACGGCCATACATCTGTGTCCATCAGGCATGGACACACGATGAGATCAAAACACATTATAAATCTCCACAAGAACTGGTTAAGTCGCCCAGGCAGAAAACAAAAAAATAATGATCAAGAGATTGGAACATGCGAGTAGTTTTAAGAGTGGCGTCTGAATTTTACTCCTTACAAAAGAACTGTATTTACTGTATATAGCCCTAATGCTGATGAACACGATGTATCTTCAACCGAACAGCAAGAAATGATGGGCAAAAATTTGAAACGCCTACAAGCCAACGTTCTTTCTGATAAAAATTGAATGTAATTACAATTGGTAACAGTCAGATGAGCTGATAATCTTCTATGGGTATAAGTAAGGCAAAAAAAGATTATGCATCAAAAATTCCACACTCCGGCATAATATGGTAAAAATTTAATTCCTAATAAGGAAAATTTAACGAAAGAGATAATATATGGTAGACAAAATGAACAGACATCATCTAAGTATTTCAGTGTAATTCACTATGTCTGTTATTCTAGTACAATCTAGTCTACTGGTTCTCATGGGATCGAGTCCCAGTACATGAGTCTTTATGTCCACATGGTAATATAAAAGATCTTGTTAAACTAAGATTATACCTTTATCCCTCGTTGATCTACAAGTTAGATGTATAATTAATTTAAATGCTTGTAGTTTCGTTGGATAGAGGAGACAGCGACATATTCCTATTCTTTGATTCACTCTTAACTGAATGTATTATCTCATTAACTAAATTTTCTCTGTAAATAACACAATGTACAAACACCATGTCTAAGTTGTTATCCTTTTTAAATTTCAATCACTGCTACATATATATATTAACCTTCAGAGCAGTGTTCCGCAAACTTTTTGTGTTCAAGGTACACCTATCAAATCAAAAAATTTTAGAGGTACACCAAAGAAAAAGCAATGTTTATTTAATATTTATTTATTACTAAAATCAATATACCTAATATGAAAATATGTTAAGTGAGAAATGTGAGCCTGTTTAACTGAGCACAGGTGATCAAAATTTGGAGCAATCGTTGATAAGGCTGCTCTCATCTCTTCATTGATCGTCCTCAGGCATTCTCTTTTTTTCGATTTAATAGTAGTGAGAGTTGAAAATCCCAATTCGCATAAGTAGGTCGTGGCAAATGGTAATAGAACTGCAACAGCACGCTTTGAAAGCAGTGGATACTCATTTTTTATATGCAGCCAAAAATGTGCTACCTCTACGACTTTTTTTCCGCGGCACACCAACTGATGACCACGGTACACCAGTGTGCCGCGGCACACGGTTTGCGGAACACTGCTTTAGCGGAGTGAATAGATTTATACAGACTTTAATTTAATTTACTACCTTTTCTTAACATGACAATTTTGTGACTTTTTCACTATGAATATATGTAATTCATACTTAGAGCATGTATATGCTTACAGACAGACACTCTTATGATGAGTTTAAAGTACTTTCGTACTCATTTACAGAAAAATGGCGCCGGCGTACATACTCCTCTAAAGGTTAAAACCTTTCCCAAACTACAAATTGCTTAATTAAGTCTTAGTTCATTTGTAGCTCTAGGTATTTTTGTTTAGTTACTGTTTTTTAGTTTCTTTGCCATTTCTTCTAGATAAACATGTTCAAATTACCAGATTTTTTAGGAATAAACATTTTCTTACACCCACTGTTTCTTTTATTTTATCTATATTACTCCACACACATGTATAATAAATACTTCACAACATATTATCAATGTTCTCAACCTAGTCGGTTTAAGAGAGTGAAAATGTAGATAAAAAGTATGAAGCCAAAAAGAAAAATGTGAAGAAAAAAACCGACACAAATTCATTCAAAACCACACCGTACTCACGTTCTAATTTTCATTTTGCAAATATTAAGCACGAAATTCATTCATTCAAAATATAAGCCTTTGAATTTCCTTCCTTTAAGTCTGCATTAATAATTTAATATTTAAAAAAAAAGCTGTTTTGCCTAACTGGTACCATAAATGCACCAACCGAGTTATTTAAATAAAAATATTACTTCATGCTATGTTTAACCTAATACAAAATCTTTTTGCGAATAATATGGTCATGTGCTATGTTTAGATTGAAAGAGAGAATGGCATGAATGAAAACGTCCTTCCTTATTAACTTCCTCAAAGATATTGAGGGCAAAACCATTCCAGTGGTGTTTTATAGAGAAAGAATAAAGTACATTTATGTGTCTCCTGAAAACTTGTACTTTTTCATGTAAGAAGTTATAGAAAATTACCGACGAAATGGCATTCAGTTTTAATCGTGTACTAGTTAGTTGTGTGTCTCAGACAGTTGTCATCGAGTTGAATACGTCTTCAGCTATTTCTGAGCACTCTGAAAACAATCAAAGAAATAAAACGAGAAGTAAATGTTCATATAATGATACTTTATTATAAACTCAAAAAAGCACATTTTTACAGAAATAAATACAATACTAGTATAATCTAGTTTCATAAACTCCTACTTTCAAATAATATATCAATCTAAATTTGAAAAAAAAAAGGAATGATCTAAGCGCATAGTATATATGTATATTTTTTTCAAGAAATCACTTAAATATTTGAAAAATAAAATAGGGTTGATAAAACGTAACACATTTCAACGAGATGACTGAAAGCGAACAGCGTACGACCCAATGAGTCTATAATAATTAGAAAAATCTTTCAACACCTTCCAGCCTCTTCATTGCACGAAATCACTATAGAAACAAGATCATTTAAACGGAAACTGAATAATATAAACGAATATATCTAAACACTTATTAATAGTAATAATGCTCTCAGAAGAAAAATCAGTCACGTTGCAAAATATTATATCTACGGAAACAATCAACGTCAGATTGATTCGAGACACATCGGTGATGGAATCATCGAACGGATGCTTTGCAAACAGCGGACTTCGTTTTGATCCCTTCTACAGCGAGGGGCGAGATCGTCCGTTAGCCGCTTTCTCGAAGAGGGCTACTCGAGACCTCGCACAGTTTACAAACAAAAAAAAAAACAGTTAAAATCCGATCTATAATTTACATTCGCTTCGTAAATTTGTAACTTTTCGTAGACTCCTTCCTACGCGTTCTGATTTCGGACGAATCTGCCGCATAATCGATAAAATCAATACCGAGCGCGGTTTCACGATCTAGAATTTGTTCAATATCAACAGTGTTGGTGTTTAAGGAAAAAATGAAAAGGGCTTTCCTTTATGGCTAAATGACGGGCGAGGCGGCGGGCGAATGTCAAGAGAAGTTCCCCCTCCGTCTCAGGAAATGATCCATGGGCGCGGGATAAATATATTGTGTCAATATATTATCATTATTAACAATTATTAGACTAAAGTGATGCTGTAAATATCGGTTAAAAACCGTAGTCTTTCACCGGCGGCCGAGATGAATAAATGAAATGTCATGTTTAGTTAAATTTTACTTAAAAGAAACAGTGTTAAAAAATAATGATTTCAACTATATCTTATCCATTAGATATATATTAAGTCTCGTCGATTGCAATAGTAACTTTGACACGAGTCTGCATCGTCGGTGAATATTGTTCCAGAGAAGACAGCATAACATTGCGATAGAAATGAAAAAAATATCAACTCGACGTGCAATATATACCGAAAATTGACAGTAATCAAAACTTGAGGTGCATATTTAATACGATAATTATTATCGAGGATGAATGTAAATTACGCAGAAGCGACGAAACTCTAAAACGATGCACCGAAACAAACAATTCGATATAACATTAACTATTGTACAACTTTTACAAAGTTATCGCAGACGTGACGGAGACGGCTCCTGTGGGGCCGCGACATTCTCTCTAGGCCCGCCGCGCCCTCAAAATATGATGCTTCTTTATGTACACATATTCCTTACAGTATTTTTTATTAGATATATATATTTATATATAAATTTTGTGGAACAATTTCACTAAGGGCTCGAGTGGATATATTCTTATGGCGTTCCGCGCGGACAGCCATTGGTCTGGCCGCTTAATATCGAGGAGTGCTCTCAGATCCTTGCTGCGGGTCGCGGCGGAGCGCAAGCCGTATTTTGTATTTTTTTTTGGTTTTTTTTCTATTTCTTTAAAAATATTTCTAAATTTTCATATCTACAGTTTGCATTTACATTATTACTTTTGACTAATCAACATTGAATTCTAACAATATTACAAAACAAAAACCGCAAGGAGACGTTCTTATCGGCGTTCGACAGAGACATCGGAAGTCACCAGGGTTCGCGTCCCTCGAATCGACATCTCTCGTTAGTTAGATTTCATCGAACGGCGAGTACTCATCTATTGTGAGAGAATACTTACGTTCGGCGTCATTCTAATTTATGTTCCATTCTCACACCGTAGTAAAATTAATTATTCATAAAAATATTAGGTACTTATGTATTTTAACGATAGAAAATGTCATAACAGCGACAGTGTCGCGGGGATCCGTCGAACGCTCGAGAACAATAATACGGGGCGGGCCGTAGCGGACCTATTGAAAATAATACAAAAAGAGCGACAGCTGATCGCACTCAGTGTATTATTGGTAGAGTTGACCTTGTAGCGAGAAAAAAATATTCATTTGTTTAGTCGATCTGCCGAATAGCATTTTAGAATTTGAAAGAGCAGCAACACTTGATTAATCTAGTCACTCGTCTACGAATGTCCAGACGGAGGGCGAGTCCGCCTGTCACCTCGACGGAAGGAAATTTTTATGAACCGCCGATTTCCCGAGTGATCAAATGAACTATCGTGATTACACTTTTAAGGCGTCAATGAAAATTAATCAAAACATTAAAGATATAATTTTTAATAATAATATAAAATGTAAATATAAGTTTATAATAATCTCTATACATTTTGATGAAAACGCCACTAAAGTAATGAAAGTCGCGTTCGCGGCCGAACATTAAGACAAAGGGTTTTCGCGGGGCCGCATGGACGAACCGTGGAAAACGCACCGCGGACGCACGACAATGTAAATAATACGTTTTATTATATTCCTGACGGATAACAGTTACATGTTCAAAAGCATAACTAAATTTCAACGACGATTCGAAGGACGGAGCGCTCGTACCGAAAGTAATTATGCACCCGAAATCTACCTGGAATACTGTAAAACCTCATTAATTTCAAACACCTTGCAAGGAGATACGCTAGAATAATAATGTATACATAATAATTTATATAGAGGATATATTTAAACATGTATCATTAATACTTTGCATTCTTTGTATTATTGAAAAATTGCATTCTGGCTGTTTGATTTTTAAGCCTCACAAAGGCAACTTATTGGCTTTTGTAAAATTTGATGGATATGGTGAATGAATGAGGTTTTATAAGAATAATGAATCGATATAAGTTTGATGATGAAGCAAATTGAAGTTCACGACGCTAAATTGGCGAGAGCTCCCCGTCGACCGTCAGCTACGATTCCGATTGCCGAACGTCCGGATGCTGCGGCAACGCAATAATTGTCTTCGGGTTTCGAGAGGGCAGATTTACATTCCGTAGCCGTACGGCGCTCCGCCGTAAGGGGAAGGCTGCTGTCCGGGAACTCCGGTGTAACCCATCGACGGACCTATTCAAGAAAAAAATGTTTTATTTATTGGAAGGGTTTAATTGTTATGAAATTTAATTGGAAACAGGAACTGACTTGCATCACTTCTTGTTTGCACACATAATCGTTTTTTTATTCAATTTAATATCTTCAGTAAGTCTGAAACTCTCATTTAGTGGGAGAACTTTTTGAAGTTTCCAAAAAATGATGTAAATACAAAGAAATCTCGATAATCAAATAACTCAAACTATTGTTTGTTCAATACTGATTAGGTAAGATCTTATTTTAAGAAAATAATGAAAAGTAACACAAATCCAACAATATTCGTAAAAATTGATGACAATTTCAGACCAATGACACTATTTTATCAGAAGTGTGATGAATTCTAAAGATTTCTAAACTTCATTGTTATGTCGGGTTACTGTTTCGTTATTTATATCATATTACGCAAACAGTGAAATAACATACCCGCCGTGAGCATGAGTTGAGGTTCAGCCAAGAGGATGGGCTTGTGTTCCGCCTCGGCTCCTTCTTGGACCCGTCTTCCTTCCGCAGCTTCCAGTCTGTCCACTTTACTCGAGTACTCTCGGATTACCTGCAAAAGAGAAACACACGTAAGAATTGATTGTCAAAATTTCTTATCGTATTATGTATAAAAAAAAACAATGGCACATCTCTCCGATTATACAATATAGGATATAATGACTCACTTGAATTAAGAAAGGCATAGCGAAGTCCATTATATTATGTCTCCATGCTAACTCTAAAATGACATCCGGTCGGAGAAGATCGTAGCACTGTAAAAAGAAGCGAGACATGATTTAGTGGCGTGTTGTTCAGATAGCAGCGGCATTTACTAATTTTTAATTCCACACAAAACGCACCTGGAACAGGCAAGCAGCGAAACAATCGTGATTGCCTCTCTGCAAAAACCACCCGAGAAGCTCTTCGGCGACGTCCTGCTGGCGTGACTCCGCCGCGTACTCCATCGCGTCTTTGAAGAGCCGATCTTTCTTGCAGAGCTCCACGGACTGCTTCCATCTATTGTTACCTGCAATTTCCAAGATATTATTAATATTTTGAAAAAGAAAAATTCATTTGGTTTCTTTGAGACCAGTTATAGTAATTTTGTGAAGTGTTAACCATCTGCTTACCTTTGTATAAATAGGCAGCTATACGTCTGAATTCTGTCAATTCGTGTTTTTCTAATTTCTGAGCCAGTGCGATTGTGTCGAAGTTGTCGAAAGCGTCGATCGATGTGCGGAGGCCCTGGAATATATGTTGTTTGTCAGTTACACAGAAAAATAACTCGTTCACAATAAAATAAAATATCTCATTGAAGAAGTCAGTTCAAAATACCAAAGAACTATGAATCCTTAAAATTACAGAATGAAGATATAGTTGTCACTATAGAAAAGTAAAAAAGAAATACTCTTATGAATACAAGCATATCTATCGCCTTAGTCTAAAGCTAAGTAACTCTGATTTGGTCAATGTTTGGGAAAATGAAATTTAAACATTATTTGTTAAGCATAAAATCTAAGCTATAATTATTGTTTAAAATTAAAATGAAAGATTGATGATTTGGCTCGTAGGGAACAATTCAATTATGTTTAATTACACTTTATGAAAGGAAATGCAGAATCACTTCACTATTTCAAAAACATCGAGAATTAGTTGGCTAGGTGTAATATTAAGGTGGGGATATACTTTCCTCTCGAATAAAAATAACTGTGCTATAATAGTTTTGACAATTGTTTACCTGATAGTCTTCCTCCTCGATGAGTAGACCGTTGAGCGCTTCGTTGATGGCCTTATTGTTGAGACTCTGAACGGATCGCAAGTAAGCCTTTACCAGCTGAAGGTGGCCGGTTTTGGTGAAGAAATTGACGGAGCGGGTGTGATCCATTCGCGGGGCCAGAACCAGAAGCATGTCGTTGAGCAGAAGTGGTTTGTAGTCCAGATAGAACTGGATGGCTTTGTAGTACAGCTCCATATTTGCCACCTGCATTGCGAGAATAAAAAAAGAGTAAAATCATTGAAAATAATTATAATAAAACACTCCCAAGACATGCTCAAAGAATAATAATAAGAGAAAAAAATATTCCCTGCAGAAAAAGTAAAATATCAAAACTGTTCTCTTTACCAAAACATGTTAGCACATTCATTGCTTTGACTATGGACTTAAATTTAAATTAATTAAATGCCTTTTCAGATGGCCTTCACTACAAAACCAGGCTAGGATTCCCTCCTATTATAATTCAACAGAATATAACAACCAAAAATAAAATACACTTTTCTTTGAACAAAATTTTAGTTTTAAAAACCCAACAGTTCAACGCAGGAACAAACCTTCGTGATGATATCTTTGAAGTGTCCTTCGCGCCAAGCTTCTCCGGGGTGATTCATCATAGTCTGGACGGCGTTGTCGTATTCTTCATATTTGTCATATAGAAAAACTAATTCAGCCCACAAGTGCGCTTGTTCTGCTGCTCGTAAAACCTGCAAATCAAAAATCATCATAAATACAGTGTCAATATCCCAATTTGTATAAAGTATTTACAATGTGCACAATGTAAAAAAGCTGCAGTGAATTCTCTCAAATATGACCATTAAAAATCACAATTGTCTCAAAGCTTTCAAAAGGAAAATCGTTTGAATGTAGTGTCTTTTTAAGTCAACTTTGGATTGATATATTCTTTGAAGATTTTGAAGAATAGGAAAGTTAAAAGACAAATTCTCAGACTTGTTTTCTTCTAAATATTTATTTGCTTGGTGTTATATGGCTTGCATATTACTTGGTCTGCTACCAAAGTAACTGCTAACTTTACAAAGATGTTTATACTTCATTTTGAAATGTCGTTATCAGCGATCAAGCACTTTTTAAAAATCAAATGCAAAAAGTAAAATCGTGACACATTATAAAGAGCAACGTGTGAAAGTATTAGAAAATTACCCGATTATATCAATAAAGAAACAAGCAAAGAGCAAATTCGTTCCCAAATTTGGTTTAGTTATCAGAAATCTAAAATAACTGTCGAACCTTAGGAATGTTAACTCTGGACCAAAAGAGCTCGAGATGCTCTCTCATCTTGGCGGGCTTGTACTTGGAGTATAGGATGGCCAGCTCCGTGAACATGCCCATGTGCGCCCGCTCCAGTCCCAGAGCTGCTTCCAAAAGGCCGATGAGCTCGTCGAAGTGCCCACGTTCTTGGTAATAGTTGATGAGGTCTTCCAGCTCGTCGGCGTGTACTACGATGTGCAGACCGCACATCTGCGCCAGACGGTACTCTCCTGCGTCCACGCAGGCGAAGCACACTTCCTTCCACGTTCTGGTTGAGTTTGCTTTTCGTGCTCCGTCCACCGCGCCTGAAAAGAGAAAAAGCAGAGGTTGCAGCTTAGTTTTGCATTGCACATGTTTTCAAGAAACATTCTAATTGTGTACGATACGGTGATACAGAGAACCAATGACTTGACTCCTTTTTTCTGCATTGCCAAAGTAAGAAGCATTCATTATGTCAATGGTAATTTGAATTATTCTGCGATAATGATAAATTCAATAGAAAGTCTACCAAACAAGTTTGTAGCAATTTCAATTTTAAAAAAAGCAGCAAAGTGCTCACCCTGGAATTCTTTAAGATGCACCAGAGTGATGGCGAGTCGGGCAAAGTTACTGACGTTGTTGTACAGCAACTTAGCTGCATCGTACATTCCGTCACCGAAGCACCGGTCTCCGATTTTTTGAATGTCAGCATGGTTGGGTCCTGAAACAAACTCTTCAAGGTCCGCAAGCCGAGACGTCCTCGCGTACGCGTAGATCAACTCCGACTCGATGTAAGACTCGCGCGCCTTCTTTCGGGCCATCTGAAAACACGCCACATCATTCAATCTTAAATCTTTACTTTTATCTATGCAACTTCTATATCGATCTTGACATTTTTTTTTCCATCCAAATACTACCATACAATACATATTGTGCGCAAGATGAAAATTCAAAATGATTTTATTATAATTACACTGTAATATATTAATTAGAAACTAATGAAGTGTAAACGTACATCAATTAAGGAGTGCTAAGGGTTAAGAGGATGAATGGAAAACAGATTATGTGAACCATTTACAGCAGTGTATTTAACCTTTTTTTAACTGTGACCCAAATTAGGGTTATGGTGTGACGACTCAAGACAATTCATGTTTTTGACCACTCCCAATGTGATGCATATGGTCTCTAAATGGAGGTATTGTTTCAACAGATGTTTTTCTACGAAACAATGTGTTAAGTTGCCAATTTTTTTTTTTCAAAGATTAGAGATAGGATTGGGCTAGGACAGGAGTAGTGGTTGGCTAATCACTCTCGGTACACCCTTATTATTTGAGGATTGAAATGGTGCGGGGGGAATTTGTAGACATCAAATTAATAGATTGAAAAAATGGTATTTGTACTTGCATTTGAACCCGTTCTTATATTATATTACACATTAAAAACAATTTTTTCTATTTGTTTTTAGAATAAAATATTGCTCAAAATATTCAATCTGATTTAATTTCATTGTTACTAACATAACACATTGAGTAAAAACTAACCTGAAGATATCTGACGAGATCCTCCCATGAATCGTTGGCGGTGGCAGTGGCCACGACGTCCATGTATGCGCTCGGGTCATCAGCCTTGATGTACGAGTCGATAGCCTCTTTCACCAGACCCTTCTGCAGCTGTGCCTTGGCCAGCTGAGACCACACGCCCGCTTCGTTGCACCGCTCGGCAAACTCGTAAGCGCGGTCCAAATCTGTCACTTGATCTATCAGCACCTGAAGTACAACCGTTTGTAAATGTCAAATTTGAATATAATGTGAAAAATTATTTTATTTTTTTAGCTGCTGCTAATTATCAGGTAATCTGACATCATGGATTTGAGTAATTTTAACTATTTAAATGATTAGTAATAGTTTTTAATTTTAATAACAAAAAAAGCAACAACAAAATTAAAAATTAATAGAAACAATTTTTACAACATCCGTTCACTTGATTGTGAATAAAATTCAGCAGACTTTATGGATAAAAAAAAGAGGGTGGGTAAAGGATCTCACCTGAATGGCGGATGTGTTGACATCAAACTTCTTGTAAATAGCGAATGCCTCCTCGTACAGCTGGTTGTTGATGGCGATGTTGGCGATATCAGGGGCGTCGTAGTTGTCGAGTCGGTTAATGTATTCCATTACGCGGGTTCGGTCGGCCTTAATAGCTTTAAAAAAAATTTCATTATCAATCTCCTTCCATTACATTCATGCTAGTTTTTTTTTTTTTTTTTTTTAATTTTTTAGGCTGCCTGTTTTTAACGACCCTGGTTACCTTTCGGTATATTCAGGTGTTCAAGTCCACGGATGAACTTGAACTGATATTTACTTAAGAAGTGTATCATGTTTATATGGGCCCATTAGAGTTGAAGTGAGCCAAGTGGTATTTTAGAAAAAAATAAGTTAGATGCATTGTAATATTTTACACGTTTTAAAGTATCGTAAAAATGAAGTAACCTCAGTTAATATACATTGCAATAGTAAGATAAAAATATGCAATCCATCAAAACACCAAGTAGAGACATGATTGTACTTCAAATTAATCATCCAAGATAAAAGTTTTACCATTTTACTAGTTGGCTCACTTCACCTTTCGAGGGTTCATATAAGAATTAAATGTATCACTACGTTTAAAGCTATTGATGGCGACATGGTTTAACTTTGCTAATGATTTGATTTTAATGACGTTTAATTAGCTGGGGAAATATTTACTTAAGCAAACAGTCTGCAGGTTTTTGAAATCAAATGTGATTATGGTGTAAATTTAATACTGTGGGCTGATTAGTGGTCAATTGTGTTAACTCTTCATGTCCATTGCAAATTACTTCATTGATTATTTGATAGCCATGTCTAAGGCAACAAAACAAAAAAAAAACGTATATTTTACGGCTTCCATTGTTTTTTTTAAAATATGTATAAACAAGAAACAGAAGGAAACCTAACAGAAATTTCACTTATTAAGACATCTAGGGTTTTAGACAATTAATGGTTTAACTCCCCATTCTTCAAAATACTAACTATACCTGAATTTTCATCCGTTCACATTCTTCATACTATATCGATGTGTGAGATCAAAATAATACCTGTCAAGATGAGCAGGTTTTGAAGGTTTCGATGGTCTGAGAAGACGGAACTGTCGAGGACAATCTTTTCCAAGAGTTCAATGAGTTCATTGGGCAGATCGGCGGTCATGAAAGCCTTCACAGTCACCGAAATGTCTTCAGGATCCTGAGTCTCCGACAGAGCAGTTTGCACTACCTGCAAACGTATTCATCGTTGAGAATTTGTACAGTAAATATGTGAATAGTAATTACAGACTTAAATACGACTAATCGTAACGGCTAGAAATGGTGCAATATAATTAATGCAACCCCAAAGTAGTATAAGTTATTTTTCTATTACCGGAAAGTAATAGTTCGGATAAAAAATTGGGCTGGATAATTTTACCATCTCACTGATTGTGTTAAAAATTGTAACACGAGTTTTGCAATAAATAAGTAAATAATGAAGTAATCAAAATTGATTTTATAATAAAGATTAATTAGGTACTACAAAAAGTAATTGTCTGGTATTATAAGAAATGGATTCTCAATCTTTTTTTTAACAGAGTAGTTAAAATAGAAGAAAAATGTAAGAAATCATTGTGTACGATTCGAGTCAATTGAAAATTGCTCTCTGAAGACTGTCAATCCACTGCTAGTACCTGATCGATGAGTTGCCTCTTGAATGGATTAGGGTCTGCCAGCACTTCAGCCCACAAGTCAGGATCGCGCCTCCTGACCAGATATCTTGCCTGCGACTTGAACAGCGAATTGTCATTGCAGACGGCAATGAGCTCTCGGTCACACTGTCCCCGTTCGTACGCCACACATGCTAAATGCGGGTCGCGCTTTTCGCAATAGCGACCGACCACACGAGAGTCGTACCTGTAAAAAAGCATAGTTATCAAATTTTCAATATCCCAAAAACAATGCAGAACATTCAGAACATTCGGTTGAGAATTGTTCATTTCAGTCTTGGTAAAGGAAAGTGATATAAAACTTAATGATAAATGATTTCTGTCCATATTGTGGATATCGTTTCTCTGGCAGACCAACGATGCAAATTTTTCAGCTGACTATGATAAAAGTATTGAAGAAGGTTAATTTACCTGATGCAATTTAAAAAAAATATATATTTAACACAGAATTTTTTGATTTGAAGTCGATAGCCAACAAAATTGGTTATAACTAACAGAAAATATAATAATATAATGCGATAAATAATTTTACAAAATCAGCTGAAAACAATCGACCTGGGGAAAAGCTATTCTACATCAATTCAATTGTTATGTTTTTTTATATATATATATATATATACGTATGAAAAAAGCTACATCGCAATTCCGGATATCATCGCTGCAGATTTTTTAGAATGAGGACCACTTCAGAAGAGCCGGCCAAGACAACCGACTTTAAAGTTAATGTTCCAAGGGTTAATTATTACAAATATTCAAGTAGTTTAAAAAATATGAACATAGAATTAATCATGTTGAGAGCTCTCATAAAAAATAAAGGAAGAGGACATTTATTTTTACCTATATAGCGAACATCATTGCATTAGAATAATCATGCTTTTACAAATCACTGAGTTAAAATCAATACAGTCAAAAGGACAGCTAAAGGGGAAAATTTTCAATGGTTTCGGCGGTAACTTTGTGGAAGTTCATTTTAATATACAATTTAAAATAACTTTAGATTATTCGACGTATTGTGCTACTAACTGTGACACGTGTTTCGCCTCTTTCAGAGGCAAAGTAGTAGCACAATACGTGGAATAATCAAAGTTATTTTAAATTTTATATTAAAGGGGAAAATGTTTACGAACAAAGAAACCTTTGTGGCTTTTGATAATTGGTGGTAATACAATCTTTCATGATGTGTATAAATCTCCGATATAGTCATTCACAACAATCAGGATAAGCTGCGCATTCTAAATAGATTATATCAGGGCAACAGATAATATGAGTCACAGTTCAATCGGTATCTGGCAATGCGGCTTACCATTGGTTCTCTTTCAGGAATCGTTCAGGATTGTTGTTCGAGTCGATGTAGATTTTAGCGAGGGCGTTGTGAGTGGCAGGCTCCACGCATCCTTCGTGAACTCTCGACTCCAGCCACGGAAGCAGCAGCTTCAACCTGAAAAAAATCACATCAAGTTGAAATTAAATTGTTCAAGTTCATTTTCTAAAGCATTCAAAGTATTTTATGTAGCGATCAAAATGTACCTGTTTCTTTTCTCTACTTCTGCAACCAGTTCATCCGTGGAGAACTGTCCTCGCACGACTAATATAAGATTCTTGATGATGTCTTCAGAGCAGTCCACATCCAACAGACCTCCCACCACCACCGGGAGCCTTGACGGGTTCACCTACAATAGTGGAAAATAAGGAATAATGATTGAAATCTTCAGTAAATTATTGATGTTAGTGAGAAAAATTACAATTTTGATTAGATTGAAGTAAAATAATTTGAATAGTTCAAATTTTTCACTAACAGCCGAGAGTTTCACTCATCGACATCTTCGGGAATTCAAGTACATGCTATTCAAACTGACAGTTAATAAACAAATGATGATTTACCATTATTATCACTAATGTAAAGAGTCATGTTTGTGTTATCTGAATTTATTTTAATACTCAGTTGATAATGCTCGCCATGATGAAATGGGTCCCGATTATATTAAATAAATGTGGAATTAGCGCAAAACTGTATTTTTTAAGTATTATAATACCGTTTTGATATTACTGACATATTTAAAATGGGTATGAATTCTGCCCTTACCTTCTGAACGTAGATCTCAATGTACTTTTGCAGACTGTTCCTGTAGAGGTAAAGAACGAGATCGTGAACAAAGTCGAATCGATCGCAAACGATGATGAGCGGAAGCTGGTCGGGCAACTTTGCTTCTTTCAAGAAATTCTTCACTCGCTCGGCATTGTAGCAGTTAGACTCTCGGCAAATTCTCTCGACCTCTTTTATTTGGCCAGTTTTGCATGCCGCCTGGAATATTCACAGAAAACAATTATTAAATGACACACAGGAGAACCTTGGAAATCATATAATATGTATATTATCAGGATAATAGAAGCTTTTGCGATATACTATAACAGAGCAATAAGATTCTTGGAATAAACCCAATTACTTTACCTGAATATATTTGAAGTGGACTTCCTGGTCTTGGCTGAAATTGACGATGGACCCTAAGAAATAAAACAACCCCTCGTAGGTCTTGAAGCTTTCAAAGAGGTCGATGAGCGCTTTGGTTGTGAGCTGCTCGTGATATTTAGTGGCGATCTGAACGCAAATCTGCAGATTCTGACGCATGTTGGCAGTGAGCATCGCCTTGAGGCATTCCAGAGAATCTTCCACGGAGAGCGTTCCGAAGAAGTTCACCAGCCAGTCGGCGGCGAGCAAATGGGTATGGACCTGTAAGAAAGAATTGTAAACAACTGAAACACCTTTTCATCAACGTAATCGAATAAAATACAGTGAAAACTGCTGTAACACGTTTTTAGCAATAAAGAAGCAGTAAGTAACATGAGTAAAAATATCAAACGTGGACAGTCAAAATAATAAATGTATCAATGTTTTCAATAAGAAAAGTTCATAAACAAAATTATTTTTATCAACGATTATAATTAGTGAACTTAGTAGTTGTATGTAATTTAAAAAAATCCATAATACAAAATCTATCTCGGTGATATAGAAGGGTTGACAAGATAGTAAATTTTAGAAGGCTTTAATTACCACAGCCCTCTTGATGTCGTAGAGGTCGGTGTAGTGCTCGAGCGCCCTCTGCAGCAGACCAGCCTTCTCGCAGAGCTGTGCCACGTGTGGCCTGTCATAATGGGTGAACATGGTGTTGCCGAGAATGGCATCTGCCACTTGGGGCGCTGACATCAGATTCATTTCGAGAAGTCTGTTGAACAACACTTGCATAATTAGTAAAATATTCACAGATGAACTAGCTTAATGGTTTTGACACATAAAGTTGGCTTTTACGGTTTAAAAGAGAGAAAGATGTGAAATTCATATAAGAGTTACAAGATACATATGAGAAGCAAATATTCAAAAAGTGATTCGTCACACAAATACAGAGCTTGGGAAATGATGATTAGAGTGTTGGAGAAATCACGGTTTGCTTGAATGTGCCAACTTTATGATTTAATTTTATAGGAAAAAAACCTCTTTTTTTAGCACTAATTGTAATTTCCATTCAAAGATTTTATTATGGACTATCATAACTGATATTAAACGGCATTGTTCAAAATTTGAGACAAATCATTTTTTGAATGTTTGCTCCTCATATATTATGTCTATTTAGCAGATATAAAACACTATGCTCACATTTACCTTAAACTGTTCAGTGCTTATTTACTACTTTATGTTCCCACAGCGTACGATGAACAATCACACTAAAAGTGTTATCTCGCCTGTTGCAATTGTTGCTTTAGGAAAAACCTGAATTGACTGATCGGTTGAAATTGCTCGCGATGAGCGTAATTAGTCAGCGCAAATCATGTGTTTTATTTTTTACAAACATGATGCCTATCCACCAAGAAATGGCATCAAATTAGCAATTTAAAAGTGATATTTCACCTATTTCCAGATGACAATAAACAACTATTATCAGCGTGCTTACATGTTTGAGATGTTTTCACGGTCTGTTCAAATAATTGACCTAGATACATTGAATAGTAAGTAATGTCTTTTTTTCATTTTGATATAATTTATTAGTGAAATAATAATAAATAGAATCGCATGTTACCTAGTCTGAAGAGGTCCCTCCTCGGGTCTGTTGTTCTTGAGAGCGTCGAGCAGGAAAGCGGTGCACTGTTGTACCATGTTCTGCTCCATGAAGACGTCCACGATCTGATGGATGTCGGCCAAGGGCTCTTCGTCGGCGACCAGCATTCCGGCAAAACCGGCTCCCTGCTCGGGACTCGTCCGCATCACGGATCTCAGCAGGAATATGTAGTCTGGCATGTGACCGACCTAAAAAAAAAAAAAAAATGAATGAGATAAATGCCAAGCCTTGTTCGAGATAGTTTGGGGAAAGAGACGGATTAGAGCAGTACTGCATAGGAGTGGCCTAACCAGTTTAGATAATGAATAAGAGAAGATGAGAGAAATATTAATATTTGGTGCATACTATAAAACCCAAAGATTGTCAATGGATCAATACTATTGTATTTCCTCGATTTCATAGTGCGTGGTACTTCTCTATCAAAAATGTAAAAGAAGATATTTTCCGGACATAAAAACAATTCAGAAAATTTGTCACGCAATCTAATGAAGTTTCAGACCGATGGAAATGAAAATTATTTATCTAACATATTAAATTTGAATCGTTCAAATTATGTACATTCCACCAAGCATAAATCAAATTTTAATCCAAAGAATAGTGGGTTTTATTTGAATTCAGTGACAAAACAATTGTATGCATACCTTTTTGGCATACAGAACGATCTTTTGGAACTGTCCCGTCTCGGCGAAGCACTGAATTACTTTGCTGGCGACGTTGGCTCTCAGGTAAACGGACAGAGCCAGTGTTGGATCCGCCTGCTTCACCAGATCTCCTAATTCTTCCGAACATTCCAGTTTGTCTTCTTTCAACCATTTCTCAAGCAGTTGTTTCCGACCTGCGTGTTGAACAAGAAAAAAAAACATAAGTTATACTTGAGGTAAATTGAACAATTTTATATTTAAGTAATTTCTTGACAATAACATACCTTGAACAAGAACCGGCCGACAGAGCTCAAGAGATTCGTGTTTGTTGAGCTGCGTCTGGTCCAATAATATACCAAAGTACTGAAGTAGGGGAGATGTCTGGCCGGCAGGAGTGGGGACTTGCTGGAACCTTTGAATTGTCGCAGGAGTTCGGAGGATGCCTTTGGGCGCATGCGCTGCTACCTGTAAATTCAACAGCAGAATATGTGAATAACACAAGCAACGTAACATATGATATGCAGGTTTTTCTTATTGGGCTGTTTTATGAACACTCACGTACCAAATACCCTATCTCTATCTTCATATTTAGTGCTTAAAGTCAAACAACGTTATCTACAAAAGTGTTTTTCGTTGATAGTGTTTTATTTCATTCTCAGCTATATGATAGTAAAACGTTGTTTCTTATGATCATACCTAAAATTTTTAGCATCACCATAAGCAATATAAATATACAGTACACAATAAATATAAAATATCAAAATTAGGTTTCAAATTAACACATGCTTTGTAAAGTTGAAAAATAGTAAAAATCGTTTTTTGGCTCTCCTGAAAAGTTAGGTTTTTGTAGATCGTGTTGTTTGACTTTAAGCCCTCAATATGGTTCTCAGCGTTGTACCCACAACAGATTCACAACTATAACTTGCCGTATTCTGTAACACAGCAGCAAAAAGTACTTTTAAAAATTGCCAGGAGTGTCTTACAAGATTTATTTGCTTTCTGTATCAATGCCATAATTTATTAAATGAAAAATTCGCATTCGTTTGTCTTTCATTGGACATGCACATAGAATGCGATCAGTATTCTGTAGTAGAGTGTATCACTCAGTCGGCCAAGCTGAAAAAACTTGTAGCGAAACCAAAATTATGAATCAGTATGCTTCAACACTGAATGAAATATTACAAATCTGATATTAACACTCTGATTAGTAACGCCGTACACGCACAACGAAGTATTGTCATCTATTATCTATTGCCGTTCTCATATTTTGTATATAAAACAATTTTATTCCTTCAGATGTGGAAACTTACAACAGTAAATTTTGGCATTGACATTATTGACCCCATAACATTAAGAATAATAAAACATAACTCGCTACTCGAAGGGTGAAGCGACGTTGCATTAAACCCATGGAAATATACCAGAACACGGCAACAGTACTTATATTATACCACGCACCTTGGCGGCCTCTCCGTATTGTCCATTTTGGAAGAACATGTTGAACTTTCTGACAAAGAGGTCTTCCGCCCCGCCCAAGTTGTTTCTGACGGCCATCCTCAGAGCCAGGTCGGGGTTCTGCAGGACAGTGTTTATGTATGGGATTATGTTTTCCTCCTCGACCGACACGGACAGCACTTGTCCTTTTCTGTTAACGCCTGTCAATGTCAAAAAACGGAATCAAATTAACACCTTAATTTGATGTCTTGGAAACATGAATGAAAACTCAGTTAGCCAAACACACAGATTGAGAGTAAATAACAGTTGTTTTAACCTCAATGATAATCAGGGAGATCACAATTAAGTTTTTGGAGTAATATACTTTAGTAATGTATTTCTTAGAATAATAAATACACCCTTTTTGAAAATACCAATAATAAACAAAATTATCATCACAAACTAATCAGTAAAAAACCATTGAAGTCTTAAACTTTTTAAAACTTAGCATCCGACTATCATATAATTGACTCTTTGTCTGTGCCTTAATGCCTTCCCCCTGGAACTCGGGATTTCCCCACCAATTAGGAATCCTTGATTTATACTGTATTCCGATCCGACATGTCAATTTGACCAACTAATAATCACAAGACGATGTTTCAATTTACATAACTGTCAGGGTTAACAAGTGTCCCTTGCACACTCACCTATGATACCACCGGAAGCCTCGTGGGGAGCCGTCACGAAGATGGTGTCCGACGATATCCGATTCATGTAGATGCAGGTGCCGGATTCGATGTCGTACATGTGAATGTATCCGTATTTGGTGATGAGGTAGATGACGTCATATTTCGGGGAGACTTGCATCGCGACCGGGAAATCGTTCTGGGCTTCGGGAGGGAAGAAGACGTCCACTGCTTTCTTCGGGAACGGCTGGTTGCCGGCGTGCGGTTGCCCCACCTCTAAGGGTAGAACAAGATGAATTTCAGTATCGAGGCACATTTCTCTTGTTATTTTTTTAATTAATAAAATATTGTCACTCTATACACGATTTAATTGTGAGTTAAAAGAAAAGGAATCGATTTAAAATAATAGATGTGTAATAAAATGAAAAAATATTCAAAAATTTCCTTGATAAAATGATTATAATAAAGTAAAAATTGCGAAGTCTTGGTGTAGTTAATATCTATTTTGGTTTGACACTATCGTTAGATCTAAGCAGTGTGATTAATATATATCCAGGAAACGGCGCGGAGCATTCATCATGGAGGGTACATTACGGACAATGAAATTTCAAGTCAAAAATTAAAAAAAAAAACACTTAAAACCAATCTATTACTACTAACAAAATAAATCTGTTCCGCTTAAAGTGCGATAACAACAACTCCTAAACTCACCGATGATGTGAAGTTTACCGCCTTGGACGGTTCTGACAGCGAAGCAGAACAGTGTGGAAGTCTCCGGGTTGCCCTCCTGCTTGAATGTGGCGAATGATGCCGCGTGTCCTTCAATAGGCTGAGAGCATTTACGTTCAACGGAATAGAGCTGCATTGCCCCCACCACGCGGTTCTGTAGAGCGGAAATACCTGCAAACAATTCAGAAATAATCAGTCAAATATTCAAAACAACAAAACAAAACATGTCTTCGGTCATGCCATGGAATTCTTCTTTCAATCTGGGTGTGGCTACTTATTGGGGCGAATAAATTTATTGAAACAACCTTATCTATGCAGTGGAAGAGTTATTCGTTCACCTCTGTGGAAATATTAGAATCACCACTGATTACATGCTTTCCTATCCTAACAATGGTTTGTCAATAGTAAATGACAAGCCGAGTAGGAAAATAAACAACTTGTGGTGAATCCAATTACAATTGAGCCGAAAGTCATTTATTTTCATTTCTACAATTTGAATTAGGAAACGGAGAGAATAATCAATTTAATTTGCGCTCAAGTGTCAATCATTCCAAACGTCTAGTAAGTGATATTAGGCCATACTGCAAGTAAAAGTACCATTTCTGTTCACCTAGCAACATATTTTTTGAATTTACGTTTATCTGCAACAAGACATTAATCAATCTTAGACAATCAATCACATTGTAAGCATCATCTCACCGACTAACAACAGCCAGGTCTGTTTTGGATCCGTTCTGTAATTAATGATTTGGCACTCGCTGAGTGAAGGATGCCGATCGAACATCTTGACCGGAGTGGAGTCTCCCTCCATCGACCAGTGGAACACTGAAGTCTTTGTGACCAGCGCCAGGGTGTTTAGAGAGATCCACTTCCAGAAAAGCACATCTTCGACCATTGTGTGCGCCTTCATTTTTGACTTCATTTCGATGTTGAATATCTGCAGGGTCTTCTGAGCTGAAAAACGAAAGACCGGGTTTGATTATAACAAAAAATATATAGTCAGTTTATCTTTTGAGAGGCATTCATGGATTTCACATTGTCATTTAATGAAGGATTACAAAGGTTATCATTAAAAATATTATATTGAAAAGGTATTACTCCGTAGTTACTGTTCAATCAATTGAAAAGTTAGGAGAGGGTTACGAAAAGAAAGCTCAAGATTTTTACAATGATAAAAGAAGTTATTTGCCGATAAAACATTACTTAAAATAGTATGTGCTTGTTATGTACTTTTAGAGTATTTTAAGAATGTAAAATCTCTTTCAAATCGACACAGCTTGATCTAATATAATATAACTATATATAATATGTAGTTTGAAATCAAGAGGATCGCTTTTTGTGATACTATGTCACATCGACAATCTGTAATGTAAAACATCAGAACTATTAACACACTCGTTCGTCAGTCGCTCACCTTCGGCCCCGGCTTTTCCTTTCAGGGCGATGACCTTACTGGCGGGATTCATGATGGCCGAATCGGCGCTGATCGGCCTCCGCAGCGGATTGGTCGGGTCGGCCATGTCTATGATTATAACCTCGGCCGTCTCGCCCACCTTCTCCCGCACGCATATGAATTTGTCCGACTCCATGGTGAGCGTGTTGAATGACACCGAAGCCTGCGTAATGCCCACGCTCGTGAGCTGAAAGCAAAACGTGACTCTTTGTATTTTATTTGCAAACATCAGATTCAAATATATAGCAAGCCAATTATCCCATACAATGTCATGGAATCTTCTATGAAAAATTATTACAAACGAATTTTCAACTGGAGGGATGAAACTCTCATGAATCATAAGCCAGTGACAGGATATTTATATATCGACTGTGGAAAGGAAAAAGAACATGTTTGTTGATTTTGGGCCATATGCAAATTATGAATTATACACAACCTTGAAGTGCACGGAGACTCCTAAACTGGTGTTTAATTGACATAATCTAATATTAATTAAAGAAATTGTCTAAAAGGAAAAACCTTTATTTCAAACATTTTTCTTGGTTTTAATTTTTTATAAGGTCATCTTTTTCAAACTTAAAAGCTAAGTTTAGATACTAATTCGGCATTTGCTGCTTGCATCCTTTTGATAGAACGTGTATCAAGTTTGATACATTGTGATTATCAAAAAAAAAAACCTGTTTTGAAAAAACTGTGGGTTACGTCCTTTTTTCTTTCCACAGTCGATATCATTACAACTAACAGTCAAGACGCCAGATAATTTTAAATGGGAATTAGAGAAGTCATTCGAGATCAATTCGAGGAGGAAGACATCACAAACAATCGTTCAAATTTTGTACATTTCCACGAGTTTAATCTTTATTGGGGTAAGTGCGGCTCCCAATATCCAGACATAATAAAGTAAGGCAACAAAATAAATGGTCAGAATTTAAATCAATTTCTGGTCAGAATTTAAATCAACTTTTGGTCATAATAAAATTCAATTTTTGGTCAGAATAAAAATGTTAACGGTCAGAATAAAAATACTAACGGTCAGAATAAAAATAATAAACGGTCAGAATAAAATTAATAAACGGTCAGAATAAAATTAATAAATGGTCAGAATAAAATTAATATACGGTCAGAATAAAATTAATATACGGTCAGAATAAAATCTATTGTACGGTCAAATTTTATAAATATTTCGGTCAGAATAAAAAAAAAATGAAATTAATAATCCTTTTTTTTCAACATTCATGTTATGTGTGGAAAAGCAGACTCTTATAATAAGTCATTATTATTACAAATAACGCATCATCTGATTACATACCACTCGGTTTGTTTATATAAAGGTAGGGATCCACCGAAGTGCAGTGGATGTAGGATTCCAAGAGGAACCAAGGCTTTATGATGAATGTTGTTAGTTTTCACTTTTTTAAATTCAAAAAAAAAAAAAAAACCTCTTTCAATTAAAAAAAAATAGTGTTTTCCTTACAATAAGTGTATTATATCGACTGTAGAAAGGAAAAAGGACGTAACCCACACATATCAAATTTTACAAAGGGCGCAAAAACGTGTTTTGATGATTTTGGGCCATATGCAAATTAATAATTATACACAACCTTGAAGTGCACGGAGACTTCTAAACTGGTGTTTAATTGACATAATCTAATATTAATTAAGAAATTATCTAGGAAAAACCTTTATTTCAGTATTTTTTCTTCGTTTTAATTTTTTACAAGGTCATCTTTTTCAAAATTAAAAGTTAAATTTATATCCTAATTCGGCATTTTCAGCGTCCATCCTTTTGATAGAATGTGTGTCAAGTTGTATACATTGTGATTATAGAAAAAAAGCTGTTTGGGAACAATGAGGGTTACGTCCTTTTTCCTTTCCCCAGTCGCTATGATATGTACCATAGCAATTCTTTATCTAAATGTTCTTTCCAAAAATATTATCCTTTCCTTTACTCTCTTCAGAGCAGATCACAATGTATCGAATTGTACAAATAATAAAAAATAGTTGCAACTTTTAGATTATTTAAAATTATTTAATAACCAAAAGAATATCGGTTAGGCGGAAATACCGTGAACATTTTTTTAAATAAAAACTTTTTTTGACACGAAACATACAAATGCCTGGATGTGGAAACCTAGTCTATGAAAACTGTCAATTCTTCCTTTGGGCGCGCAATAATAGTGATTCATTCAATGACCGTGGCGCTAGTAGCAACGCTCGTCCAATCGCCCATTGGACGATTTGCCGTAAGCAACTTCACTTTGCACCAATAGCAACGCAATACGATGACATCATATCATCAAAAAAAATCAGACCATCTGTCAAAATAAATATGACCGATTCCATTTAAATTCTGACCGATCCCATTTATATTCTGACCATTTAATATAAATTCTGACCATTTAATATTTATTCTGACCACTTAATATAAATTCTGACCATAAATTATTTATTCTGCCCTCTGTAATTCTGACCGATACATTATGACCATTTAATATAAATTCTGACCAGTGTAATATAAATTCTGACCGATGTATTAAAAATTCTGACCGAAACTGAATTAAAATTCTGACCGTTTAAATACGAGCCATAAGGTAATACAATGTTTGTATACTTAATATAGAAATTAAGATTTGTGTAGAAATGTGATAAAATTTAAATTTGTGTATTTCATACTATGTGAAAACGTGACTATGGCATAAAAACAGGATTGGCTGCATAACAATAATAGCATGTGAACAGCCCAATAAAAATGAATACCAAACCTATCTGACAATAATAGAGATGAAATATTAACAATGAAATGCTCAATTTAAATTCTTCTTAGACAAATAATAGAGAAACTTTCTTATGAAATCATTTTACACTCTGCCCTATATATGACTTAGGTCAAAACACATTGCAGATAACGACCGACAAAGACAGATTCAAGTGTTCCTCAATGCGACAAAAATTGGGGCAGATCGGGGTCGGCGATACCGTCAATCGTTCGACTCCCCCCATGCCTAAATACATTATAAGTCTCAATTTTCAAAATATTGAATTTCATCGGAAGCGACCCGTAGAGTTATCAAAAATAAAACACAAGCGTAACACGATAATAATGATTCAGATAACGCCGTGATATCGGAAATATTGTAGGTCACGACTGAGAGAAGACCAATAAAATTGCAGAGTCAAGTAAAAGACAGTTTATCAATGACATGATGATGACGAATACAGTAAAACCCAATCTATCATTCAAGCGCTCAGCATGTATCAGTCATTTTTTACGGTCCAGGTCAAACACCCTTAACCCTCAGGCACGAATGCTTGAAATAGATTTTGAATAGCTGATTCATATCTGATGTAAAGCAGGATGAGCATAGAATAGATATAAAAAATGGCATTTAATTTTAAAATAATTCCTGCACTAATTTTGGTCTAAAACGTGATTGTGTTGAGTATTTTATACCTTTCAAAATAAGAGTATGCACAGGGGAATAGTGACATTACGAGCCAATAGTTTTGAAACCAGTGGTTGTCAAATTTTTCATTTAAAGTTATTACTCACAGACCAGTGCTTTGTTTATGTTATGTGGTAATACTAGGGTAATACCCGGGTTTTACTATAGCACGTAAAAATCCCTAAGTAAAGAAAAAAAAAATAGTGTCACACTTTCGAATAACTGTGGAATCTTTCAAAACGTAACTTTGACTTAAAAGAAAATCTGGCCCTTTTAGCAGTGATCTCAGGTAATTGTGGCATGATATAATTGCGAATGATCAATCCCGGAATCTCGGAATTAAGAAAATGTGAACACCAAAATCCCAGGATCACAAATAGGGTCTGGGATTGGATTCCCTAATAAACAGATGTGTGTTCCGCTTACATGGCCTGTGCGGCCAAAGTTTTAGTTATCAAAAATGTCAAAAACTGCCTAAAATAATCAATGTGTGAATTTTAAGCTTGTATAGAAGTAGTTTTGACTAATAATACATCTTTCCATTCTTCTCGAATCTACCAAAAGTCGTTTTAGCCGATATTGACAGTAAGCAATTCAATTCAAAACTATTTCAAAATTATTTTTTTTCAAATCAACAGATTACTAAACCTTCTTCAACTGTATTGTTAATAAATAACATATATATATATATGTATGTACAGAATGTCATTATAAAAAGGTTGTCAATGTTTTAATTTTATAATAAATACATTACATTTCTATTAATACCTTTCACTGCACATAAATAAGGTTTATATTTAATGTAATGATAAATTATTAATCATCACTGTTATCATCAGTGTTATATAGCCATGTTGATAGTATGGAATAAAATTTATTGTCAAGTGCAAAGTGCAAGATACATGCATGACAGCAATTCACAGAACTGTAAAAACTCTATTATAATGGACATCATTGTATATTTTTACCAATGTGTTCTCTTCCAGAGTGGAATCACACAGACTACGAATGGAGCTTATCAAATCGGTTATACATTTGCTCGACTTTTCCTTTCGGAAGATAAGGATAGGAAAAGACTAGTAGTCAGCATATCGCTTTTGTTATAAAGGCGTTTTATGGTAAAAATTTTCCATTCAAATGAGGAAATTGGCAACATTAGTGTTGCAAGTTTAAGTTCGAGACATTGCAATGTTTTAATCGCATATTTTCAATCTAATTATAGAAACTCCACATCAAAACATTCGGAATACCTAGTTTATTATATAATTGTCTTTTGGCTTTAACCCATTGGGAAGTGAGCAATTTTTCATCTAATTAGATTTTACAATATATTAATTATATAATTTTAAGGGAAAATACTACTTATAATTTCAAGTTATAATATTTTTTTTGAATTTAATAGTGAATATTTAAAATAATTCATTATTACTTTTAAATAATTTTCAAGAAGCTTTTACTTCGTATTCCGACCTGGATCATTATTGCATTCTTGTGATCAGGAAGGTAATCAAACCAAAATGGGATTTTACGCTCAATATTAAATGACTGCCGATTTGTTTACAATAATAAACTGACTAGAAATTTCTTTTGTTCATTTGCAATAAATAAAAAATAATGTGACTGCCAAAAAACGCATCTATAATTGTGTATGTAATCACTGAAGGTATAATAATAATGGATTGAATTGGCATTTACTTGGTAGAACTCCATTATAAGGTCAAAAAATATCTATGTATTTTAATTTTACAATTATTTATTCTTTTATGATTCCTGACGTATTTACTGTATAAGATAGTCTTGACAAGGGCGAAAAGTCAAGATAGCTATCAACTGACTAGATAGTTACCTGAAAACAACAGTAAGATAAATCAATAGAACTAATTTAGAATTTCGACTGAAGGTGCTTGATGGAAATTTATGTTTACGTTAGAACTATTTTCACAATGTACACTTCCATTATAACTTTTATAATTCTTGCCGAACACGATCCGGGTTTCGCCTCTCAGGATCTTCCGGTGCTATCCAGTGCGCGAATGCACTTAAACTGACTCGTGCATTCGCGCACTGGATAGCACCAGAAGATGCCGAGAGGCGAAACCCGGGTCGTGTTCGGCCAGAATTATAAAAGTTATAATGGAAATGTACATTGTGAAAATAGTTCAATAGAACTAGTTTGAGATAATTGAACTTCAAGGTTCGTATCACACTTTTTAAAAATAATTTTAGTTTTACTTGGTTTTTTATGGATTTACATGTACGGCAATAGTTATCAAGGGTTTAATGAAAACCTGCTACGTTTTATTGTACATGAATATTTTTCTGGCAAGCTGCCGATTCATAAACAAAAAAAAAAAAAAATTCAGATGGAAGTGTTATATAATGATACACGTTTTATTGAGAAAGTAAGTAGTACAAATTTATATACAAAGACTAGTGCATTTTCAATAAAAAAAAATTACACATAACAGGTTGAATGCCACCATATCCATTCGAGTTCAAATTGGCCACACAGAAGACAATCTACAAAATTGAGTGGCAGCGAACCTGTTAAAATAATATTGAGATTTTCGTGATACCAGTGTATTGCACGTCATATCACTACTTCAGAAGAACAATGACGCAATTAACGAATGTATAGTTCTTCACAAATCGCAATTTAGTATTTTTCATGCATATTCAAGTAACAATTGAATCATTATAGAGTATCTTTTCCCCAGGTCGTTTGTTAGTGGCTGGTTTTGTAAAAGCATTCATCGCTTACTTTCACAAATTGCAACAAACCTGTCAAGTAAATCTTTTCTGGTATTTATAATCAAGGCATGAGTAACATGCAGTTGTACCACTTTTGACCCTAGTAATAATGCACATCTTTTTTAGAAGGATTTGATTAAAGTTAATAGTTTTTTTCGAGCACGACTCCAGTTGACCTTTTCGCCCTTTTAGCGCCTAGGCAATTTGATAGGTACTGTCTTTAAATAGCAACAGTTTTATTCATTTTTGTAGAGATTTAGTCAAACTCTAATATCTTTTCATAATGATGCCATATTTATTTTATTGCTAAAATGAATTCCCTCGCTCAGATAAATATCGCAAAGATAAAAGTATTTAAAAAAAAAAAAATATCATTATCTGCACTATCTAACGTCATGATCAACGATAATTATGCCCCATAACTTTATGATTCATGTATTAGAACAGTGAGAACAATGGTGAAACTATATTTCATTACTAGAGTTGACATGTTTAGAAATAAAAACAAACATTATAATATATGCCATCACATTATATTATTTAAGTAAGCACTGCATTGCCTTAATCTAAGTAATTAAGAGGTGTGTGCTCTTTATGGTATTATTATCATTTAATAATAAAAAGACACTCTCAATTCACAAACAATTTCATAAAAGAATTGCAAATTAAAAAAGCTAAATGTACTAGAACGATTAAAAAATAATAGGCATAATCAAGTCAATAACATCATCAACCTCCATCTGGCATTGCAAATGTATTCATATTTCAACTATTTGCTAAATACCAATACAGTGAAACCCCGATTCTACGTTTTCTAAGGGACCGTAATAAATCAACGAATAATGCGGGAAACCGATAATGCGGGAAATCTTTAAATAATACAAAAAAAATGTTTAATTTTAAAATAACTTCCAATTAACTTGAATATAACTTGCCCTACTCAGTTGCCTATTTGTAGTTTGGTACTTAAATTTTGACAGACACCATTCGAACTCGAGTTCTTTTCTAGGTTTACTTTGTTTGCTATTGACATATGTCGACTCGCTTTTCTCCTAGATTTTTTCAACGCCTTGAATTGTTTTCAGTTTCTCAGTTAGAGTTCTAATTTTCTCCATTTAGGCATTTTAGTTTTGACTTTTGAGTTAGAAAAATTCGCACAACCAGCTGCGATGTAAGAATATTTATGAACGAATAAAGAAATATATGTAACAAAAACGGTCCAATCGGGATAGTAATTGGGACAGGACGATAATATGTAGATGATAGATCAAGGTAAATCGGTGAATGATAAACGTGGAATTATTAAACATTGTTATTACGGGTCTTGGTTGAGTAAAAAATAAACGATCCATGCAATAAAACGCGAAACAAGATGCGAGGCAAAACTACTTATGAGAAATATTCAACGAAAACGGTCAATCAAGATAATATTTGTGATGGGACTATAATATTTAAACGGTAAATCGGGGAACGATTAATGCGGGATTATTTTACATTGTTCTTATGGGTGTTTGGCCGGGACTATGAAAAATAAACGATCCATGCGGGAAAACGAACAATGCGAGAACGGTAGATTGAGGTTCCATTGTATCTAGCTGATATTTGTTGTAATCAACAATGATGCCTCAATAAATGCAATGTAAATACTACTCAAATTTGTCTGGAGCCACTCTGTACCCCGTCTCTCCTCGATCCTATTTTTCGAAGTTTCGGTACAATGTTAATGACCAAACAAAGTCAATCAATCACCATTGCTAAAACCCTTACAATACGCTAATATAACTAATAATAAATAATCAACTAAATTTACACTAATTTGCACTTAATAATCTCATATTTGTTATTACTAGCTGTAAGCCCGTTGCCATCAACGGGGAGATTTTTGTTGCATTTTTAAATAATCAGAAAATTTACTGGCGTGAAAAATCAATTGCAAACCTATTTATTGAATAAGCCAGAAGATCTAAACGTAAATAATTCTCTAAATAGATTTTTAGTTTCAGTTTCGGTCATAATTTTTAATACATTGGTCAGAATTTATATTAACAGCTTAACGACCGTGGACGCGTATTTGAGTCTTTGAAAAACAAAGGTTACTGGCTGGTGGACGCATATATTCGTATAGGCAAAGTATCTGGAAGCTAAAAAAATTAAATTTTGTCTCAAAGATATCTCAATTTGCTTACAAATTATAGTGAATTTAGTAAAATTACAACTTTTGCGAATTTTTCGCAAAATTTTATTTCGCCAGGTGAAATTTTATAAAAAAAAAACGCGCGGTCGTTAAGCTGTTAAGAATACAAATAGTTCTCTAAAAGAACTAAAATACACCGGGATTGCAAAACAAAATACGCAAATAGCGGAAAATTCCGGGCACGTGAAAGCAGGATTTTACTGAATTTTAAATTATCAAAAATTACGTTCAAACCAAATTTAATAAGAGAAAACTTTCTGCTCAAAAGGTTGAAAAAGAATTCGATCCATAGTAAAAAAAAATCTTATTATTTTATTTTTTAGTTTTAGTATAAATACAAAAATTATGTGACAATAAACTTTTGATGTAGCAGGGGTGTCGAGTCGCGAAAGTAACATAAACCATATAGACAGTAGATATGTCAACTCTTAAAATGCTGAAAATCCGTGTAACATAGGATGTCAAAAATCATCAAGACAGGGGGGGGGGGGTGGTCGACCCTTAAAATGTTGAGAAACTGTGTCACATATAGGATGACCAAAATCATCAAGACAATTGAGAGGGTATCGTCCCTAATAATGTTGCTATAAAAGATCATGTTTGATATAAGTAGGAAAATTTTCTCAAAATATCCAAATATACATGTCACAAAATATAATATAAAGTGTCAGAAAAAAGTCAGAAAACAAATGCAATTTTCACATGCAAAATAATCGTAATTAATTACACATTTTATCAAAATGTATGAAAAAAAGTCAAAATGTAACTCCTTATACAAAAATATTCAAATCATAATTAGAATATTTGTAATTCGTATTTATTGATAGATTTGCCATATTCCATTTTTAATACAAACAATTTAATTTTTGAATAATTCTTTTTTCAAATATTTAATATATATATATGATCTATTTTAGCCAACTCCATTAAAGTCGCCGTACCTCTGTGGTAAGCTGTTCCTAAGGCTGATAATACAAAAGTCGGTGTATCGAACCCAAAAAAAATACGCAAAACTAAGGAAGATCTTAGTTTTGCATTTTCCGCGGAGAAAAACCAAACCCCCAATTACACGGTCCCGACTATAGTGTAAATGGGGGTTTTACTGTATATAGATTCTGATTCATGAAATGCAATACTATATTTTACAGTATAAATTAGGACGTCTTGTGTATCACTTCTAAGCCAGCATATAAAATAATATTTGTAGAACTAAAATACTTATATTTTTTAACCTTTAAGTATTATAAGGACTTGAAATCTTGTAATCAAATCCTAGAGTTAAAAAATATATATATGAAGCTTAATTTGAAATAAAATACCATTGAATATTATCCTAAAAAACTTTATTGAATATTATTCTAGACTGGGCATTGAAAACAGATGCCTGCAGCAAATACTAGTAGTACGGTGGTCTGACTTTGTCAGGAACACTGAAATAAGAGAGCGGACTAACCAGCCCCTTATTACATCTAAAATAAAAAGCGACAATGGACCTGGCTTGGCCATGTGCTGCGGATGCACCAAAAGAGTCTGAAACCTGCCAGTCTCTTACATAAGCCCGATGGACAATGTGGAAGGATGATGACCATCCACAGAATGTACTCAGCGGAGCTACGGGACGCTGGAATGAAGCAAAGAGACTGGAGAGATTGAAAATCTTCGAGGACCCATGCGGCGACCATATGCTCCGTATAGGGAGCGGATATGGTTTCATTTTTTTATACACAGTGGAATCTCTATATTCGTCATTGATGCGTGCCCGAGGGCCTAATGAATATAGAAAATAACAAATAGACGTTTGTCATGTCTAAAAAACCCCCCACCATTCCAATCCTAAAATAACAGGATGTAGCGAGTGATTAGCTAACCACTAGACCTGTCCTACCCTTATCTTTTCTATCCCTAACTACTCTCTTCGAAAAGAATTTGAGCGACTGAGTAACAAACAGTTTATTATAGAAAAACTCTTGTTGAGATTCCTGTTATGAGGCCATTGGGAGCGGACATGCATTTAAAAAAGAAAAGAATTGTTTGTTTTTTATACGACTCTGACCCCACCCAGACCAACTGATATGATAGAGATTATTCTGCTATGAATTATGTTAAATGTAATTTGAGCATAATCACAATCTATCATTCCAGCAGATGCGTACTGTTACAACTGAAATTAACGACTCTACACCTGAGTTATCTAATCATTATATTAATAGGCCTATCTAGTGTGATGAAATTATTTTGGTGGGCGGAGAGAATTGGTAATGAATATAATTTTTTATACAGATATCTGTTTTCAGAAGTTGAAGAACGGGCGAACTGTTTTACAATGATTGAAATATAATAACGACTATAAATTCTGGCACTACGAAGCGCAGGCAGTGAGGTCTTCAATATTAATTCTATTTGAATTGTGATTTGTAGGAATTGTGCAAAATCATTCATTTGTTTATTTTCAGTCGGCTTCAACCTATGTTATTCTTGAGCAGCGATCGCCAACTGGTCGTATTTTGGTGGTCTGCAGGTTTGTTTCAGCAACGTCCTCGGAGCTAAGAACCCATAAACTTATATCAAGCAAGTGGCAAAAAAATAAGATTTTTTCATCATGTCCACATCTAAGCATTCATTTTTTTTTCTATGTACCCCGTAGGATCCCGAAAGTTAAACAGAAATCTGTTGAAAAGTAAATTTATGATAGTAAAAACACAATATTCCTTTGTACTTCATTCCACTTTATTTAATATGTCAGGACCGGTTTCGCTCATTACGAGCATCGTCAACTGAATATTTTGTTTTTACTAATATAATGCCTTTCCACCAAATATTGACAGTGAACACCCTAAAAGTGTAAATTTATGATACTGTGTGCACTGGGATTCGAACCCATAAGCACTACACAGAGGATGGCAATGTTAATAACTCGACCACTTTCCCGACAAACGTTATTTCCATGTCACAATAATAAAAAAATGTTTTTTTTTAAATGTCAAAAAACCTCAAAATTGACAGTTTAGTGACCCGCGTTATTATTAAGGTTGGCGACCGCTGGTCTTGAAAGGAATTTGTATTAAGTTACTCAATTTTTTGCACAAATCAGTAAGATGTGATCATCAAATAAGGTTAGGTTACTTCAGAACAATTATGCTCTCGGAACGGCGAAAAGCAATTTAGACCAGCCATAACTGTCAAACGGAGTGATGCATTCTTCTAAGGATCTGAACGACTGGAATTGAATCGATCGTATGTATCATTCATTCCGATTTTGAAATTCGAACAGAACTCGGCGACGTTAGCACGGAGGGCGCCTGCATCGCGAGGAGCCGTCGGTTTTGAATAATCTAATTTCACTTCGAAGAATTTGTATGACTCATTTACAGTATTGCAGTACGTCACGACAAACGTTTTGGAACAATACTAAAAAAAGAGCGGGGGTCGGAGATGTCGAGAAAAGATAAACAATGTCGGTGGCGATTACATTCGAAAGCGAAACAGAAACAAACAAATTCAATTCGCCGAGTGGCATTCCGACGAAAGAATATGTTGTACACGATGAAGGTACTGTCATCGTAATGCAGCCTTATAACGATTTCGGCACACACTCGGCGTACTGTGACAGATAAATAGACATTCTGGTCCGTAGAGCGTGAAATTTTCCGGTCGAAGGAGCGTCCGACGCCGATATCGGTAATATCGAGATGGAAGGATCGCCGGAATAATGAATCGATTCCGTCATCTGGATGTCAAAAAAAACATATGTTGGCATAATGAATGTAGGACAAATCGATAATCCCGAACGATAACGCCGAAACGACCGCGAGTAGGGGGGTGGATCCCGCTCTATCTGTCAATGAAAACTCTGGGATTGCGCAATGGCGACTTCGATCCGCTCTTGCGCGTTCCGTTGTCGTAGATTTTACAAAATAACAAAATACAGCAGATTATCTTATGGATTCGAACGTTTATGTATGGGCTTTCCGCCGGATCGAGGGTCCGTTGGGGCATTTTCTAGACGCGGCTTTCGGGCGGTGATCGGCGTCTTTACCTGCAGATGCTCCTGAAACCGGATAGGCAGTATTTGCGTCATGGTGATCCGTTAAAGCGCTGTCCCCGTTTCGATGACGATTTCTTCCACTGTATAGAACTAAAATACCCTCTGTCCGAAAACAAAATATACACGAAAACTGTCAAATCACTCAACAAACTTCACGCGAATGCGAGCGACCACCCAACATGGCGCACGTCACTCGTAAGAAAATAGTCCCCGACGTTGACGATTCGCGGCCGCCTGGGTCGTATTGATTTTTTTCAAACAAGTTCCCGACGCTTTTCGACCGAAATTATTTTTTGTCAGGCACTTAACTCGAGCGTTCGCGGCCGCCTGCACGACACCCGTTTACAATAGAAATGATTCTTACTGGCGGATGCCACATACACAGTCAGGAATTGAAACGCTTATTGACAACTTTAGCCATAAGTTCGATGCATAGGTGGCCAGATAGATGAGATTGGTAGCTCGATAATTACATTGAACATTATTTTATGCAGAAAAAGGCCTGAATTTCTTTAACAAAAAACTATAATTATTCTTCGATTTATTGGTTTAATCTATTTAGATGTATTTCAGTTACACGAACAGAACATGCGAATCACTATGTTTTTTATTATTATTATTACAAATTACAACTAAGAATATCGAATCCTGTTTTATCTATCCTGAGAACAGCATAAAGTAAACGCTTATATTTGTATTGATAAATAAAAAAAATATTGCCTCTTTTACGCCTTCCAAGAGAGTGACACGATCGAACGCCTAAGCAATCTGAACGCGGTGTACAGTACTCTGCCTAGTGAGCTGACAAGGGAATCTAGCGAGCGTGTGAATAAAAACTGTGGTACAGGTCAAGTAAACAGCCGTAAATTTTCGTTACGGCCCCGTTACTTAAGGGTTGAAAAGATGGAAGAGCATTTTAGACATCACAAACATTCTTGCCGTCGAACAGAAATCGATTGAAAAATGCACTTCGTACTGGCATTTGTACCCATGAGGTTCATCGTGTAAGACAATGACGCTATGCACTGAGTAATGCTCCCAAGATGCGTTATCACTCAATATTGCTGCATATATGTACATTAATAACAATCAAAATATGTATATAATATACGAAGCGAAGGCAAGTTAAATTTCTCCTCTAACAGTCGGTGCACAACTTGTGGCCCTCAAATGTTTTTTTCAAAATTAAAACATAATCCATATTTTCTTACTCGGCTGCTTTACATAAAACGTATCCCTCGTGTAAAAGAGGATTAAGCGTACCTTCAATTATTTTTTTCTTTGCGGCCCGAACCCATCATAATTTGTTTTTATGCGGCCCACTAAAAGATAAAGGTTATGCGTGTCTAATGTACACCAACAACACATCGCGGGAATGGCGCCGCGTAGAACTTCGGCAAACTTTTTGGGCTCACGGCTACTAAAATTTTCTCGCAGACCATACATTGCCGACCGCTGGCATAAAGAACACTTTCTTGGCGGAGTTCCCTTATTCTTTGAGCATATTCGCTCCCTATTATTGTCTATGATTCAAAAAGCTCAAACCATAGACTAATAACTTTACTCAAACGTCAAAATGAACTCTAGGAGGAGAAACTACATTCGCGTCATTTATGTAAAGCTGTAAAGCAAAAGTAAGAAACAGAGGTTTTGGATGAAGCGTATACAACGACATTCTTAGACTATGTGCCGCCCCTAGGCAATGTTTAAAATATGTCCTTATTTTTTTTGAAATTACATTAAATGTGAATCCCTTAACGCCATAAAGGCGACATTTTTTTTTAAACTTATTTCCCGTTATCATTTGAATACATATACAAATAAAGAAATTTGAATCTTCTACTCGTCGTCTTTGTTAATTTACACCAAAGCTTCTTCCAGCTGTAAATTTTATAATTAAAGAAGAATTTTGTGATAATGTTAAGTTCTGTATAAAAATCAGTCATAAAATTTATTACCATTGAAAATGTATTTTTTAACACATTCAGGCATCATATTTATTATAAACTATTTAAAAATAACTGCCTATTCGCCTATGCCCTCGGGACGTCCCTGAACGTATACAAACAACTCTACTCCCATTGTAATAAATCACTTAGGGTGTTCACTGTCAATACTTGGTGGAAAGGCATTATATTAGTAAAAACACAATATTGCTACATTAATCACTTTGTCAAAAATTTATGTTTGTAATTACTTTCAATCGCCATTCTAAATTTATTAATCTGAGATGACTTTTTAATTATATGTTAGATGTGTTAAACATTTTAATTTTGTGTTATTTTAGAATCACTTTCAATGTAATTGGTAATTTCTTTTCAATGCCAATTGTTGTTTATAACTGTTCATTTTTGTATAAATAGCATTGTTAAATTATATTTCTTATCAGTTGACGATGCTCGTAATGAGCAAAACCGGTCCTGACATATTAAATAAAGTGGAATGAAGTACAAAGGAATATTGTGTTTTTACTAATGTAATAAATCAATTGAGAAACATTTTTTCTTGTAAATTCTGGTATCTTATATATATTTGATGATATTATATTTATATCCGAAATACACAACAGGATTGTATATAACAGGGTTTCCCAAACTATGTTCTGAGATAGCCAAATACAGTCACATTTTTACAGTATCGAAACAAGCAAAATGTGTTTATTTTTCACACAATAAATAGCAATATCAACTAACAAATGAATAGATATTTTCAGACTTCAATAAGGGTATAAAATGTAAATCAATATCAGGTGACAGAAATCCAGTATTTTTTTTATCTTCAGAGCAATGATTGAAAATCTAATTTACTTCCGAAAATATTTGTAAATTTTTATTAAAAAACTGAAAGAAAGTGTCCTTATAGCATTGGCGGAAAAAATCTCCTCAGGGGGGGGCCATGGCCCCCCCCTGAGGAGATTTTTTTTCTTCATTTTTCTACTTTATTAAAACTTTATTGTGAAATGAGATCTTTAATTGTTTAGTTTACGATATTTTATGGAATACATACTTAATTATGTATTGACTACTTTTATATAGATATATTATTTTTAAATCATCTATTTTTTAATGTATTATCTTTTTATGATGTTTATTTTCGAATTGAATGGCCCCCTCCTTGGACAATTTCTGGATCCGCCAATGCCTTATAGTGTTATTTTATATTGATGAATTGACAAAAATATATTACTGGCTTCAATGGGTTAGAAAATGTAGTTAAAATATTCGTTTCGTTGTTCTATAAAAGATTTCGTTCACAAGTTAACATGTTTTAATATTTTGCTTGTAGATTTAGTTAAATGATATGACTTATACATTATCAGGTTAACATTCACAGCAGACATAAATTGTTCTAAAGTAGAAAACCACATATGATACTTATTATACCTATAATGATTGCAGTCAGTCAATACAATTAAAATGAATACACAGATCCTTATTGTTAATTTGTTCATAGATCCTGCAACCTGTGCAAAATCACTTCAAATGGCTTCAAGATCATTCATTGTTTTTTTTTTTATCCATGTCCGCTTGCAATAAAAAGCATATGATCTCTTTATGGAAGTATCTCAACAGATTTTTTCTACGAGAATCTTTCGTTACCCAGTTGCTCAATCTCTCTTTCTCAAAGAGAGTAGTAAGGATAGGAAGAAATTGCTGGGACAGGACTAGTGGTTAACTAATCGTTTTTGCTACGCCCCATTATTTTAGGGTTGGAAGGGAATTTTTGGAGATCACAAACACATGTCTTCAAACATAAATTAATAAATCGATTGAAAAAATGCTCTTGAAATGAAATTAAATGAAAATGAATAAGGTAAATCTTAAAAATGGGTGACATACATGTACTTATTTAATGTATTGCAAGCTCCTATCTATTTTTCCAAATTAAACTGATTATGTGTTACTTGGTTTAATTGTTTATTTAAATGAATCATGTATTTTGAAAACGATTAGAATCACACTTTTGTAATCGTTGAGTAGAGTGAAAAATATCTCTCTTGTAAAATTTATAATGAAAATATTTCAAGTAATATATTGTATGGTTTGTACTTCTTTTAGGTTACATATTTTGATTAAATCCACTTTTTCTAACGTGGACTTGTTACGTTTTCGAAATACATGAAGTGAGGGACAATTTTATAAAAGTTTCTATTGAAATGAAATACATCATTAGGGCAAAACATATATATTTATTAAATGTAAGTGATAAAGTCATATATATCTGATTACTTCTAAGATTTACATATAAAACTTAATAATAATCTATTTCTATATCTTCAACATCATTTGCTGGTCATTCAAATGAGATGGTAAAAAATTAAATTGTATCGGATTAATTTTCATATATCATCTATTTTCTTATTATTTATTGGAACTGGCCGAAAATATGCATGTTCTCCAATAAGGAGGTAGAATCCTTTTTTTCAAATAAAATATGTGGTTGATAAATCCTCCCATAAAATTTGAACATTGCACATATCCAGACTCAGAAGAATCGTGTATAAAATATTTCTGTGCTTGAAGAACGTTTTTTCGTAAAGATTCTACAGAACGAGATTTAAAAAAAAAAAAAAATGAAGCCACCAATTCTTAAGCTCAATGTCTTCATTTTTTACTTGTTGCACAGTAAAGATTCAAGATTGTGTTGCCTTCTTTATTAAATTTGAATATGGTTCCGAAGTATATATACGATCTTCATGTTTTATAATACGTTTCAAAATACCAAAGTCTCGATCACAAGGAATAAATGAATGCCCCCTAATTAAAAAATAATGATAAATTTTATTAAATTTCTTTGCCTATCAAAAATCTCACAAATTCTATTCTGGCCGGCACAACTGTCAGAAAAATGAGTTCTTTAACTTGATCAGCAATGTTATTATCAATGTAATGTTTCTTTTGGGCCGTTTTTCACTACACTTTTTTCCATTTTTGAAATTATGGATACAAAATTAGTTTACCGACAGTAGTCAGTAATGAAAGACCAGTATATGAGGAAGCGGAAAATTTTGCATGCTGTCAATACATATTCCATGTATACCGTCTCACTCCTGGCGAAGTTTACTAGTATCATTCAATATGTCACTGTGTATTTTCTTTGTTAATTTCTCACATTTGGAGCACACATCCACTTGTGGCCTTGAAAATGATAAAGTATAGTTCTCTCGAAGAAACTTCCTAAAAAAAAAAGATAATTAACACGTCAGTAAATACATTTTTAAGAGATATATAACTCTATATACATGTATTAAATATTCATAACTGTATGATTATGCAGCTATAAACATTCAAAAAAGATCATAGATAGCAATATTTAAGGAAAAAATATAAATGTATTTTATTTCTTTGAAGTGGCGTGGATAAAATGAAAAATACCATAGAAGCTATTTAAAATATGTGTACATATAGGGTTTCTATCCACGGATAGTTCACTTTATTTACTTATGCAGGTGCTGTAGTTATTTGTCAGCGCTGTTGGTCTTACTTACAGAGTCACATACATCTTCCTCGAGAATTCGTTCTGACCCAGTAGAACGAATTACCAAAAAATTGAGGAAACACCACTCTTACAAAATCCCTACATAAAGAAATAGAAATCAGTTTGGATTTCTCACAAATTGCTGTCAAAGTTTGTTTGTTATTCATCATTCAAAACGTAAATATTAAAATTGTGTATTGGCTAAATGCCTTGGTATATAAATTTTAATGCAGTTGACAAGTTCGTAAATAATATGATATACCATTTTACTCGATACTCGGCCGCGGGCCCGTTCAGGAAAGCTGAGGCGAATTGCTCTAAAATATTTCGTATAATTTATCAGTGTTCTTCGTAATAATGTGTGGTTTTAACTCGATTGCCAAGCTCTCAAATAATAATTTTAAATTGTGGAGTGGTTTTTAGCTTAGTTTGTGAAGTTTTTCGCCGCATAGTCCGTGTGATGAAGTATGACAAATTTACCGGATTAAATAATGGAGATGACGGGCGCTTGCAGTGGCTCCACTCTAATAGTTCATGATCACCACCATATAAGGAATAGCAACGTGTTTCATTTAATTTAATATTACTTTATTATGTTTAATAATTTGGTCTGGCCCTTGACTTGGAGACAGAATGATAATTTGGCCCCAGACCTAGGAAAGGTTGCCCATGCCTGTTATAAAGCAGGAGTAAAATACAGAATACGCACTTGCAATCTTCGCCCACGGATTTGGATGGAATTTCATTAACATGGTTTATACGATGTAATCCTTTAAACTTAGATTTTTATATAAAGTAAAATTTATACTACAGTTTAATACTCCTTGCGTTCATCTTTTTTGGGTATAAATTAATATTTTCGTCGTTGTCTACACAGCTACAACAGTTTTTGGTTACAACTGTCACTGTACGCCATTTTGAATCTGCTGTAGTTATCTATGCTCTGATCTGCTGTCTGCTGCTGTCATACGCGGCATGGTTTGAAAACACGATTCAAATATTAAAATAAATAAAATAAAGCAAATAATTTAAAAAAAAAAACAGCAATAACGAAACGTCTTACATTTAGTCTTATGTCTATAAACGTTCTATATATTATAACGTCTCATCGTTACGAATATACTTATAACGTCCATCTATACTAGAGGTCTGCACGGGCCCGGGCCTGGCCCGCGGGCTCTTACCCGACCCGGCCCGTAGGCCGGGCTCGGGCGGGTAAGCGCAATTAAGAGTCGGGCTCGGGCCGGGCCGGGCTTTGGATTTCAAATTCCTCGGTGAGCTAAAAAAAAGGACTTTCGGAGATAATCTGGGAAAAAGTACAGCAAATTGAGGATTTCAAATTCCTCTGCGAGCTAAAATAAGGAGTTTCGGGCTTCGGGACGGGTTCGGGTAATAAGTGTGGTATTAGACTCGGGCCAGGGGCGGGTCGGGCGTGAGTTTTTCGGGCCCGGACCGGGTAGTTTTGTAAAATTTTGGCCCGTGCAGACCACTAATCTATACTTATAATGTCTTTTTTTAATTTAAGATTTCGACTGAAGGTGCTTGGTGGAATTTCAATATTTAATTTAAATCGTTCAAATTATGTACATTCTCACAGATTTGTTTCGCCTTTAGGCATCTTCAGGCGTTCAAGTGCACGAATGAACTTGAACTGACGCTTAGTAAATGAATGTTTCGTGTTTATATAATAAATAAATGTATCATTGAGTTTAAAGCCATTGCTGGCGAAAAGGATAAGCTCATGGGAATGCCCAAAGATTTGAGTAGTGAGTGGTTTTAAGAATTATATTTATTTGTTTGTCGGAAAAGGTTTTATGACTATATTTATATAGGGTACAGAAGTGGCGACCCGGCAAATGCAATATTTCATTTAAAATCGGAAGGCGATGCAGTTGTCCTCTGTTTATTTCCAAAATTTCCTGGTAAAAGAGTTTATGACCGTCCATATTTGGGTGTAACATTGTTATCCCTTGTTCTTGATTGAACACGTGTCCTTCCGAAATTAAGTGATTTCGATAATGGAGGCGGTAATGGATATACCCAATAAAACAACACCTATGGTTTAACCGACGCATGATGAGATCACATCAGCTGTGCAGCAATTTAGGATCGAAAAGGCGCCGGCAATCAATGGTAATCCTGACCTAGGGGCACTTGTGTACTTCTTCCATTAGCTTTTCAGTAAGGTGTGGAAGCAGGAGCACTAACCAATCAAAGGTGGTCACAATTTAAAAAAAAGCCTGACACACTCTACTGTGACAACTATCGAGGCTCAACCACGCTGTTCAGCGTGCCTGGCGCAGACAGTTTTTAAATGAGGATTAATAAGGACTTCAATCATTATGAGTATCCTTAAGAAAAATTAAGCCATAAAAATGTTAAAACTATTTTGAATTGAACAAAACGCTCGTAACAATGAAATGACTCGCTAAAAATCTTGTACATATGCGCTTAATAGGTAAATATTGTTGCTCGGCCAAATAATTGAAGACGCTTGATAGAGTATTTGTTCAGTAAGTATTTTAATATATAGTAAACAAAACATAATACTGTTTTTAGATAGACATTTAAGCCGGATTACATATAAGCGCTTTTACTTCTGATCGGATAGTCTTACGCCTTAAAACGAGAAGAATGATTGAAAACGAAATGTTATTTTTCGTTTTAAAGCACTTACCATAGACTAATATTCTTGCACTCACATCGCCCAATCGCGGACGACTGCGCCCGTTTGTAGACCCTGCTGTTCGCTTGATATACGTCAAAAATTCTAAAAATCAAAGTCACCATCGAATATCCGATATCCATTGTTTCTTCCAACAGAACTTGGGTGAAAAATAATAAAAATGGTATAGTGCCATCCCTAATATTTTTTCAGTCCCCTTCGCAATTTTGAGGCCGACATCAACTGGAACTTAAGAAATTGCATTGTTTTGATTGTCAATTTGTTCACGATATTTTATTTTATTTATTATTTTCATAGCGATATTTATTTTTGAACATACAAATAGATATCTTGAGATATTAAAACATCAAATTAGCACACACGTAAACAATTCATGTTGGATTTTGTTATAAAATACGAATAACAAAGTAGATTTGACTGATCCTTAACCTAACAACTATTTTGCTCATCATCTTAAGACCGTTATTATTAATATACCAAGAAATTTAGAATGCTGTTGATATATCCCTACAACGTAGTGATTATATTGGATCTTCATTAAGATCTATCAGATGATTTCAACGTTTTATTTTATTTTTCAGTTTGGATTCAACATGTTTCACGAGATTTCTCGACCCTTCGAAATCAACTGCCGATGTTATTCAGTTTCAATGCTACCTGGTAATGAAAGACAGGACGTAGAGAGAGGTGGAAAAAGTGAGTACTGGTATTGGCGGTCCTAAATGTGTTTGTGGTAGCTCGCTTTACGCTTGATTTGAAACATTAATCACAAAATTAAGCCACCTGTAATAAAATCTCCTAGTTTATAGATAAAAAATAGTAAAAGTGATTTAAAAACATAATTAGAGGAAATATCGGAGGCAGGCACATTCAAGGACCGCCCCTACACTACTTTTGCTGTGTAAAATAATGAATGGTGTTTTTCAGTCGATAAGCTTTCAATATCTTGAAACTGAGTGTGTTAATGTATTTTCAGTTATAATGCCGCCATCAGCTCTGGAGCAATTGACCCGCCGCAATATAGAATATCCCATGCTGTTCAGATTGACCAACAAACGGCACAAAAGAATTACGCATTGCGGAGTTTTAGAATTCGTGGCAGACGAAGGGAACGTATATCTACCTCATTGGGTTAGTAATATTTAATCTTATTTACTTTCTTTAGATCAGTGGCGGATTACCCTTACCGCGCTTAGGGCCTCCGAATATTAGGTGCCTCACAAATGGCTTATATTATATATTTAACAGTGCTTTGTGGAATTTCAATATTAATCTATAGGTTAATCCATTTCGCCAGCAATAGCCTTAAACTAAGTGATACATTTATTTCTTATATAAGCACTATGCATTTATTTACTGAACGTCAGTGCAAGTTCATACGTGTACTTGAGCGTCTGAAGATGCCGAAAGGTGAAACCCGGGTCGTTAGTGACATAACTTGTGTGAATGTACATATTATGAAATATGATAAGTGACATGTAATTACAAAGAGTACTAAAGTTAAAGTGTTGACTAATGGTAATTTAAAACTTAATTATAATTTCGGAAATTTTAACAAATTGATCTAAAACGATACATTACTAAAATTAAAAACTTAATGATGATTTAACTGCATCCAAGTAAGTAGTATGTATACTTTTGACTCATTCAGAATATTGAAATTCCACCAAGCACCTCCAGTCGAAGTCTTAAATTATAGTATGTATACTTTTACAAAATTGACAGCCATGAAGATTCTGAAAAAGATTTTTTAAAAACCATGGCAATTCTAACAAACAAAAGAAATAAAGTTTAAAAATTATATAAATAAGAATAGTTATAAATGTTGGTTAATGCAATGGATACAGTAAAGTAGATAAATTGTTCCTGAATCAGGCAAGAATTTATATCTATTGATTTCTGAAATTTCTTAAAGACTTGTAATTTAAACGTAGAACTTTAAAATTTTTATCAATATTGAAAGTGTGGTTATTTAGAAACAGATGGTTTTCTTCATTTGGAAATCATTTATTCTTACTGATGGCTATCATTTATTGTTACAAAAAATATCAAAATGAGGCACGCTTTCTTTCTTGAATATGAATAATTAATGTTATGTGAACTAATTGATATTTCAGATGATGCACAATCTGGTATTGGAAGAAGGAGCCAACGTTTATATAGAGAGCGTTTCATTATCTGTGGCCACATTTTCGCGATTTCAACCTCTCTCCGAAGACTTCCTCGACATTACCAATCCTAAAGCTGGTTTGTTTTTTTATTACAATACTCGGTATGCGATTGTACACAACAGACCACAGTTATTCACGAGAATTACGAAATAGAATCAGACTGGTCATTTAAAAAACACAAACACTGACAAAATTTTTTAAATTACTCTTATTACGGTTTTGTTTTATCATTGTGTTTGAAAACTGTTTCAGTGTGAATATACAACCAATTTTTATCCAAACAAAGTCTCGTGTCATTTCGGAAACACCATACTTTAATTACATAATTAGAATAAACAGCTATGCAGTTTTTTTTTTATCTCCTGACAAATTTGCTTTCTGTCAGTTATGTGGTTTTTGAAATGACTGGCTTAATCATTCTACGCCAATTCTCGCACTTTTGCTAGCCAGTGCTTGAACCCTTCAACCCTGTTACTGTGCCGTGCACGCGGATCAAAAACTGTAAATGGGCACAAGCTCTGCACGCCCAAACAATGCCCTGTTTTATTTTCCATCTATAAGAGCAATTGCTAACCAGTTTTCAAATTAAAAAAACAGCGCGTTGATAATGTAAGACCAGCAATAAACATATTGTAAAAACTCATCAGGTAAATTATTAGTCAACAATAAAGATAGAATACATTACTTAAATAAATGCGGGATTTGAATTGCAGACGGGACAAAACTTTTGCCATTTGACTGAATTATAATAAATACGCTTCGAATTAGCATTGAAACCCATTTTCTCGCACTGCGCCTTTCCTGAGTTTTGCGGTAATGTAATTAATGATTTTGATTGTAGGTTTTCTTGCTAAAATCTATTTTTGAGTATGCTTGTCGGTCCTCTAGTCTTTTCACTTCACAATTTAACAATTTGTTCCGTCTATTTTCAGTGCTAGAGAATGGGCTGAGAAGCTTCGCATGTTTGACAACAGGGGACGTGATCGCCATCAAGTATAACTCAAAAGTTTACGAGATGTGCGTATTGGAAACCAAGCCTGGAAACGCTGTCACTATTATTGAATGCGACATGAACGTGAGTAACCATCAGTCGCCTACTGTGGAATTTATTTCTAACAATATAGTCTTTTTTTTTCTCAGATTCGTAGTGCAGCCATCAATGTTTTTGATTTCTGTGAAAAATCTCATTGATTCGAATCCCAGTAAGAACAGAACTTTTTAAATCAATTTGATAAATTTATATTTGGAGGCATGGATGTGATATCTAAAAATTCACTCCCACCCTTTCAATTCTTAACCCTTTAAATGCCGGACGATTTTGCTATGCATAGGCTAAAATTGCCGAGTGTTTTTTAGGAACTTAAAAAAAAACTTGTATTCTCTATGATCTATGGAAATAATATTTGGAGATATTATCTGCATTTTAAAAACATGATACAACAATAAAAAATATTAAAACTAAGTTCCCCTTAACCTTTGCGTTCCGGAGCGGGGTGCAATTGTTCCCCTAAATTCTTATTTTACCAACCATTTGTTAAATATCGGTAATATCTAGCTGATATTTATTGTAATCTACAAACATATCCTACTGAATACAATGCAAAAAAAAAATCTGAAAAATTGTAGAAAATAAAATAGATATTCACGTTTTTCGTTAACAAATGGTATTTGGGTCACATATACACGTTGCGTTTGAGTGTGTGCGTGTGCCGAGCGCAAACTCCACACACCTGATGTCAGCGTACCCTGCGCCCGCGCCGGGAGAACGACGCATGCGTGGATCGTAACCTTATCGGTGCGCATGCCCGGCGGCCGGCGGGGCCAGTGCGCTCTCGCCGCTTCTATTGACATGATGGATTTCTACCGCTTCTATACGCCTGACGTATCGTCAACGCAATATGATATGGATGATTCAAAAAGACAAATTGTCTCTTAATTTTGACAGGGCATGCTCAAAATCAACATTCGAACTGCTGACATTTATTATTTTAATTTTTACTTCGTTAAATGAGAAAAATCCTAGGGGGTACAATTGTACCCCGCTCCGGAACCCGTGTGATTTTTCAAGATATAGGTACTCGAAGGTTAAAAACATTAATTTTGAAATATTTTTGATGTCATTATGTAGTAAAATATATTAGTAGTCATTTTTCGCATAGATAGGGATGGCTGATTTCTCGGCCCTCTGGCATTAAAAGGATTAATAATGGGTGTAGCATAGCAGTCTTAAGTTCCAAGCAGTGCTGTAGAAAATCAGCAAATTCTGAGCTGGCCGTTGAATCCCTGCCTTTACTAACAAATTGTATGGCGGTTATACGTAGATCAACTCTAAATTCTAATTTATGAGCTTATTTTTCGTTAAATGTAACATGTGTGTTTGGAAGATTTCTCGTATGGATATTCTGTGATTTGTTGGTGTTATTAATTTACAATTTACGATACATCGGAAGGGCCATATATGCAAATTATGTAATGATTGTAAGAAATATAGCGAATGGCATGATATGCGACGTGTGGTAAAAACCAATAAAATTTAACTTCCCACTATTAAGTATCACAATTATATAAAATATAAATTATAAATTACATAAACGACGGTAACAAGCGGAATTCATATAATATTATATAAGATTTTGACGCCTATTGTGATATTATGAAATACATGCTGCATCTTTTATCATATAATAATGGCAATATACCAAGTAAATGATGATTTAATCAATAACAATATAAAAAAATAATGATGTGAATTGTGCTATCCTAGTTTCACTTACTGATTTTTGATTACTGATATGACTTGAGAAATCTTATGGAAAGATTGAGTGACGAACCAGTGTGCACAAATAAATTTCGAGATTAATATTAATTGATTAAAATCCCAATAATGACGTTGGTTTTTTTAATGAACTACCCAACCTCATATTCTGTATTGAAATATTGTAAAAAAAATAATTTAAATAAAATGATTTGGCATCTTTGTTTGCTTTTGTTCTCAGAGATTTTTATTAAAAAACCTTAGAAAATGTGATTTTTTCTCATTTAAAAAATGATTTAATTGAAAAGATATATAATTACATTCATAATGACGTGATATTACTTTGAAAATTATGACACCGGCCCGCTCATCTGAAAAAAGTACCTGTTTTCAACTCAATAGCATGGCTTTCACTATAGGGGGCTTTGGGTGTAGCAATAAGCTAATAACTAGTCCTGTCTTAGCCCTATAATTTTCTTCGATAAAAACGGGGTTTTGGGGTCGTGCAAAAAAAGACAACTCCGATTCCGAAGAAATTTTTCATCATTCCGTTTTAACTGATATATATGTACACCATCATATCATCTGTAGTTAGATTAGTATGCAGTAGCAACACTTTGGATTATTGTGGTTTGAATACACATCATTAAATATATATATTTTTAAATGGGTCTGGATCTTAAGATATTTCTGACTTTGACTCCACAGCCCTGGATTAAAAGAGAGAAACCGAGTAACTAGTAGGTCTCGTAGCTGAATCGAGATACTTCCAGGAGGCTATATGTTTCAGATTGGGACCGGACATAAATTATGTATTTTTTTTCTTATTGACAGGTTGAATTCGCTCCTCCGGTGGGGTATAAAGAAAAAGTTTTCATACCTGGCGGCGGCGCGGGGGCCAGCACCTCGAAGGATGGCGACACCGACGCGGACATGGCGGCCCTCATGCCCGAGCCCAGAGGATTCATCGCCTTCAAAGGGGAAGGCAACAGGCTGGACGGCAAAAAGAAGAAGCTCAGACAGGATTCTGCGCAAGAAGATGATACTAGATCGAGACAGGTTTCGTATATTTGTCAAATTTAAGTGTCTTGATTTTTTTTCAAATGACAGTGAGTTTTATTAAATGTATCATTTCAGGTGTACGTCAGGGGGATTCCGGATTACGATTACGACGTATGCAGCCTTAGATTTTTACGAAACTCCCGCCCCAATAACACCGTCAAGGATGATAAAGACGTCGCCGATCAGTTCGAAGCTTTCAAAGGGGAAGGATTTACCCTTCGTAAAGCGAAAATGAACAATGTCTAGTTTCATAGATATTAATTCATAAAACAAATTTAAATATAAGTTTGTAAATTATTTTATATTTATGTAAGTAAGAAAAATTGTGTCGGTGATGGTAATATATATTGTTTCCATAATATTTTGGAATCTTCTGAGAAGCAAATTTTAATTGATGTCTATCTTAAATTGGAGTACGAAAAAATAATCAAACATATTGGCAATGCAAATAGCATAACTAATCTGAAAATAAAACACTTTTTGTACTAATTCCACATTTTTTTTTGAAATAAAGATCACAACCAATTCCCCTCACCGTGATAACAATTGTAGCTTGGTTGCAGAAACGTGGAAAGCACCATTATAGATCAAACAATTGTTTAAAGAAATCTTCAATTGAAGCGGAAATGTCAGCGTATATTTTATTTGTATGTTCGGTCGGTTTTCAACATTAAGAAAATATCTTTTTTCTTGTTATCAAATGTTCTCCGTAAGAAAATATTTAATATTAAAATACAGCACTTCAGCCAACGGTCAGTTAACTTTCATGTGAGAAGAGCCAAGTTGTCAAGGAAGCAACATGTCAAAGGTATCATAGAGTCATAAATATGCAATATTTATGTATGAAGTTTTGGAGTTAAAAATGTGGTAAGTTCAAGAGTTGATGTCTAAAGAGCCGCTGTCTGCTGACCCGGCCTTAAGGGATGCACTCTACAAAGAGTATCTTTTAACCACTTGCCTATCTATATTTATAAAACATGCATATTTAGTGAAATAATTTATTAATTTAGAACTTCGACTGAAGTTGCTAGATGGAACTTCAATATCAAATTTGAATTATTTTGATTCTGTACTCTTCCATAAGTTTTGTCAAAAACGACCCGGGTTTCGTCTTTCGGCACCTTCAGGTTTTATCAAGTGCACGAATGCACTTGAACTGAGATACCGAAAGGCGAAACTCGGGTCGTTATCCACAAAACTTATGGAAGAGTACAGAATCAAAATAATTCATTGTATTTTTTAATGGAATTTGTCCAAGTTATCTCGTGGTGTCTATTTTGACGACTTTCAATACCCGAGTATACTTGGGCGTGACCGGGAAGAGGTTAATAACAACATTGAAAGTCTACTAAACTTGTAAACTTCAGGTGGTGCATAATAGCTTAAAAATACTATTACCTCTTTTGACAGTGAGCAGTGAATTGGAAGAAAACGAATAATGTACTTAATTCAATATAATATTTTTATATTCCATTTTCTATAAAAAAGAATAAATAAGCTACAATGTGTGAAAAAATATAATCACTATTTCAAATGTCAAATATATTTAATTTGTCTGTAAAACATTGACAGCGGTTATCTCAGAATCAATGTTTTATTGTCATTATTCCACTCATGTCTTCAGTGTTAGGCAATTGTAGTAATAAAAAAACACAATATTTGTAAAATAAAACAATTGTTTTGTTCAATAAAAATATTATATTACATTTTTTATAATTTTATACAAATACTTATTGAGAGTTCAACTGAAATGAATATTGAGCTTTTGATTAAATAAAGTACAAGATCAGAATAGAATCACTCATTCAAGTTTCAGAATTTCATTTCATTCGTACTCTAAAATTAATTCTATTGCATATTTACTTGGTTGATGCGAAAGTTTTTTTATAAGACAAACAATTTGCTTATAAATCTAATAATCATTATAATTTCTATCGGTTGCTTGTAACCCCTTCCTACCTATCTTTTAACTTATTTATTCCTCTGGAGTAAATTCTACCGGCTTTTATGTAAAGAATAATTTAATAGACGATTTTATCTGCGCTGCTGTACATTTCTTTTGTCACTTAAGAAAATTATAATGACAAAAACAATTCATAGTCGGAAGGAGCAAGGTATAAAGAATATGGTGAGTGTTTAATAGCATCACAATTCAATGGATTTAAAGTATTGTGTTGTCACGATGTCGCTGACAATTGTCAAGAAAATAAGATGTCGTTCCGAGAAACTATTCCCACAGTTGATTGGTTAATTCTTCAACACGGTCTCCCTGGTGTTTTTACTTGGGTTTAAGACTGCCATCATCGGGCCTCAAAGGTCGCCTGTTGGTTTATCAGCCAATGAAAAATCTTTTGCAAGTTACTTCTGTGGTATCTTATCCGTACTCGGCGCAAATGTTTTTGGTTGCCAATTACGGTATTACCTTATTGAGACGTTTAAAAATAATACACGGCCTCTACTGTTCGCTTGCCAGGTCAAAACTGAATGAAAAGTAGGAAGGAAGCATACTTAACACAATAGAACTGTTTAAAAAGAGATACTGTTCATCAGTTCAGAAAAAAAGAAAAAAGTAGTTGGTATACAAAAAAACATTTGCATCAACCTAAATCATTCAAACCAATTTTAACTCCAGACTAGATCGCCTTTCAGAGGAGCGTTATCATAATTTTACTGCCGTTGTAATTTTTCACAATACCACTTCACACACCTAGAAATAAGATCATCCTCGAGGTTTGTAGAACAAATATTAATGATATAATTCTTACAGTAATTTAAATAAATTTAATTTATTGAAATGAAATGTGCAACGTAATATAGCATTAACACTAGATAAGTGAGCGAGAAATTGTTTCTCATAAGTAACACTATAATAAATCGTACAAAAAGTTTATAGGAATATATTTTGTACAAAGTAACAAATGTTGACTCCCCAGGAAGAATTATTCATTTAAATTGTCACCAGTGAGCATAAGTTGACTCAGAAATATTTTCGTTTATTTAAAAAATCACTACATCATTGCAACAGGACAATCAACAAAATATTGTAATAAATAATCTGAGTGATAAATTAGCTAGCATTTAACTGGATGTCTGCCACAGACGAGATATCTCGTCAAATTTCTCGTGCTCGACACACCAGAGACGAGTTACCTCGTTAATACCTAATTTAATTAATAATTGCAAATTATAGCTGGCGTGCTAGATACAGACATACTTTTTTCTACAGCAACCAAAAGGTTAAGCCTCTGCAATTTATTTTTAACAAATTTATTTCAAATCATAATGATAAGTAAACTAAATCGATTGGGTGACATTTTGTAAAAGAAAATTCTTTAAGATTAACATAATGGCAGTAATGTTCAATTGCCAGACTATATCGAGCCATAACAGGTAAAAGAACTTAAGCGACACAATTCGGTAAATTGCGTTTTAAGCCATTAATTGTTCGATATCAGTCAGTGTCGGTGACAAAATTTTTAAGAGCGTTATCTCATTCGCCTAATCTTTTTTAGGGTTTGTGCATTTTAGCATTGTTTTGACTTGTTATCGTTTGTTCCACGTGGACCCAGGTTGAGAAATGCTGGTCTAGAGAACTAAAAGTAGTCGGACAATTTTATTATAATATCAGGACAGGTATTGACCATATATAAATATTTACTAACCGCACTTAAGGAATTCGGTTTTTGAACTAAATTTAAAAAAAACCATTAAAATTTATAAATTGTCGGTTACGTTTTTCTGCCTATTACAGGTCAATATATTGCTGCTAGCTGTATTTGTATTAATGACGGGAGTATTAAACCTAGATTTCATCAACATGATTGTTTATGATAATAATATAGGTCACCCCTAGATAGAAGATTGGAGTTACACTTGCAAACATTGATTTCCGATTGATGGATAGAAATCAGATGCAACTTATGGTATTCGACAAAGTTCTGTTAACGACAGTTCGTTATCACTCTTCACTGAAATGTTTCATGTCACCATCCTCCATGTTTGACGTTTGCCCCATTAGACGGATCCAGTCCAACCGGGATTGCTTGCAAAGTAATTTAGAATAACGAAGATTTTTTTAAGTCTGTAAGAAGTATTATTTGGTAAATATGCTTCACAACACGCTACTCTTGTTCTAACAATACAATTTACTAATGAATAGGAAAATGAGAAATTCTCATACATGGGAAATCAAGGTAACCGATAATTTATATGAAATACAATTATAATATCAGTGTAAAATAGTGGAAAAGATGTTTTTCTACATGCTACTTTTTTTCTTTCCGAAAATTAACTAAAGCCCGCAGAAACCAATGCGATTCTCTGGAAAGCTTAATTGTGGACACGAAAACATCAAATAATCTAACTTTAGAATCAAAGAAACTGACAAATCATGCGAATTACGAATTATTTTCATGAAAATTTATCACCATATTTTATATTTTCTCTATGGTGAGTTATAAGAATTTCCATTTGGCTGTTATGTTGACTTTTTCAAATGGATATTACATTCGTATTTCGCGTAAATCATCAGTACTCTTAATTCCTATGAATGTAAATTTGACATTTTCATATTTGTAATTAAATTTCTTACATAACTGTATTGTTATTAGCGGCATATAGTTAATTTTCAGTTAGAAAAAGAGTAGCAAGTAGTAATGCATATTTACCTTCTAATGTTTTGTTTTTCGATATTTTCCTAACCGCAAATATATTTCCTTAGAATTGCATTGTTTTTTTCAGGACAAAAGTAGCATGTAGAAAGTATATTTAAGTAACATATAATTCTATAAAGATGTTCCGCAGGGGCTTCTCAACGTCAAGTCAAGTCGTACCGAATGTGTCACAGCGAGCATGATGAATCACGATGAGGATGAATAAAACACGACACGTTAAAACCGCCTGAGGAATTCTTCTGAGCAGATTCTCGCTCTAGCGTTGACGGCGAGCTTCATTTCGCTGATCTCCTTGTCGATCTCTTCCATGAAGTAGATAACAAAGTCGACCAACTTGTGTTTGTACATCTGTTCCGTGTGAAAGTTTGTGATGAGAAAGCTAATATTGTAGCCGTCGATCGGCTTCCTTCTGAGCACGACGAAGTTTTCAGCGCGCATCATCATGAATCGCATAAACTTTTTGCAGAGTATCTTTTCGATTTCGTCGGCCTGCTTCACCATAACGCTCACCCGGATCGAGTTGATGGAGGCTTCTATGAGCACCTTTTCGTTGGCGTTTCGCGATATCACCACCGGGTTGAGCAGAAGCTCTCGACTGGACCTCACTTCTATCTCAGGCTTGTTGTACCTCTCGACCACCCGGGATGAGAAGTGGTCGAGGCACATGGCCGCGGCGAGCGTGTGCCTCACCGCGTTCAGGTACGGCTTCAGGGTAGCCGACATTTTTATTTCGGAGGGACGTATCGGCAAAAACCACACCTACGGCGTCGAGTTGACAGATAACGAGACGGCAGTTTTAGATTACTCAGTGCGGGCTGTGACAGTTAGACAAATTATTGCCATAACAAATATTATTGTCTGGAAATAACAGGATATGTTTACCTTTTCCCAATAATCTATGGTAAATGTAAATACAATAATTAAAGACATTTAAATAAAAACTGGCCAAGGTTAACTACAGAGGAACCTCTCATAAAGAGTTTAATTCGTTCCAGAATCTTACTCGTTACGTGTTTCTACGAGAACTCTTTGTTATTCAGTTGCTCAACCTCTCTTTTTCCAAAGAGAGTAGGAATAGAAGGATAGGGCTAGGACAGGACTAGTGGTTAACTAATCGCTCTCGATACGCCCCGTTCATAGGATAGGATGGGTGGGAGTGGGATCACATACATCCATGCCTTCGAACAGAAATTCATAAATCGATTGAAAAATCAATTCATAAAACTGCCCGTTCTGGGATTCGAGTCCGTGATAGCGGTAGCCAACGACGTTGACCACTCGACCACATAGGCGATATTTATAATAATCATATCAACCTCTAATTTGTGGAAAGAATAAGTAATACATTTGCGCTTTTTAAATAGTTGTAACCGATGCTAAAAATCATATCCAATGATCAGTTCTATATTCAAATTAAAGCATTTTTTCCCATGAGTTTATTCCGCAAAAAACGCGGGAGTTTTCCCGCCTCGCAATACTAACTAGATATAATACAACACTAAATCAATCAGTAGTAGACCAAGCACTTGGAACTTGGAGAACCTATTTTATGGATAACATGAATGATTTTATTATTAATTATGTAATTAATTGGAAAAAAAATATTTGTAATCACAAATATCTCAAACAACGAAGGCGTACACTAAAGTATTCTACTTTTAACCGTTTTTGTGTTCTGAAAAATGAATTCTTGTTTGTTTGAATTACAGAAGTAAATAAAATTATCTACTTTTTTAAAGTTATTATTAAAATTAAGACATAATACGATTTTTACGGGCCAAACGAATGAAGTGAAGGATTGTATGATGTGATGTGACAGACAATAGCGACCTATTGGGCTAATCGAGTCATTTGGATATTGGATGAGGATATTTTTAATTCACAATTAATAGTTGAAATAAAGAAATAATTCATTGTGTTTTTTAAATTTTTGTTTATTATTCACAGCTTCGAACTTTCCTGATAACATTCACCATCAATCCATCCCAGTATTTGATGATTGATCCATATTCTTGTGAAGAATTTGACTCCAATGACAGACCCGTAGCCAAAAATGCCTCAGCTATATTTTTTCTTCCTTACAGTTTAATTGTTGAAATAACATTAGATTATAATTACAACGACTGAGAAATTTCCGAAAGCCACAAATGCAATTTTACCCGCACGGCTAATATGACTAACTCTTTTTCATATACTTTCCCAATATGTAGAACATTTATTCCTACTGTGCTTCAGTATCAAATGTACTGTGCTCTAATCTCAAATGTACATCATTGAGTAACTGATTAGATGTGAATAAAACGGTCTACAGTAGTTAGTGTTTCTAAAACTTTTTCATGCTACGGACCCCTAAAACTCAAGAAAATAACTTACGGAACCCCCGAAAAAAAGATATTTTAGTTGTTTACTAATAATATTAATACATACATGCATATGTATGTAAAAATAAATAACAAATAACTTAGATTTCTTGAAAGTACAATTAAAAAAAAAACAACACCAGTATGGAAGTCTACACAACCAATTCAATGAGGTGTATGCAGTTAGATGTTTTTACATAGATCATCAACATCTGATTCAATGTCAGATATACTTACTTGCAAGGAATCTTCCAAAGTCCCCGTGAAAAGGCATGATCTGAGTTTATTTTTTAGTAAAAGTAATGACGTTTCACATCATTATGTAGTTCGAGGAATAAAAATAATCAAAGCTTCTTTTGCAATAGACGAATATTCTTGCTGTCGCTCTTTTCCAAAACACCGAAATACTTATTTCATTAAATTCGGTTTCAAGCAAATTAATTGAAAATTTTCGTGGACCCCTTCAGAAAGACTGCAGACCTCATTTTGGGAAGCACTGATCTACAGGGGCATCTATAATTAAGAAAAAATGTTAAGTGGCGTATTTGCAAATATTTTTTTAATTAAAAAAATCTAGCTTAATAGGATTTAAAAAACATTCCAGTTGAGTCAATCATTCTTTATTGTACTACATATTATTTATTACTATTTTTGGTGTTTATTCCTACTAGAGGTCTGCACGGGGAGAGATTTTACAAAATAACCCGGTCCGAGCCCGAAAGACAATATACGATTCTATAAAATTTTATTCGATTCTCAAACCAATGAAATACAGATACTGAGTAATATTCCCAACGAACGATAATTACAATATTGTACCTATTGGTCATTCCTATATACCAGGGATGGCGAACCTACGGCATGCGTGCCTGAGGTGACACGTTTGAGAATTTGGATGGCACGCGAACGATTTCCAAGTTAAAAAAAAAAAAAAAATATTTAAAAAATTAAACGTTTGGTTAAATAATTCGCGAATTATTATATTTATTCCTGAATTGAAGAATTTCATTTAAAATCGGAAGGCGATACAACTGTGCCCTGTTTATTTCCAAAATTTCCTGGTAAAAGAATGAAATGAAATATTGCATATGCCGGGGTCGCCACTTCTGTACCCTATATAAATATAGTCATAAAATCTTTTCCAACAAACAAATAAATATAATTCTTAAAAACACTCACTACTCAAATCTTTGGGAATTTCCATGAGCTTATCCTTTTCGCCAGCAATGGCTTTAGACTCAGTGATACATTTATTTATCATATAAACACGAAACATTCATTTACTAAGCGTCAGTTCAAGTTCATCCGTGCACTTGAACGCCTGAAGATGCCGAAAGGCGAAACCCGGGTCGTAAGTTACAAAATCTGTGAGAATGTACATAGTTTGAACGATTCAAATTTAATATTGAAATTCCACCAAGCACCTTCAGTCGAAATCTTAAATTAAAAAGGTCAATCTACTTTACTGTACGGGTAGAAGTGTATGTCTCATTATTTGCTTTATCAATGGCCGCCATTTTATTTATAGTTGTCAAACTGTAAACTGAAATTACTATTTTTTATATGATACTTGCAAACACGGCTTTTTCCAAAATGGTTAAAAAATGAAACTTTAATTTCATTTTGAAAAACAATGTACATTTTAAAAGTATTTTTAGTCTTACGTTACTTTGGAATGATATTTTGGATGTTTTCGAGCCATGTTTAAGACTGATTTTTAAAAATACTACTAAATTACATTCATGGTTCATGTTTCAACAACTTTGGAATGAGCCGGGTTTGAAAGTAATACCCTCATAGATAACCTCTCTTTTGTACGTAAAGTTTGTAATAATTTGTATTTAAAAACTGATTGTGGATGTCAAAATAAAAACACCGTACTGAATCGAAAGTTTTATTTTTAAGAATCTTAACTGATTTTCTCCTTTATTTAACCTACTCCCCTCCCCGAATGTAATAAATCTTGTAACATTTTATCGCTTTGTTACAAGAATTATTAAAAAAAAAAAAAAAAAATATAAAAATAAAACACAACAGCTGTTTTGTGTTCATTTTCTACAATTTCGTAAAACTATCAAGACTGATTTCGTTCAGCATGATAATAATTTTTTATGAAATAAAATTCTTCACGATCGACACATAAGGGGTTTACTATCATATCTCATAGTCTCCAAAAATCTAGTTTTGGGAAAATCGCAAAAAACCATAGGAATACAATTTTACGTTACCGTAAAAAATGTTTTAAATTACTCTGAATATTTATCGCAAGTGAAAAGTAGAGATAACCACTAATCCTGTCATAGCTTTGCCCTATCCTTATATCCCTACTCTATTAGAAAAAAGATAGGCTGGACAATTGAGTATAATTGAGAATTATAAGGCTTTCAAAGAATTCTCCGAGTCTTATGGAAAATTAATTGAATCCAATAGATAAAAGCTTTCAACTTCACTTTTTTTTTTTTACTTTTTATTCTGCACACTGTAGTACATGCAACCAAGTCTTGAGGAATTTCTTTATGAGACACCCCTGGAAAAACTTTAAAACACGACTAACGTTGTTACGCTTCGGAATACACCCTGTAAAATGAGTGTGAAACCGTAGCTAAGGATTTTAAAAAAATGAGTAAAAATCAGTTCTCTTTGAAAAACTTTTATTGAGATACATCTGTTAATAAGTTATGTGCCCCACGTTGGGGAAGGATATTTTTTTTAAACAATCATGTTATAATGTTTCGGCATTATTTGCTACTGGTTGACCACTCCTCGAAAAACGACTGTTGAAAATTACTTTTATAATCCATGTTTATGGGACTATAAAACGTCTTAACGTCAAAGTAATCAAAATAAAACCACTAGAAAAACTTATTTCGACGGAAAAATCCAAAGGACGAATCCAAAATAACCTGTTTTGAGATTATTGGAAATAAGTCATGCATTATTTGACCGGAATTTGTAATTTTATCAATGTGTTTACAGTATAGTATTATTTTAAGAAATATTCGTGAATTGAACCAGACAATGAATACCACAATTTTGTTTTATTCTTTTAGAGTTTATTTGGCACTAGATTTTTTTTGTTGTCATTTTAAATTATCTGATAAAACGCAACATTTTACATAATAAATAACTCAATGCTTAACTTTAATATTGTCATACGGAAATTTTGATACTGCAAAACCTTTTACCATTGCCCTGAAACTTCATCGAATTCAATGTCTCATTTTTTTCATCATTGTTTTCCGATGAATTCTAGGAGATATATTATGCTTTCTTTTTAAAACAAAAGGTGCCGGAACTCATTCATCTCAAGCTTTTTTTTTTAAATTCATGTCTGTTGTCGAGACTGATTTCTAAAAATACTTTATTTTTTCTAGTAAATTACATTTATGGTTCATGTTTCAACAACTTTGGAATGAGCCGGACTTACAAGTAATACCCTCTAATACAAAATCTTACATACCACAAAGAATTGACAGTAAAATCTTCAAAAGTTCATTTAAATGATTCATAGATTCACTTTTTTAAATTATATTCTTAAGTATCTCACTATTAATGTCGAAGGCGTTCCATTATAAAAAAAAAACATTTTGGACCCCTATCATATTCTTCAGTTTTCAATACGGTATTTTGCAATTATACGCTAAATATTTCTGTTTACAAAATCGTCAAAATACAGGGATTACACATTCGGTAATATGTATCGAAACAGAAATCTCTATTCACTAATTGCATAGTTCAGCGTTTTTCAACCGGGGGCCACATTATGTTCCAAGGGCGGCCACAGAGAAATTAAAATTTTAGGGTAGCCACAACAAAGTTTTGGAGGGCCTCGGGCAAATCCATAGATTTCTAGTTTTTTAAATCCGTTAGCGATTTTTTTTATTGCTAAACACTTTGAAATCGGCCAAAAAGGTTCCACTTTATTTCACTTTGAAAAATTTGTAAATTTCTGCGTAAAATTTTCAATGAGTTGAAAATTATTTAAGGAATCTTTCAATTTCTCACTTTTCCCGAATCATCAATCCCGAAATACTAACTTATTACTACGGGTTTGGGGGCTACGGAAAAATATGAGACTCAAAAAGAGCCACAGTTGAGATTTACACTAGCGTAGAGGTTCTTCCAAAAGATCAATCGCTGCTGGTAAGGATTTTGCAGGAGTTCAATTTTGTCTGAAAGTTTCATATAGTCCATTGTTTCCACACTTTGGATCGGCTTCCACGTAACAGGTAGAAGTGCGGTCTTAGAAGGAGTAGGATTTCTGAAAAAAAAAACGTTAAAATAAATCAATTAACACACTACTTAAGGGCGAGTAAAACTGTCTACAACGACATATCTAATATATAAAATTGAATGTTTGTTTGTTTGTATTTTATGTGTTGCCACACCGTTCATCCGATTGCAATATAACTTTGACAAACTTTTTCCTTGCACTTCTGGGAAGGTTATAGGCATAGTAAAATTAACTTATAGTAAGTCTTATATATAAAAAAAACAATGTTTTTATATCTGCCATACATTTCATTTTGACAACGTATGCTTGCACTTGCGCGAAGGTACAATTAACTTACAGTAGGTGGCGTGTGTGTCGTACCATAGAAAATCGGTAGCAAGTGTCAAACAGACATAAAAAGAAAACGTGCACTTCAATAAACACAATTAAAACACAAACACTTTCTGTCTTTGAGTGGCATTGCAACGCTTGCCGGGAACTGGCTAGTATTTATATAAAAACAAGCGCCGGCACTGTTCACTAATGATTCTAACTAAGTTACTAGCTAACAAACATTAATGGATCTTTTGAATGGATGACTCGAATACCGAAGTTTGCCACGAAATCGATAAAGAATATTCCCAATAATTTTGTGTGACAACTGCACTGCCTTAAATCTTGACGTAATTTTTCTCTTTAGATACAATTTTGTTACAGAAAATTCTTAAGATCGGAAAATATTCTCATTCAAACTTTCACACCAAGGCCATCTATTTTTTGTCAATGAAAATTATTGACTTGTTAATTCGAATTTGGCAACAGTTGTCGTGAAAAAGAAGGACTACTATTTTTTTTTTAAAATTAACTGGTTTTCCCAGAAGAGTAGAGTAGCTAAAAATTGTACAGTTATTATGTCAAGACTGCGTCAACAACTAACTAATTAATTCCACACGATTTAAATACAATCGACATATTTTCCTTTATTAAATTGGTTTTTACTTGATAAAATTCCATTATATAATATCAAAATAACATTTGAATCGTCATTTGTCAATTATCAAACAAATAAATATAATTCTTGAAACTACTTACTACTCAAATCTGTGGGCATTCCCATAAGCTTATCCTTTTCGCCAGCAATGGCTCTAAACTCAATGATACATTTATTTCTTATATAAACACGAAACATTCATTTACTAAGCGTCAGTTCAAGTTCATCCGTGCACTTGAACGCCTGAAGATGCCGAAAGGCGAGACCCAGGTCGTTAGTGACAAAATCTGTGAGAATGTACATAGTTTGAACGATTCAAATTTAATATTGAAATTCCACCAAGCACCTTCAGTCGAAATCTTAAATTATATCAAAATAACATATTTAGTACCAAAAAGATTTTAACCATGTCCGCTCCTCATGTGAAGCATGTGGACTGATAATGGTTTTTTTTACTGGGACTACTTGTTAATCATTTGCTTAGCCTATCTTTTCAAAGAGAGTAAGAATATGAGGATAGGGCCAAGAAACAACACATCGTTTTCGCTACGCCCCGGTATTTTAGGACTGGAATATAAAGAGGAAGGAGAACGGGAACTGTTATACAATGGTAGATCGGTAAATTAGTAATAAGTATAATAAATGGACTTACCCCCACTTCATGAAGTTCGCTATCATCGACGCCAGTCGCTGCGACACCTCTTCGGTCTTGTCAGATTTTTGGACTCCGATGAAAAATGGCGTCGTGAACACATATCCCAAGTCATCCCCGTGCGCTGCTCCATCAACTCCAGCGTGGTAGAACTTTTTGAATATGCTGAACTCACTGTCATAAGCGAACTGCCAAAAGTAAATGGGGCATTGCGAATTCCTCAATCGGAAGAAAACACTCTTTGCTATACCGTAAAAGAACTTAGAATCTCCCATCATTTGGACGTACTGCTGGGCGGTGGAATTACTGATCCGCTTTCCTTTGAAATAAAACTGCCTCACTTTATTTATCACAACTTCCCTGTCACTAGGGTACCTCAGATTATCCATCAAATCTGCTGGCATCAAATACTCAAACAGTTCATCAATAGTGTTCAAATACTCAGGGTTGTCTTCAATCCCCTTGATAAACTCAGAACCGTCGAGATCATTAAAGCCGACCATACTAGGAACTTTAATATAGTCTCCCGATATTAATATTTTCTCCGGGTGGTCGTGCAAAAACCTCTCTTCGCCGGGTATTTCAACTTCTGCGCAAGGCACAAACGGTAAATAGTTTCTCCTCGGAATTTCACGATCTCCTAGTTGTTCTGCAGCATCAATCAAAGCTCCGGCATCAGCTTCTTTTAAAAACTGCAATAGCTCGTTAACGTCAGTTTTCTTCCATCCAAGATATTTTCCTAGCCTGAATGCGCACTTGAGTGGGTCTATGGCGTAAGCCCAATCACTTACTGCGGAAGAACTTTGTGAAATTGTCTGAGAAAACAATCCATTTGACATCTTCGATAAGGTCATGTACTCCACTGCAGCACCCCCAGTACTCACTCCGTATAATGTGACCTTTTGTGGATCCCCACCAAACATATGAACATTTCTCTGGACCCACTTGAGAGCCTCGACTATGTCTTTCATGCCGGCATTTCCTGGAGCTCCTGCGGTTTTTGTCGAGAGGAATCCTAAAGGCCCCAACCTGTAATTGAACGACACATGGATGGTGTCTTCCTTCATCAGCTCGCCAGGTCCGAAAATGTAGCTGTTTCCCGTGAGCTGCTTGAATGATCCCCCGTGAATCAATGCTAATACCGGCAGTCCGACGGACTCCGTGGAGGGTGTGTGGATGTTCAGATATAGGCAGTCTTCACTTCCGTGAATCGCACCAGTGAGGGGTAGTTTCTGCATACAAGCGGAGCCATCTTTGGTCGCGTCCCTGATTCCTGCCCAGGGCGCCGGAGGCTTAGCGGTCTGAAATCGATAAAGAATTGTTAAATTGGTTTATATTGTATCATTCTTAAACTTTCATTCATTTATTAAAACCACTTATACATTTATTACACTGTCAGGTTCAGGGCCGGCGCCACCATAAAGGCGAAATAGGCAACCGCCTAGGGCGCAACCCATTAGGGGGCGCATAAATGGAGTATTAAAATAATAGTATATTTTATTTTATTTCGACGTTTGTATTTATTCGTTATAATTATGTATCTTTTTCTATATGATTCGAAAAAGAGAGGTTGAGCGACTGAGTAACAAACGGTATACGTATAAAAACTTCGGTTGAGATACCTCTATTAGGAGGCCATATGCTCCACATTGGGAGTGGATATAGATATATAAACAAATATTTTTAATGATTTAGAATCGTTTTTTTTTCATAATTTCGAAAAAAAATGGGATGATTTGTGATAAAAAAAGCGCGCCAATAACCGTTGCCTAAGGCATCAAATTACCTCGTACCGGAACTGGTCAGGTCCTATGTCGCAGCGGTTAGCCTTGTTGGCTTCCGTGTCAGATCTCACAAATTTGAGTCACGAACAACATTTTTTCCATTCGAAGGCATGGGTGTTTGTGATGTCTTAATTTCTCTCCCACCCCTTAATAACTGGGCGTAGCGAGAGCGATTTGTTAAGCCAAGGGTGTCCAACCTTGTTCACCTTGGGATCGACATCACATACATCCATGCCTTCGAACATAAATTCATAAATAGATTGAAAAATCGATTTATAAAACTGTCCGTACTGGGATTCGAACCCGGGACCTCCGTAACCGAAGCCAACGACGTTCACCACTCGACCACACAGGCGGCTGTCCTTTTGGCGGGTTTTTTTTGTAGAGTCGTATACATACGGAAAATTCGTCCTTTAGTGTTATTAAATTTGAAGTTTTTTTGTTGTGGTTCCTCAAGAAATCTATTTATTGATTCCTCCATGGTTTTTTAAGAGTACAACCGGTTACGAAGTTGACAAAAGCCGGTTTTCGAATGTCGCAAATTTTGCCAAAAACCCGGTTTTTAAAACCGATTTTTGAAAACCGACAAGCCCTAGTGACCAGTCACTGTTATAGGCGCCTTTTCTACTTTATCGAATTTTAAACTGGTTTTATTTTTGATTGCAAATAAGTTGTCATTCGTAAGAAGTCATTGACATTTTAATGATAAATATAATTTAATCTCGCTTATTCATATGTTGTACCATTATTTATAAGTTTCTTTCAATAATAATTTGTTTGTTACACTAATAAATTTGAATCGTTCAAATTATGTACATTCACTCAAGTTTGTTTTTTTACACATCATTTTTGTTTTGTTTTGTGTAAATAACACTGTAAAATTGAATTCTCTATCAGTCGATAATGCTTGTTACGAGCGAAACCGGTCTTGATCTTATTAAATAAAAGTGAAAATGAGTATTTTATTTTTTTGGTATAAATCGTGACAAATGGTTTCCATTATTAAATTTCCTTCTCCATACTCTGTCAACTGACGACAAATGACATTTTCCCTATAATAAGGTAAAAAATATCAACGTATTTAGTTATACATTTTTTTATAGGATGAGTTTATACAATAAAAATAGAACAATAAATCACGCAAAAGAAACACTGCCATTGATATCTGATAACATTCATTGTGATATTGAAAATAAAAAATAAAAATTAAGTTATTGATAAGAAAAAATATTGCAATGTGAAGCTTAACAATAAATATCATTTTTGTTATCTTCAAATACATTGAAATATAATCTATATTATAAAGTATGCTTGTTTTAAAATTACTTTTTCTTCTGCGGTAATTGTTACCGCAAAGGATTTAAAATGAGCTTTGATTATTATGTGCGTGAAGATCCGTTCGACTTGAAAACCAACACGTTTTTGTTTGATAAGTAAATCAATCCCGAAATTTTCGGGATTATATCTTCTAATCCCGGGATTGAAATGTATCGAAAAATGGACTGGATCCCGGGATTTGATTCCCTACTCAGCTATATATACTGCCTTAGAAGAGATACACAATAAATGTTCTTATTTGCTCTAATCTCCTCATTTATATTGCAATTATTACATTTATTATACTTGACTTTAGTGTTTCTAAGAACGATGACAAGTATAGGGTTATTCAAGGAAAATTCTTTCAAATTAAACTGGTATTTACTATTAGTTATATTAGGGGTTTTAGTAACGGTGATGGATTGACGATGGTTCGTTCATTTAAGATGTCGTTGGCTTGATTATGCCTATTAATTTATAATTGCTCGAGTGCATCATGCTTTGGACCTTTATTACAAAGATGTAAATAGTTTGCAAATTGTGAGTCTGATTTTTTATTGTTAAATGATCTTACATGCTTTTTAGCTCGAGTCGATATAGTCCTACCTGTCTGTCCTTGTTTCGTTTCGTAAGTTAGTAGGCATGTAGGGTCTTTGACATCGATGAGGAGAAATAAAAGATATAAATTCCAACCTTGGGTGTGCCTTTGGGTGTGTCAATATAACAAAAATTTGTATTGTGTATCTCTTCTACGGCAGTATGAAGCTGCTGGGTATATATAAGTTTAAACATAGTTCTGACGATGGCGCACGCCGAAATAGCTATAAACTCATCTTATAAGAAATTGCAGAACCAAATACGTTGATATTTTTTTACCTTATTACAATGGAGTTCTACCAAGTAAATGCTAATTCAATCAATACATTTTTCCTCTTAATAATTTGCACAATCAATGAATATTTGATTGGAACACTTTCAGAATTTACATCTTAGGTATTTTTACTTTATTCTAATTAATGTCGGTATCTACTGTATAAAAAAAAACACATAAACAATAAGGAACAAAATAAATCAATAAAAACACAATATTCCTTTGTACTTTATTCCACTTTAATTAATAGGTAAGGACCAGTTTCGCTCATTACGAGCATTGTCAACTGATAAGAAATATAATTGAACATAGCTATTTATACAACAAAAAAAGGTGTAAACAACAATTGGCATTGAAAACAAATTACCAATTACATTATAAGTGATTCTGAAATAACACAAAATTAAAATGCTTAACACATGTAACATATAATTAAAAAGTCATCCAAGGTTAATAAAATAAAGTGGTGACTGAAAGTAATTACAAACATAATTAAAATTTGGGAAATTTTTGATAAAGTGATAAAATGCTACACCTTTTCATTTTTGTATAAATAGCATTGTTAAATTATATTTCTTATCAGTTGACAATGCTCGCAATGAGCGAAACCGGTCCTGACCTATTAAATAAAGTGGAATAAAGTACAAATGAATATTGTGTTTTTATTAATATAATGCCTTTCCACCAAGTATTGACAGTGAACACCCTAAAAGTGAACAAAATAAATGATCTGAGTTTAAATCAGCTTTTGGTCAGAATTCAAATAAATTTTTGGTTTGAATAAAATTCAATTTTTGATCAGAATAAAAATATACGGTCAGATTTTTATAACCATTTTGGTTAGGTTAGGTGAGGTTTTTTTTTTGTTTAATTTGATTTTAATTATGACTATTTTATATAAATTCTGACAATTAATCATTTATTCCGGCCTCTGTAATTCTGACCGATACAGTATGACCATTTAATATAAATTCTGACCAATGTATTAAAAATTATGACCGAAACTGAATTAAAATTCTGACCGGATAAATACGAGCCTAAATAATATATCTTCCTTGCGTTTTAAACAAATTGAATTGTAAATATATTATCAATTATCATTGTATTTTTAAAACCTTCTTGGTACATATTGTGTCTAACCTGAAATCTTTCCGGCGGAGATGCGTAAGGGATGCCTAAAAATGATGAATACCGAACACCATTCCTGTTGACTCGGAACCCCTTCACGACACCTTCAGCTGTAGTTACAAGGGGAGGATGCTCCAGGTCACTTTCGTCTTTCGGGATGAATCCATCCACCAATGCCCCGCTGTATAGATACTCGAGCAAAACAGACTGATTCAAGCCACCAAGCGACGACAGGAAACCTAAGCCACCAGATAACTCTTCACTGCTAACAGGAAATCCTTGGACGCTGTTATCCTTTAGAACTTCACTCTGTTCAGATTCCGCCTTTGCTACTCCTTGAAATATATCAGCGATCTGAGAACTGTCACCCGATTTCGAAACCGCGTTTAGAATATCAGAAAGATTGTTTTCATTCAACAACTGTTGATACGTTTCCTTTAATTGTCCATCGTCTGTGTAAAAATGACTGGATAAAACTGGTCCGAGCTTGTTCCTGATCTTGGAAAATTCTTCTAAGTCGCTCCCAGATGCTATAAAAAGCCATAGCGATACGATTAAAAACAGGTAAGACGCGATATTTTTCGATGTCATTTTTCCCGAAATGCGTTTGTGAGATTTCGTCAATGACTATGAAAATTCACACAGTTTTCTGTTTATAAGCTGGTTTCAAATTTACCTAAAGAAACCAGTTATCAATGTTTCACAATCTTAATTCACACCTTATTGGGCATGTCAAAAATGTCCTTACCGAAACGAAAACAAGTGCAAAGGTCGTTGAATGATGTTACAACTAAAAGTGTTTTTGCTTTTTCGTTTTACGTATTTTTTTTTTCTTTGTCCTCTCGTTAAGAGTTAACCCTCCAAAAACGAATATGGTTATGCTCATCCTTATATTACCGTGTAATATTTTTACGGAAAGTATTAAGGACGAGCGTGACCGTATGGGCACACAAACAATCAGATTTAAAATATAGTTAAAAGTGAAATTAAATAAAAATCTACAATTTGACCTCTTTAGATCAACATAATTTCAACACAAATATATCAATAAAAGAACTGTAAATAATTGGGTTGATAAAATAATAACTAACAGTTTCAAAAAGTTCATTAAAAAAAACGGATATTCAAAAAATAGCATGTGCTTTTGGTGGTCGTTTTCGTCCTCGCGGCTGATGACTTTCTGAAGTATGTATCCTTTTAAACCAAATTTGAGTGGAAGCAACGATATGCAGGTAGAAATAGGATTAATAGTGGGATCAATAGGCAGCGGTGTTTACTGTGATCATATGGTCACGCTGTAATTGGGGGTTTTAACCCTCCAAGAATGAGCATGTTCAGGGTATTTTATAATCGGTCAAATTTTGGTGCATCTTGTATCAATTTGCTGGTGTGAGACCTTACTAATATGTCGGATACACTTATGGTTAGGAATCCCGGGTGAATAAATCAATACCGGCTTTGCAAATATTAATACCGGTATTAAACAAAAGCTTAAATCAAGCAACAAAATATGACCAGTTGCGATCGCAACTACAGCATATAGAAAATATAGCATAACAATACATACATGTATCTTTCAATTGATGTATCGACTTCTGTTCGAAGGCTTGGGTGTTTGTGATTTCTTAAAATGACCTACCACAAATGTTCCCGCTAAGATGTGCGCGTGTGCGAGCGCACACTTCTTAAAATGTGACCGCACACATTTTCACATATTCCGCACAGGCCGCACACATAAATATTGTAAAAAGAAGTTTTTTCTATTAAATAAAATATCCAAATAATGGGTTGACTTGCTGGACTCTAATTTAATAAAGCACCAACCAATCGGGTATGAATAATATTTTAATTTTCATAAACTTCATTGATCCCTAGAGTTTTTAGCGACATGATATAATAACGAATGAATTCATCAAATGTCAGTGAGTACCTACCTTTATACTTGCGCACACTTTTTGTTTTTGCTGAAAATTAAGTGCACAAAACAGAGAATGGTCCGCACACGCAATATACACATTAAAGGGAACGCTGCCTTTCATCCACCCTTCCGATCCTTTAATAACGGGGCGTAGCGAGAGTGATTAGTCAACCACTGGTCAATCTACATATCTTCTCTATTATCTTCAATAAAAGAGAGCTTGAGAGAACAAGACAAACTTCTGTTGAGATACCGTCATAAAGAAGTCTGCCCTACACCGGAAGCGGCCATGGATTTTTTTAAAAAATGTGATTTTCGTAAATACACCATATCATATCACGGATTATTAAAATAATATCATATCATTAAAGCTAATCAGTTCTTGATAATCAATATTGATACCGCACTTAGCAGATTTCAAATATTACTATTCATTGCGTACAATTTTATTAAAATATGTGATAGTTTCTAAGCATTTAAAGCTCGATTTTGGTTTTTATAATCGAAACCATTGGCGGATCCAAGGGGGGGGGGGCTGGGGGCCATGGCCCCCCCCGAGGAGATTTTTTTTCTTCATTTTTCTACTTTATTAAAACTTTATTGTGAAATGGGATCTTTAATTGTTTAGTTTACGATGTTTTATAGAATACATACTTAATTATGTATTGACTACTTTTATATAGATATATTATTTTTAAATCATCTATTTTTTAATGTATTATCTTTTTATGATGTTTATTTTCGAATTGAATGCCCCCCCTCCTTGGATAAATTCTGGATCCGCCAATGATCGAAACAGGCAATTAATTCATCATTGAAAAACGACTACAAATACTGAGATCCAGGATTTGGTAGTAACGGTATTGGAGATATTGTCCACAAAAAGTGTTCTCGATTTGTGAAGACAGGTTTTTTTTGGATATCAAATTTACGGAGCTTTAAGTACAAAGACACGTTAACGTCAAAGTTCTTCGAGTCTCCTTCATCGCTAATGTTTTGAAAAGTTGCATTCTCTTACCATCGTTGCAGCTGGAAGGGCGTGATCGCTACAGAGGTAAGAAACCCAAGTGTACATTTTTAGCCGTTTACATTGATAGTTTTATGGTAAATTGCATATTGTTGACAATCGATTGTTTGTTTAAGTATTGCATATAATTATTTAAGAGTGATAAAAAATCATCTCCTTTACTGGAACGCCGCGAATCGCGCGAGACTATGCGAGCCCATTGCTAGCGTATTGGCAGCCCCCCGCTGCTCATAACTGCTTTTAATCTACGTTCAAAATAGGTAGACGGGAAAGCAATCAACTGCCTTTGTACAGTAAACCATAATGTATAAATTGTTTAAAAATATATTTTGATACTTCAATAAATTGAGTATGTGGTTCTACCTGCAAAGAGCTCCAGGGATAACCAAGTGAATAACGTCTTCAAATCTTTGGCTGAGGTGAGAGAGGGTTCGTTAAGTGTTGACGATAAACAACCCAATTTTCATCTCGTTTTGCAATTTTAAAAGATTTGAAAACTGACAGCATTCTTCTCAACAAAATTTGTTTGTACAGAAAAAGTTTTACTACAACGAGAATATTATAATTTTAGTTCTGATTAAATTGATCACCTTGTAGTTTCAAAGTGGTTTCGTTAAATTTGTCAAATAATTACAGCGGTCGGCAAACTTTTCGGGCTCACGGACCACTAAATTCACAATTTAATCCGATGGGTGGTAACTGGTCTTTTGTGTTAGATATTATATATTGAAATGTGTCTAAAAATGCACCTGATTCGTACAATAAAAAATATTAATTATAATGAAATTATAAAAGCTTTATTCATTTTTAATGTGGATATTTGAAATGATAAAATTTATATTTGACACCAATGATGTAACTGCAAAGCGGAGAACTGAATGTATTTCAAGCCGAGGTTGAAACCGTGTTTCGATTATTGTGGATAAAAGGCCTTTTCGCATAAATATATTGAGGAGAATTGAATTGGAATTTTCATCAGAAGGATTAGAAAATTCAAATAATGTCAGATTTCTCTGTGGACCACCAAACATTTCTCGCGGACCACACTTTGCCGACCGCTGAGTTATAATACGACATATTTGTCAAATAATCATTTGTTAAATTTAGTAAGTTGAGTCGTAAGTCATTTTCTTTATACTTTCCTGGAATTTCAACATTGAATCAAAGAGTTTATAAAATCGATCTAAGCATACATTTTTAGATGTTCAAGAAAACTTCCGTGTAAAGTAGTAAGCGATTATAATTTTTCAAACAAAGCTAAGCAAATAAATTGTTATTTAATACATTTCTTTTGATTTTATTAACTGCTTTAATAACTTAACCCTCCAAGGACGAGCGTGACCATATGGTCACAGTAAACACAGTTGTCTATTGATCCGACTCTTCATTCCTTTTCTTCCTGAATATCGATGCTTTCACTAATATTTGGTTAAGAAGGGTACAGATTTCAGTTGGTCATCAGCCGCGAGAACAGAAACGGCCACCAAAAGCACATGCGAGTTTTTGAATTTCCGTTTTTTTTAATGGAATTTTTGAAATTGTATGTTATTTTTTTTATCAAAACATGAAATTATTTACAGTTATTTTGATAATATATTTGTATTGAAATAATGTTATCTAAAGAGGTTAAATTGTAAATATTTTTGAAAATTTCACGTTTATCTATATTTCAACCCCGAATGTTTGCGTGCCCATACGGTCACACTCGTCCTTACTGTCCGCACACATTATTACACGGTAAAAAAAGGATGAGCATGGCCATATTGTCATGCGGGGTTTCTATAAAACTACTTTGCGTTTTTTTTTATTTAAATTTTGTTAGGAATGAAAGTTATCTGTGACTTCAATATGGCTTAAAAATATTTTTTTTATCGGAAAAAAGCTCTCGTCTCTGGAGGGTGAAGTGAGTCAAGCAAGCGTTCACTTAGATTTTTGGCGATTTATTAACGTTGTCGATTAATGACAAAATGCACAGATAAAACATTCGGTATAACTTGTTTTAAGTTTGCCAGAAAGTCTCAATGTCGTCTCACCATTGCAGTTATATCGATAGTAATTAGTAACGACGGAGATGATATTGGTCAGTGGTATTCCACTTTTCGTATCAGTTTCCATGCATTTTCCAAATATCAATTTTTGGATCGTTTTTCTTCTTTTACAAATCTCACATAAGCTAAAAGTAAAGCTCCATGTTTTGGCAACTAGGGTATGCAAATCAGGGATCCCAAAATCCCTGGATCGTGAGATTACTAATCCCGTTATTCCAGGATTGAGATAATGAAACACGGAAGAGCTAAAAAAGATATCGCTCCGTTATTTTTGGTAAATCCGTAAATTCCCAAAAAAGCTCCCACGCTGTTCATTTGGGCAAATCCGTAAATTCTTGGGATATTGGATTCGAAAATTTTTGGAAGAGCTAAAAATAAAAGCTCCCCCGCTGGTTATTTTGGGAAGTCCGTCAATTTTTGGGCTTTAGAAATTGTTTGAAAAATCCCAGGATTTCAAACGCCAACCAAAAATATTCTCAATCCTGAATCCCAATTTATACCGATTTTATGTTGAGCGTTCAATCCTGATATCCCGGGATTGAAAAATTGTCAATCCCGAAATGGGTCCAGGGATGGATATTCTACTTAGAATTCTACTAGAGAATTCAGATGTTTTTAAACTCACATAAAGAATTTTCGAAGTTTCAATCACTCTTTGTTTTGTTTTATTATTTTGTTCTTCATATAATATCGAAAGTAGGTTTATGAAGCATGTTGCCTATTACACTCACAGCTGGTATAAGTTCTTCAGCAATGGTGTGCAAGCTCCTGTTATTTTTCCTATTATATTGAACTAAGGAAGTAAAAATCGCTACCAATATATTTATTGGTATTAATTTAACTTTCATAATAACAAAACTGGGCTACAATTATTTTAATTTATGTAAATTTATGTAAATCTGCAAATTCCTGGATTTTTGAAATTGGAAATTCTGGGAAGAGATAAAAAAAACAATCCGTTAATTCCCAGGATTTCAAAATCGCCGAGCAAAAATTTCTCAATCACGAATCCCGAAATTCTACACGATTTTATGGTGAATCCCGGGATTAAAAAGGGCCCGGGATTGGATGCTCTAGGCGCGCCAATAAACGTTGCTTAGGGCGCCAAATAATCTCGCGCCGGCACTGGGTACTATCCATAGGATATACTCGGTGGAACTGAATGGGTCCTGGCATGTCATGGGAGGAAGCAAAGCAATTGGCGGGAGACAGGGAAACATGGATGTGCCATATGCTCCACATCCAAATATGGCCAAAGAAAAAAACAAACAGCAATTCGGACGCTGTATGAACAAAAAAATCCATTGTTTACATATAACGAAACTAACCTACAATTTATACAATATCTTCGTTCTGATTCTTTTCTACCATTACAAGTCTGATTCTCCAATTTTCAAAATTTCTTGTGCATGCATGTTACGAATAAAAAGTAAGGCTGGGCTTGTTTGAAATTATTCTGCAGTTAAACAAATGCGTTTACACAATACTGCTTCAAAATGCGTTTATAAGTATTATTTAAATTTCTTAAAATTGAAACCAAGCTGGGTTAAAAAATTATTACATACATGAAAACACTAAGAGCGAATAATTTATAGGCAATTGATGTCAATCGGAACAATGTCTCAACTAAATTCTCTTTTTTGATTTGTACAAAAGAAAAACCAAAAAACAAACTTTTTAAAAATATTCTGGACAGGCTAAAATGAAATAACCCCTTGTTCTAGGAGGAAACAAGATGTCTAGTGGGAGACAGAGAATCTTGGAGGTACCGCCGTTTGGTGAATCGGATATTTATGAAAGAAAATATATTACAAGGTTAGCAAAAGAAAATAGACAACACAACACTTATATAATTCATGATATGCGATCCGTGGGGAAGGAGGGATGTGGAAAAAAGAAAACAAACATAATAACTTTTCCTGTCTTGTAATTAATGAAAAATAAACAGTAATATTTATAACAAAAGTAGATTTATAAATCATTTTTTATTTGTTACAACATTTTGCAATATACAAATTTGTGGAAACGTCGTCCATATCGACAGTAACATTTTAAATGTCAAACGGTTGAAGTTAGTGCCAATTGGCCAATTGGTTTGAAGTTAGTGGCACAAGTTTTATACTGATCCCTCCACTGTAGGGTATTCAGTCATTGATAATAAATAATTCGCCCTTCTCGGCCATAACTGTTTCTGTGCTTGACGGATAAAATGCGTCATGTAACAGTTTTTATTTGAAAATTCATATTGATTTTAAATTACAGTGGAAAAACAAAACATTCACTTTAACATAAAAAAAAAACATTGAAAGTGACACTCTGACAGGCCCTGACCATTGTGGGAGACATCATCGATAGGTGGATAGTTTCAGATACCCGGAGTAAATATTCTGGAAAACGGTAGAAGAAACATTTAAAACAATGCCAACTGTTTGGGACACGCAGCTGTACATGGGGTTAACACTTTGGTCCACAGAGCGCCGGTCTATAAAAAGTTTGCGCTGATGAGACTCAAAAGTAAATACCATTCTACCAGTGTTACTTGATGGTAGCGAATAGTGGCATCTGACAAAGCCTATAAATAAATCATATACTGAGCTTCGAGAGAAAAGATGTTTGGGTAAGATATTGGTGACGAGATTAAGTGAAGAATTCAGACATTAAGAAATTGACCGAGCAGATACAGTCAGCAGTTTTAGTTAGATGCCTCCAAAGAGCATCAACCCTGCTTGGCTCTTCTTGCAACCAGTTTTATTTCAGTGTCTTCAATGACAGTCGGGTACCATCTGTAGAGTAATCGGTAGAAATAAAAGTGAAAAGCGGGCCACAGGTAGTCTTTGAAGTGCAACTCGTGGGCAAATTGCTCGACAAAGGTAAATCGACAAATAAAAGTAATATTCATTTTGAAGGTATGTGTTTTGGTGTAGGGTCCATTGTCAAAGAGCTTTTTGATGTTTTTTCTTTTCAATTAACAGGTCTGTATTTGAGTATTTTATTATATACTGGCTGACGGCAAAACCAGCACACTATCAATACAAAAGTATGTCTCAAAAGACAACTCATGACAACTGCAATGCGATAACTAATATTCATATAATATAATTTTTTCAGCTGCGTCCATAAGTCTTAAAACATAGTAATAAAATCCGTTCAGTTTTCTAAATAGTAAAAGTTTAACATTTTCAACGCAAGTATAGGACACAACTAAAAAATTACTAAAATATTTAATCACAATAATTGACTATTGCAAACAATTTATAGAAGACTTACTTGAATTGAAGGTTAATTTTTCGCAACGTACTTAGTCTAAAAACAATAGAATAGCTGTGTTTCTCATTCTAGCTTCAATGGTAAATTTCACATAAAAACACATGTTCTTACTTCAGATTCTACCAAAACATAATTATGTATAATTTTGGACTAAAAACGCTTTGTAATAATTACCCCTTCAACGAATAAATACAACTTAACCACTCAAAAGAAAGTTACACATGTTAGCCACTACCAAAAAACTAATTAGTCTATAAAATAATTTATTTACACTTTCGTTTCTTCGGTTGACAAGCCAGGTTCATAGCAAATGACTTGCTTCTGTAGATGGCCATAAATTACGGCTACCAAATCGTCGGTATCTTCTGCCAATATCTAGGAAGAAACGAACGATACAGAAACTTTCAGATTGGTTTGTGGAACGTGCCAAATCTTAATTGTACAAAAGGATTGTCTACCACAGAATAGATTGAAAGCGATATCTGCCATTGAACGTTAAGGAAAAAGTTTAGTCCTACACGAGTGATATAATACAATTGATAGTCATGTCGGCATCATGCCATCATTAGACTAGTTTAAGAACTGTCGTGACACAATCCAAATGTTGACAGTGTTTGTAAGTTTCAAATAAATTCTGAAACAACTATCAAATGGCCCCATTAGAAGTGAAGTGAGCCGAGTGGTATTTTAGAAAACAATAATTTAGATGCGTTGTAATATTCTACAAGTCTTAAAGTATCGTAAAAGTGAAGTAACCTCAGTTAATACACGTTGCAATGGTGTTATCAGCGTAAAATAAAATTATGCAATCCACCAAAACACCAAAATAAAGACGTGACTTAAAAGTCCAAGAACAAAGTTTTACCATTTTACTAGTTGACTTACTTCACATCTTGAGGGCTAAAATAACATACAACATAATTCTTGTAGAAGTTATCTTTTTACATTTTTATAACAGAGGTCGACCAATTTGATACCAAATCAATCATCAAAAAGAAATAATCTAATATCCATCACAATCAAAATCACAACTGATATTCAAGAAACCAATCCAACTGTGACAATACTATTAATGTACAGATTGAAAGAGACATTTGGTTAGTTAAATACAGTGGAACCTCTATATTCGTCACACTTTGACGATATTTTTTTTGTTATAATCAACCAAAATCTTATTACATTCAATGATAATGCAATTGACTACATCAGGAAGGTTTCAAAAAGCAGACAGCATCGGACAAGTTCCTTGTTAAATTGTGTGCTACTGAATCATCGGAAAAGTGAACCCAGTGATAAGAATCGGAATTACCTGATGTTATCTTCGATAGCAACTCTTCATAAACTATATTCCTCATGCACTTCTTCCACTGTATCTATTTAGTACAATGTAGATGAGGTTTTAACAACATTTTTCTTTGCTGGGAACAAATTAATTGAATTTCAGTTAGTTCCGATATGAAAAATTATTTCTATATTCGTCAGACTTCAGGAACGGATTAATGACAAATATGGAGGATCCACTGTACAAGGATAATGCAGACAAATTGGATAGAAAAGGACTCGGTCCAACGATGGGCATCTTCTGACTAATCTGTTGCACGTATCGATCAGCGTAGATGTCCCACCAGGGTCTGCTCGTCAGAATCAAATAATCACTTTCAAACTATTTAGTATTTCGGCTTCGCGATCCGGCCAAATAATATCGTAGTAATCTTTTATACAGATTCCGGAGGCGCGGTTGTTTCGTCGTCTGGTTTGCTCTCGAGTGAAAATGGCGGTATTCGACAATCAAACGTGTAGCCGTCTTCGCGCTCCATCCTGAATGTGCCCCTGTAAATAAAATAGAAAACATATTGAAATAAACATGGGGTCAGAGGACATGCGAGCATTCTTACTCAAACATTACACAATGTGACGATTACAGAACTCTACCTAGTCTCTTTTCCATTAGGGATTTCAAATATGAATGAGTACTGAAACAACGAAAATAGGATTAAGGAGCGATTCGGTACAAAGTGACTTTAGACAAATTTCAAATGTTAGGGATTTTTTTTATGTCCCTGTCTCCCGCCAATTGCTTTGCTTCCTCCCATGACATGCTAGCATCCTTCAGTTCCAATTTGATTTGAGCTCTTAAACAGCTATAATAGCTGTGATGTTAAGCTCAAAATTCCATGCAATGCTGACGGGTATTATAGCAATCATCCGGTCACGAGCAATGTCAGATCGGGCTGCTATAGCAGTCAGCAGCTGTCTAAAGGTTAAATATAACATAGCGAAGATATTTGAGAAGATACTAACCACATATGTCCACTGGGCGCTTGCAAACTGACGTGACTGCTGTATTGAAAAGCGGGCTGCGCTCTAGATAATCTAGGTTCCTGGCCGACTACTCCGCGGCCCCTCACGGTCTCCAGCGTACCGGAGAGGGAGAATATTCTCCAGTGCCTCTCTCGCAGTTGTACCGATAGTGCTCCCAGGTTTTCCAGACGAATACAGTAGCGCCACTAGAACAATAACAAAATACCACATAGAACAACATTGTTTTGCTAATGAAAATACTGTGCAAAAAATAAATGAAACACAGCAAAAGAAATTAGTATCTGGGTATCCTCAGACCAGGGTTTCTTAACCCTGTGCCCGCTGAACTATTTTCATGCACTCTTACAAAGTGTTATAACAAAAAAAAATGTGTAAAAAAAAATGTGATGTTTTGAATTCTCCCCTCCCACTAAAAACGGAGAACGATTAGCTAACCACTAGTTTTCTCTTAGCACTATCCCTACATTCTCTGAAAAAAACGAGGTTGAGCATCTGAATGACAAGCAGTTCTCGTAGAAGCACTTCTGTTGAAATACACTTCTAAAAATAGTCCATATCGACTGTGGAAAGGGAAAAGGACGTAACCCAAACATAGCAAATTTTACAGGAGGCACAAAAAATGTGTTTTGATGATTTTGGGCCATATGCAAATTATGAAAAATACACAACCTGGAAGTGCACGTAGACTTCTAAACTGGTTTTTAATTGATATGATCTAATACTATTTAAAGAAATTGTCCAGGAAAAACCTCTTTTTCAGTCTTTTTTATTGGTTTAAATTTTCACAAGCTCATGTTTTTTCAAACTGTAAAGCTGAATTTAGATACTAATTCAGCATTTGCAGTTTACACCCTTTTGATAGAATGTTTATCAAGTTTGATACATTGTGATTATCAAAAAAAAAGCTGTTTTGAAAAAACTTGGGGTTATGTCTTTTTTATTTTCCACAGTCGATACGCTCTACATTGGTAGCGGACATGGCAAAAAAAATAAATATTTGTTTATATATATTTTATAATTAAATTTTGAAAATTATAATAAATTATTATATTTGACAACCCCGAAGCTGTTAATAAAATTCACCTATAAATTACGATTGAAGTTTTTTTTACAAGGCATTGTTAAAAATAACTGCATATACGATTCGCATTTGCCATACACAAAGATCGGTAGATAGCCATTGCAACATTTGTTGAATTTATTTAAAAAGAATAACTCAGATAATTGTGTTCATTAATAGATGCCACTAGCACAATAATTTTTAGATATTATATAAAAAAATTAGATTTGTCTCTCCCATGAAATACCGATTTTAGACTTAATACCGTTTCCTTTTCCTCACAGATAAAATCCACTGAATACAAAAAAAAATACAACTATTAATGATTGATATCGTCAAACAATATTTACCCAGTAAACAGCTGTAGTCTGCGATTCTCTGCACCCCATATAGAAAGGTATGACGGTGACGCGCACGCCCTCCGTGCTCTCTTTGTGGACATCGCTGAGCTCTAACCAAGGGTGATTCTTTTTCTGCCACGCTCTCAACGTTTCTTGAGCGGTGAACGGAGGATCTATAATCAAAATCGAGGGATGTTTATAGCACACATTAACTTTGTGATATTTACATTAGACCGTGAAAATAATTGCTAGTTAATAATGTAACCCTTTCCGGTCCACAAATAAAAAATATACCAAGAGGTCCACAATAGATTTACAAGGGAAACTATTTTTTTTTTTTTTATCAAAAAACTCGATTTATAGTAACCATAAAATTTATTTTCACATTTACTAAATATATTTTGTCCAATAACATTTAAACGATTATCACGTTTAATTTCAAAGACCTACTGAGACTGTATTTTATTAGGTGAGTATTATCTTATATAAGTATACACGATACACTTATTTAAAAAGATAAAAGATTCGGTTCAAGTTCATCTGTGCACTTGAACACCTGAAGATATTGAAAAGCGAAAACCGAGTCGTTAGCAATAAAACTTGTGGGAATGTACAAAATTGAAAAGATTCAATTTTAATATTGAAATTTCATCAAACACCTTTAGTCGATATCTTAAATTAATCGCAGTGTGTTAACAATTCACTATCAATAGTTTATAATAGGCTCTTTAAAGAATTTTATATCGTTGTTTAATCAACATTTGGTTCCTTTGAATGAAACTGTTGCCAACAAAGCCGAACAAAACAAATAAATACGCACAAAAATATCAACCTCTTTCTGGGCAGTGAGACAGGAACTTATCGAAAAGCTCGTGCTGAACCGGCGCCCGCTCTTCGCTCGCGTACGGCAATATGTCCTCGTGGGCGACATAGTCCAATCCAGGTATCGCATATAGACTCCGCGACGACTCCTGCCCGCCAAGAAACGTAACTGCCTCAGTTTGAGCACGCTGTAAAATGTAAATCAGCATTTATTTCGATACAGAAAATCGCTCGTCTTCGTGGGGAACTAATTGATTTTTTGACACGTTAAAAAAATCTTCGAATCTAAATAAAATATTTTTTTATAAGATGAAGTCTTAAAACTCGTCTTGTGCAAGCAATTAAAGTAATGAAAAAAAAACAAAAAAATGCTGTCCCGGTAAGAGATATTGAATGTTTGTATTCTCTATCAGACAAATATAGCGTAGTTCCTCAATTATATGAGGGATATTTTTTCGTTTTTGTTGTCTCAATATTACATGGCTTCAGATTGTTCCTAACTATTCACCTTTTTCCGAAATATTTTTAATAATTAGTAAAATCAATGCGATTGCCAATAATCAAAGATAGACATTCATAAATGAAGAAATAGTGATTACTTTTTTAAAATTACAAACACAACAAAAGATAATAGACGACACAACACTTGGTTGTATGTGACAGTTTGCAAACCTGGCACATTCCAATATTTTGTAAAGAAAAATATCCTTTAAAAGTATTTTTATGCAAATAGATTCTTTATTCAAATAAAATGAATAAGTTTCATATTTGTTTCTAATTTAAATATGAACCAAATTTATTTGTCTGGCAGTTAATTGCATTTTGCTGCAAAATATGTTTTTGGGAATGAACCGTGTTTGCAAATAATAGTCTCACATATACAACAATACTAATCGGTAAGTTAAATTTGTCAATTTATCAATCTATCTGATATTTAAAAAAAAAAACATTCCCATGACAAGTTGTGTGCATTAAGGACTATTTATATTGTTTTTTTTTTTATATTTACAGTGTCTTTATTATTGTTTAAAAAAGTGCAGGATAATAAATGAGATGTTATTTAACAGATGATTTAATGAGAGTAAATGATAGTCACCCCCTTATATGTTCTGAAACCATTGGAAATTAAGCCTACAACGATTTTAAAACGTGGGGTGACCAATCAAATACATTGTCAACCCAAAACAATGTTTATGTCAACGACAATTGACAATTTTTGTATCTTATCCAAAATAGTGTTTGCTTTCATTTGTTGACATGTTGACCCGTAATAGGCAACAAATCGTAACCGATAGTTGATAAAATTTAACTGGATCTGCCACAGACGAAATATCTTGTCAAATTTTTCGTGTTCAACACGTCAGAGACGAGTTATCTCGTCAATAAATAATTAAACTAAGAATTGCAAATTATAGCCGGTGTTCTATGTACAAACATACTTTTTTCTACGGCAACCAAAAGGCTAAAGTAGAAGGTTTTCTCGTAAGAAGATCGATAAAGTAATTCCTTAAATGCGGTTAGTAAATAGTAATATATGGTCAATACCTATCCTGATATAATACCGACTATTTTCAGTTCTTTAGATCAGTGTTTCTCAACTGGGGTCCACATGGAACAGACGATAACAAGTCAAAACAATAAAATTCACAGGTAGTGTGAGCAAATCGGTAATCAATTTTTGGACCCTAAATGATTTATCTGTATTATGTATACCTGTAACTCACAACACTATCTCTCTGTTTGTGTATGTTGACGGGTGGCACTACCACCTTGCATAATAGTTGTATTGGATTTGTCATTAAAGCAATTCATTATATTGCTCAAAAAAGTTTTCTTTTATAAGAGAATTTTAATGTAGTCTTATTTTGCCAGATGATATATCTTGAATAAATGAACATTTTAGTACAAAATAAAATCAATTATATATATTGTAATTTGTTTTAATTATTTTAATCAGAGAATTGTGGAAAGAAAAGTCAAGGGTTAATAATGAAAAGATTGAGTTTTTGTTGAAAATTATATTGTACAATATGGAACAGTTGTTTGTGGTGCGATATGCTTTAGTGATGAAAACGTTTGCCATTTCCGAAAAAGAAATGTCAACGGACTGAATGAAAAGCTGTTCTCGTAAAAACACTTGCTGTTGACATTTTCTATGGGGTAAATATCGTCTATACACTGGCATAAGGCGATAAGTCAGACATTTTCGATAATCATGAAATTTTAACATCTCCATTTATACATTATAAATATTACTAATCGTAAGCAATTTGTGAAATTCGATAGATAGATTCATTTTTGATACATTAATTTATTTATAGTTTTTTTTTTCCGAAAATAGCTTTAATCGGAATTGACTTGATGTATAATATGTTCAAATTATGTAAAAATACACAACATATGGCTAAACTTGTTTTTACAAAAGATGCAGCATGTTAAAATCTATCTATCTGCATTCATAACCCAAGACAGCCAATTTTTTACTTAACGCCTTGTGTCAGTATATTAACAATATGCTCCACATTGTAAGAATATAGACCAGTGATGTTGAACGTTTTGAGCTAGGCGTATTGAAATTCTGCTAAAAATTACAAACACTAGGTAAAAAGAGTTATATTTTTGACATATTTATTTATTAGAAAAGCAAGGACAAATATTTCTTTATATTAGTGACTTTTTTTTTTGCTGAATTTTATTAGTTAAATATTCAATTGAAGGTTGTTATTTCGTGAACTTAAAAACACAAGCAAATGCTACTAATTCCATCTATCAGAAGGTTTACTTTTATTGATTTTAGTATCATTTATCACTGAGAAAAAAATAAGGTCTCACAAAAGTACGAAGGGGAAAATTCTTCATTCTCCGAATGTTTCTTAAGTTTATACCTCAAGTCGACAAACTTGAGCCAAGATACTGTTTCAAATTCTACAAGTTGCATATCAAATCATCAATTGTGACCAATGATAGACTCAAGAATTGGCTAAAAGAAGGGCAGGCTTTTTTTCAAGCCGTGCAAACTTTAACTACATCATCGCAGCATTATCACACACAAAGAAAATAATCACATCACAGCAATTATTGTGTCAAGAGTACTTAGTAGGTTAATACAAAACAAAATGTCGCCATCTGTGAGTTGGATTGGCGATTGATACAATATAAAAGTAATAGCGATTAGGAAATATTAAAACAAAAGACAATGATATAATTATTCTTGTTGTTTACCTTCTTTTTCCAGTCAGGACGCATGTCAACGGTGGCATGTATAAAATAAATTTGATTTAATATATTTTTTAAATTTAGCAATACAAATTTTATGTAACATGTAAATGTAGCAAAATGATTCGAGGTGCTGGTCACATCCTCAGAGAATGTTGACATATATTTGAAAGATTATTTAACCTTGCCATTATTAAAAATTAAGTTTTCTAGAGAATGGCATCCTTTGCATGTGTATTTCATATTTTCCAGAGAAAAAACTTGGGAAGGTTTACCAAATAGCAACTAAACAACGGAATAATGACATCAATGACACCCATCTCCATTCAACATTTAACCATTACAAAAAAGATCTGAAAAACTTTTTAAAAAATTGTCACCGCAATGAATAGATTATATTTCACTTTTTTCAGTTGCGGTGTTTCGAAACTAAGTATAAAAATTATAAATTGATTTATAGAATTGTGTTAGGAGTCATGGATGTCTAAAATTCCCACCCATCCATTTTTTCCTACAACCAGGGCTTAGTGAAAGCAATAATTTAAGCACTCATCGTATTCTTCTATCCCTACTTTCTTAGAAAAAAAAGATATTGAGCACCTAAAGCAGTTCTCACAGAAAAACTTTTGTTGAAATAAACTCCATTAGGAATCCATATACATACATTGAGAACTGATATGGTTTTTAAGCTAGGTATTTAATTATCGTGGATAGTTCTCCAGGTGCAGATTATTACTCTTCTGCAAAATTAACAAATGTTGGTTCTTGCTTTGTTTCTCGAGAATCTAATTGTTTACGAGGAATGACTTGGATTTAAGCATGTATAACATTAATAGGTTGTTTTGAGCACTGTCCACATTTAGTTTAGAGAATTAACAGCAATAAATGATTATATATTGTAGAAGATTGGATTTTAATTTGAGGTTACGCTTGTCTATTACAACCTACTCTATAATTTAATTACTTTAACAAACAGAGTTATTTAAATAATATAGTAGGAGATCAAATATGAAAATTGAAACTTACGATAAATGGCCCATCTCTCGAGTCAATTAAGACTTGATAAAAAGTGTGTGTTCTTCCTTTGACTTCTTTCCCGACGTTGGACAGGCTGTCATCGCCTGGTTTTTCAGCGTTGATCTCTTTTTTGTTAGGGACATCTCTGTCATATACTCGCGCGAGCCAAGGAAACAAAACAACGCCTCTATACCCGAAGACTTTGTGTAGAATTAACTGCCCTGTTTCATATTTTCCCGAAGCTTTCGGCGTTTCTAGTTTGCCAACTTCGGCCAGTCTAAAATGAAAAACAAACAAATCATTGCGTTGTATAAGTACGCAAAATATATAGATGCGATGTTATAAATAGGTTATGAAACGCGTAAAATATTTATTATTTCTGATCGATTGTCGCGGCTCACCTCGCATAGCTGGCGATCTGAGTGAAGAGGATTTTTGAAGACAACGTCTTGACTGCCCCGCTATACAAACATTTTCCCAGCAGCTCCATATTTTCATTTATGTCATTTTTGTATTATTTGATCGTTGATACGTAAGAAAAATGTCAGATGGATTATGCAGAGTGCTGCCGTATAGGTAACTAAAAATAATTATTACCTCTAAGCAATAAATTAATTATTCTAAAAAATATAATTGAATAGTCCTATTAGGTAGGTTGATACTGTTAATTTGTAAAGTATTATATTTTCTAATATATGATCGATTAAAAAGTAAAAAAAAAAACTACTAAAAAACCCATAATAATAGATTTCAATAAGAAAATCATTTAATACACCACAAATATAATACTGTAAAACTTATAATAAGAACATATAACATATGTTTACATATTTTATCTCTTGGATATTATTTCAGTATGGTGAGTTGTTTCAGCAGCAAGTGGCCCGTGATTGTTAAGTGTGGCCATCCCAAATATATTTAACTTTGAAATTAAACTTATATGTGACAGTTCATACTACAATAACCTTAAAATCATAAATACATCAAACCAGAATATTTAACTTGTCATATAAACTGGTACACCTTGTAAAATACTGAAATATAAACATTCTTAAGATGATTCTATTATAAATTATTAAATGGATGCCGATATATTGCTAGAACACTTCACCCGGGGAACTCTCAAAAGTGGCATTTGTAGAGTTTGCCTTCTGGAAAATAAAGTTCTGACAAACATATTCGATCATGTTTGTAAGGTCGCTGATGAGGTTACTCATATACAAACAGTCCTTGAAGAAGTTACTTCACTACAGGTAAGAGTTATGGCAGGTAACATTTATTATTTTAGATATACTAAGTTTACCGACTTATCTATTAGATACTTTTTGTTTCTGATGTACAACTATGCCTTGTTTTAATAAATCAATTCCATAATAATATTTGCATCTAAAATTACGCTCAATACTAACTTATCCCGTGTCTACCACCGAGTGATCAACGACGTTGGCTATGTAGTTATGGTGCTTACAGACTCGAATCCCAGTACAAACAGTTCCAAAAATTGTTTTTTCAATTGATTTATGAGTTTTTTTTCAACGACAAATGTCTAAAATGTTCTTTCACCGATCCGATTCTAAAAAATTGGACGGATAACGTTTAATTAATCTAGTCCTGACCTAGCCTCCTTTCCTTTTCTTTGATCAACTGAGTAACAATCAGTATTTGTAGAAAATTTCTATTAAGATTAGCTCCATTAAAAGTATATACTACCCATAGGGAGTGAACATGGTAAAGAAAAATGCTATTTATTTTGTGATTGTCGTTGTGTTAAGTATTTCAGACTTCCAAAATAATTGTATGCACATTGGAATAGCACTACAGGATTGCAAACCTTATATGATATGCACCTTAAGATTCCTGTATTAATTTACAGAGCTACTGTAGATGGTGTTAGATTGTTAATGAATACCTATATTTGTTTATTTTTTTTAGCTGGATATTGATGACGGGTTCCCAGCTGTCATTTGCTCAAAATGCTTAGATGAAGCGAATAAAGCCTATAATTTCAAAATGAAATATCAAAAATCTAACACAACATTAACAAACTGCTTGGAAAGCATCTATGAACACATTTCAAATGCTGCTAATGTCAAAAGTGAGCCATACCAAATTCAAGATGGCGCAATATTTTTGATTTTGCCCGAAAAAGAAATATTTATTATTGAAAAAGCAGAAGATGACAAAGAACAGCTGCAATACTTTTTGGATGATTTTGATATGAACAATGAAGAGGCTATACTTGGCACCAGCTTTTTTTACAATGGCAACACTAACAGTAAAAATGATTTAGTTAAATTAGAAGAAAATGAACTATTGCAAAACAATGAATTGGATTCATTATCTATTGATTCTAATTTAGTAAAATTTATGTCAGACAATCGAGAGAGTTTGATGGTTCCAGAGATAGATCCTGAATATCTGTACGATTGCACGATGTGTTATCAAAGCTTCTGGAGTAAAAACGATTTACAATCTCATAAAGTTTTGCATCCTATTAATTCTAGACATTTCTGTCGTATTTGTAATAAATCATACAAAAGGTCCAATATGTTGAGGATTCATATGGTAAAACATACTAGTAATAAAGATCATATTTGTCCTATATGTCGGGCAGCTTTTTATTATAAGAAAAACTTAAATAAACACATGTGCCTGCACGGTGAGCGCGTTAAATTTACGTGCGATCATTGTGGGAGAGATTATAAATATTTATCAGGCTTAGAAGAGCACATACGGTTCGAGCATATGGGAGAACAGCCTGCGTTTATGTGCGACGTGTGCGGTGCTCTCATGCGATCGTCGATGACTCTAAAGCTGCACAAAAAAATACATAGTCACGTTAAAAAATTGAATTTTTGTAAATACTGTAAAAAAACTTATAACAACGATCGTTATTTTAAAAACCACATCGCAAAACACGAGAGAAATAGCCAAGGATATGTCAAGCCGACGCCGGTGAAATTATTCATTTGCGATTATTGCGGTAAAGAACATAATGTTAAAGAGTATCTAAAAAGACATATATTGATTGAGCATTTTAATTTAAGGAAATTTAAGTGTAACGAATGCGGGAAAGCATTTAGAACAGGCGGCAACCTCAAAGAACATAGAGTGGTTCATACAAGAGAAAGGCCAGAACAGTGTGACATATGTGGGAATAGATTCGTTAGCAAAATAGCTCTGAAGTTGCATCAACGGCTTCATTCAGGCGAGAGACCGTACTCCTGCGAGGTCTGCGGGGAGCGGTTCCTTTCCAGCAGCAGGCGTTTGGCTCACATGAAGTCCAAGCATATGGAAAAGCAGGAACAGTGTCCTATTTGCTTCAGGAAATACTATCTTAGATCGACTTTAAACCAGCACATGTTGTCCCACACGAAATCTGCTACAATCAAAAATAGAAAAAAAATTAAACATGACACTTTCACTGTGGAATATCCTATGATTTGAAAAAATGAAGACAAATATGAGGTTGAATCAGAGGGCTGGAGTCAAACTCAGAGCAGTGGAGCAATGAAGCTTTACATGGCAGAAGCGGAGCTGTACCACAGAACTTTATAATGATTCACTGCTAAAGTTTGTTTTGTCCTAAAATCAAATAAATGTTCAGTCGAACTTGGTTATTACGAGGAAGATGGGATCGACTGAATTTGCTTGTTATAAGCATTACTCGTTATATCGGAGAATAGGTATTTTTAAATAATTACAAACATACCCGTCACACGAAGACATGAAGTATCTGCAGCGATCACATAACACAAAAAATCGCAATTTAAACAAAGATTTTTTACATGCAATTTCAACCATATCCGTGGAGGATACTTTTTCAATGTTGTCGGTGAAAACACCAATTAGGTACTAGCGTCATAAATGTAATCCTATCCCGGCGGCATCGGTCTAGTTAACTGCCCGGTCGGATTTTATTGCTTGTTGTCGAAAATATTGTTTTTAAACTATCGACACATTAACAGTTTTAAGAAAAACTTTGACGGTATTTTGCTCGGTGTGCCCGAGAAGTAGCTTTTTATGGAGAAAACCATAAATTAAAATGTCAACGAATGTTTCTTCATTACATCCGAGATGTTGCTATTTCTGTGATCGTATTAACCGAGTTCGACTGTATTTTCAAAACTACTAACTCATTATTTTACCATTGAACAAAATAAATAACTGGAATTATTTGAAATACATCATCACTTCCATCAACTATCCCTGAAAAGAGGCAAAAGACAAAGGAAAATTATTTACTGTCAGCCATTTTGTTTTATAGAATCGATAATGTTAAAACCGATTAATAAAGCTTATATGAAAAGTATTTTTTTTCAATTATTTATATTTATATCATACAATACATTGAATACATTCAATACATTGACAACTCGGCATAATAAATGTTTGCAGATAGTGCACTTTGAATTACATTCATTATTCACCACACAAATCATTGAATGTATCAAAACAACCAATAATTTTTATGTGGAGATTTGAAGAATTCTAGATTTTGAACAAAATTGTTGAAATACCTCCACTAGGGGGCCATATGAGCAGACATTGGCAAAATATCTCATGATCTCATGAGTATGTTGATATTATTTAATTTATCCAGAACCAGATTCAAGAGCAATGATACACAACCTGTGGCCCAATATGACAAGTACTTCATCACAAAAAAAAAAGTATTGGATATATGAACAAATTATGCAATAGCAAACGTATAATCTGAATCGTTATTAACCCTTTGACGAGTATCAACGTACCCGTACGTTGGAGTTGCTTGTCATCTATTATCTATTGCCATTCTCATATTTTTTGTTATTTCTTCAGATATGGATACTAGACACATCCATCAGTGTCTTTTGGCCACCACATTATTTTTATTTTGTATAGCAAATGAAGAAAATGTTTTTAAAAAAAGGGTAACATTTTTAAGCAAATCGGGAATTGAAATTCTATTTGGAATCGATTCCTTTCTGGAATCGACGTCTCTAGAGCGGCACATGTAGACAGATGAGAGCAAAAAAGATCTTGACGCAAAAGCGAAATAGCTTCTCGAAAAATATTCAAAAGTAATAATGAACTGGTTTACTTTACATTTTTAACTATGAGTTTTATAATTTAATAAAAAATATTTACTTCTTGAAATAATAACTAATGTTCTCCCCAGATTGGTCCGTATAAGAAAAAAGGTTTATATATTTTTGTGTGAGGCAATACTACAAATAATCAAAATATAAAAAAAACCTAATTTAGTAAAAATTAACTCACCACTCAAAGGGTTAATGGAAAGTTATTTTTATATTTTCTATTTAATAAATACAAAATAAATGATGTTTCAATCACTGATCCAATGCGCTAAATTTATTTGTGCCAAAAGAATGATAATTATCATCACCCTTTATAAAATCTAGAAATATTTGTTGTGTTTTAATGGAAACTTTTACAATTCGATTATGGCCCGTTTTTTGTGTGCATATGTTTTCTAACAAAAAAATTATGTCTAAACTGGATTTGTACTCATTTATTTATATTTTTTTTTTTTACCATGTCCGCTCCCAACGTGGAGCATATGGACTCCTAATGGAGTTTATCTCAACAGAAGTGTTTCTACGAGAACTGCTTGTTACTCAGTTGCTCAACCTCTCTTTTTTTTCAAAGAGAGTAAGAATAGAAGGAAAGGGCTAGGACAGGATTAGTGGTTAGCTAATTGCTGTCGATACACCCCGTTCATAAGATAGGATGGGTGGGAGGGAGAAATTCAAGACATCACATACATCCAAGCCTTTGAACAGAAATTCATAAATCGATTTAATAATCAATTTATAAAACTGTCGATACTGGGATTCGAACCCGTGACCTCCGTAGCGGTAGCCAACAACGTTGCCCACTCGACCAAACAGGCGACAATTTATAATAGCAGTGGTTATTAAAAAAACGATGAAAGTAGAACTTTTCAGGGACGATGGACAAACAAGTGGGTCTATAAATAGCATATGCATCTAAGTCCACTATAAACGTTTTTTTTTGAGATTTCGATTTTGGCAATAAATTCAAGGGAATATTTCGGGCTCAAGATAATCAAAGCACAGTCCATTTTTTGACAGAAAAAATAGGCTGAACATTGAAGTTCTTTTCATAAGAGTCAATGTCCAACAAACAATGCAGCAACCTGGTCAAGCTGCAATTTTATTGTTTGTTTGACGGCGTGTTTTGATAATGGTTTCTCGTCTTTGAAGTGTGATGAGTAAGTTTTTTCAGCTAAATTTGACTTAAAAAAAGCAAAGATCAAAGAAGAGTGAAAAAAAACAAACTTGATTCCCCACATATTCTATCAAAACTGCCTAAGTCGATTTTAAAAACCTCTTTTACTTAATTAATATTTAAAATATAGCCCGAACTGTGTAGTTTTGTTTTTAAAGTAGTAAATTTTAACATTTTTTAAATATTAGCTCAAGAAAAATTGTAACAAACTAAAAATGTTTAATATCCAAAATTTTGTTATATGTGACTCAAGTGCGTATGACATTTTATCGACTCAATTATTGTTTCATTTAATTTAAAAAAAAAACATGATATGTCTGATATGCGTGGAAAGTATTTGTGTACCAAATGAATATATCTGAATCATCACTATCAAGGAAAACATAAAGAATTTGACGAAAAGTTTCAAGCAGAACTTCGCAAGGAAAAAATTGCATAATTGTCGGCTCGACAACATTTTTTTTATTTATTCATTTGTAACAAAAGTAATAACAAAAACATCGAGACCATTTACTGATGAGTTAGTGAAGTAACAAGAAAATCTGGGCCCATATGCAAAAGTTATCAACTAGACCCTATTTTTATTATTAAATATATATATATCTATGCATATAAATAAATATTGGTGTTAATATAAAGACGACTTCAATGTATAAATTCCCAGTTTTGTCAAAATATTACTGTGTCTTTCATCTTTTTTAGAGGACCTGGGGATTATCCTTTATCGTTTCCATTTTGAGGAATGTTGATGCATTTTTTTTATATGGTCTGCAGGGAAGTAAATGGCGGTGATGAGATGATGTGATGATGGCGATGATTGTGTAGATCTCGACGGCGACACTAATTTGTAACTGGCGATAATAACAAAGAACAGTTACTTTTATTTCGCAGGTACAGGCAAAATAGGCCCTAATCATTTACACGTTGGCTGGGAAATTTTAAAAATGTTTCGTTTTTTAGTAGTGATTTTCTTATTTGTTTTTTGACAATATAATAAATCTGGAACCCCCTGAGCCCAAGGGACCTTATGCGTTGTATGGTAGTTACGCCAATGACTGAGGACGACTTTGTAAAGAAATGTTTGACTGGTGAAACAGTTTGTTGTGTGAATTGCCTGAAGAAGCTCAAACCATTGAGTCGACTGCCTGTATCATCGAGAATGACTGTACAACGAAGTCACATATTATATATTGCAGACATTAGGTCATTTTTTATAGAAATATCCATAAAAATCATATATTTTTCACTGGCTACAAATGAGTCTACTGACAAATTGAAATTTTACTTCCCAATTGAGAATGGTAACTCGGTGTACGATGTCAGATTTTAAAATTTATGAAGATCTAATCTCTCTGCACTCCATGTATGGATATATACAAAAGGTTTTTAGCAGCTTATAGGCATCTTTATAGCATGACAAAGATTAATTAAGATTGTTGAAACTTTCTGGTATAAAGACAAATGAAGTTTCGGCAATTATAGAAGCAAATAATGACATGTGTATATCCTCGCAAATCACACTAATTAAATATCACTCATTTAGTGATGGTTGGTTAGACCAACAATATATAATGGAAAAAAAATGCGGTTTGAAAATGTTATTGCCAATGTAGTGACACATTAAACTTCATTACATCCAAAAGACTTAATCACCTACAGTTCAGAGACTTTCCTCAATGAAATAAAAGGCAACATCGAATAGGACAACAGATACAATAAAGTGCTAAGAAAGTTTTCAGTGAACCAGTAAAAGTGAAAAAGTAACCAAATATATACTGATACAAAAAATGATGATATTAATCGGTTTTCTGTTTTTTTTCTTGATGACATTGCCTGCGCCATCGCGGACACATAATTTAAATAAATGTGGAATAACTCCAAGAATGAATGACTTCAACATGAAACTGGTGAGGTTTGAATGAATTAACCATAATATGTAATTAAATTGCCCTCTATATTCCTGTTTCAAGCTTTTCCGCCTAAGTAACTAGTGCATCATGTTTTATATTGATGTGTGAATAATGCGTTCTTTAATTAAGTATAAAGAATTGTTTACTATGATTGTTTGTATCTGTTTCAAAAAGATGTATCTCCGTATACACTATGGCTAATGAAATAATGTTAAACGTATCTCATAATTTAAATGTAAAAAAAAACAGTTCATATTTTTTTTTTGTGGTATTTCTCCCGATCGAACGGAAACACACAGACGTATTTTCACATTATTGTCGCAATGGATAATTTATAGTGATTTTATGCGGCAAAATGTTCGAATTATACCAAAATAAAGGTGAAGATTGTAGTTTATTACCAGAAAAATACTTTGTTTAAGTACATAGATGTATTTGAAACAAATATTATTTATAACTTTGATGAAGTGATGAACCGCGAAAAGTTTTTATGGCTTCTTTTATCATCATATATAAAAAGACGAGAAACAAATTCAACAGGAATAATTGAGGCCAGTGATGGATTAACACTCGAGTTACGAATTGTGGAAAATAGGACTGAGGAGCGATTGTGTACAAAGTGACGCTAGATAAATTTGCGTAACATTTGAATTGCATTGATTGAAGTACAGTGACGTTCCTAGGCATAATTTAAAATAGCGCCCTTACTATTGCCATCGGTAAAAGTCATATTTAAAGAAGATTTTCGTGATAAATATAAGTATTGTTTACCCATCGGCCATAATATTATTACTATTGAAAATATATTTTTCGGCATTTTTGTGTTCATTTGCCGCTCTTCAGGACTTGCCGCCCCTAGGCAACTACCTACTCGCCTATGCCCACGGGACGTACCTGTTGAGGTATCACTGTAGATTACAATAAATATCAGCTAGATATTATTGGTATTTAGCGAATCTTTCCCATAGGAACCAGAAGGTTAAGCAAATGGAAATACAATTTAGATTCCCTGTTTTTCAGATAATAGGATTCTAAATAAATATAATATAACCTTTTTACGGCCCCTACGGTTCGGAGCCCCTAAGCGCGCGCCTCGTGCGCTTATGGGGTAATCCGGCGCTGATTGAGGCACATAAATTATTGAATAATTTAAAAACTAATTTTATATTGTAGCTACAAGAAAATCTGTATGTACATAATATGTGGCAAGAGGGGATAGCAAAACGAGGTTATATCGAAGTTGTGTCTATACTTGTGACTAAAATTATAATTTGTCTCTCAATCTACTTGTAAATAAATTTTATATCGAAAGAGACAAATAGCAAATGAATTGAATTTTTCACTGATACATGCAGTGATCATAATGTGAATAATTTGTATTTAATATTTTGACGGCGTAAGAAAATGTATTACATACAGCAAAACATTCTATATTATTTTTTAAATAAATGATTGTTTTGTGTTCGTATTTTTTCCACAGATAAAACCTTGAGTGTTCATTGAATATTTCTTTATAAATAAAATATTGTATTCGCAGGGATGGATTGGGGGGGGGGCTCGGAGGGACTTGCGCGAGCCCTTTAATTTAAGAGAAAACAATATGTTCAGATCAAACGAGCATATAACTGGAATTTCTGACTTATATATTAGCTAGGACAGCTTTAGTATACACAGTAGTACATTTTTGGCCATTTACATTGATAAGTTTACGGTAAATTGCATACTGTTACATATTGTAAGTGTATTAAGTAACAATCGATTGCTTATTTAAGTATTCTATTGGAGTGTTAAAAAAACTCACTGCTTCCTTAGAACACCGAGAATTGCTTTGATGTAAAGCAAGCCCCTTGTTAACGTATTTGCAGCCTACCGCTGGTATTGGTACATTTATTTAGCACATAACATGTATTATTATTATATATTTGTTTAAATGGGACATTATAATAATCATTAAGTACCTAATCTAACTTTATTTAAACGTATTCTGCCAATATCAAAATCTTTGGTGTGTCTAATTGCGATAAGAAAGCAGGAAACCTCCGAACCACATAAACGTTTTGAAGATATTATTTTTCGTAAATTCTTTGTATGCGGCTTAGACTATAACTATAACTATTTTTGGTTGGACGATTTGTCATTGAAAAGTATTGATGGTTTTGAACATTATATTATGAAATTAAATTTAATTAAAAATCTTTTATTTAATATAACAAGGGTCTCAACTCTCAAGCTACTAAGATTCAAAGGCCTAAAGAACGTGCTTCACGTGTTTATGACGTGACGGATAACCACGCGCGCTTGGTCCTCTGAATCCTGGGGGTCTCTTATATTTTATATGGAATGGAAACGCTTTTATGTTATTTGCAAACTGACTGGTGTCTTTCATTTGTAACAGAGAAGAGAGCTCTTGTTATATTTCTATTTCTTCTCATGACAAATTCAATGTTATCAAAACTAGCAATAGTTAGCGTTTCCCGGGACCTACATTTTCTTCAGAAATCTCTCCAAACTCTATCCCCCCCACCCCTATAATGGAAATTTTGATTCTTTCTGCCCTTTTTTTGACCAAAGGAGTACGCATTTTAGCTCGCGCGAACCCCCTCCAGCCTACCCCTGGTACAAAGTAATCCCAGACAATTATTTCCGTAATATTTGAATTGCATTAATTGAGAATTGTGGCCCTGGAATGTAATTTTAAACACTGTCTTAATTTATTTTCCAGATGTTTGGATTGTGGTATGCCATCCAAGATACCGCACACACGTCCAGCTGCCGAACGTATTCGTTCATTCCGACGAGACAAAAGGGGATTTACGATCTGACTAGACACTCGGGAGTGGAAATAATCAATGGGAGACTATTTTCAAACGAAAGACAGTCGCCTTCCCAAATGACAGTCACGTTTCCAAACAGTTTGTTTTATTTTACTTTCAATACAGTCAGGGCCGGCGCCTGCATACAGGCGAAATAGGCAAACGCATAGGACGCACACCATAAGAGGGCGCATAAATGGATGAGCAAAATATTTGTTTACACTTTAATAATAATTAATGTCTATCCAGTGAGCTTCAAGCAGTAGCTCAAAATCTTTGCCATTACAAAAAGTACTGCTTTTTATAGTGAATTCTGCAAATTCCTGTGTTTTAAAATTGTAAATCCTTGAAGAGCTAAAAAAAAGGGTCTCACATCATTTTATTTTGGGAATTCCATAAATTCCTGAATTTTTAAAAACGGGTATCGAGTAAAAATGTTTTGAAAAATCCCTATGAGGAATTTTGGGAAATTCGTAAATTCAAATTCAAAATTCGAGCAAAAATTTCGCAATCCCGAATCCCGCCTAGGGCGTCAAATAACCTCGCGTCGGCACTGAATACACTGGTCTATCAAGAAATATGGAGCTCTTATGCAAACGTCACTCAAGTCCCTCCACGCAATTTGTTATATTGAATATGTAAAAAGTTGAGTCTCCTTTTGGTTGGGCCCTCATGCATCTCATGACTATGCTGTGAAGTTTATTTATTTTATTTCCTTAAACATTCCTTAAGAGCAAACGAAACTTTCTACAGTGACTTTTATATTTCAGAAAAAATATTGGGTGACTCATTTACAAACTTTCGTGTAGGTATTTAGTAAAATCGAGTTGACAAGAAATTTTAAAACTTCCCAGTTGATAAAATATTTTCTAATTATACTATCCCAAAAACAGTTTACTGTTTATAATGAACAGAGAGTCAGTGGGGTGCTTAAACAGCGAGTTCTTACTGTACGTCTAACATGGACGAAATCAAAGCGAAATGGTCTTCGTCGCTATAGTAACCACGTGACAAAACGCGTGCTACAATCAGTTTGTTAAATATTTTGATTAGCTTTAAGCCGTGTTCCATTCGCGATCGCTGTGACCACCCACGCAAGACGTACTGTTATTTTCTCGCAATAAATTGATTCGATTTCTGTTCGAAGACATGAGTGTTTGTGATGTCCCTTCCACCATTTCCGATCCTTTAACAACTGGGCGTAGGGAGAGCGATTAGTTAACCACTAGTTCTGTAATAGCCTTATCCTTCTATCCCTGCTACTCTTTTTGAATAAGAGGGGTTGAGCGACTGAGTAACCAGCAGTTCTCGAAAAAAAACTTCTGTTGAGATATCTCCATTAGAAGGCCATATGCTCCACATTGAGAGTGGACATGGTTAAAAAACAAAAGGTACTTATGTAACTTTATAAATTATTATTTTCAGCCATTCACCAAATGTATACATACATCGTTTCCGATACAGATTATGGGAACTATGCGTTGGTATTAAATTGTAAGACTGTTAACCGAAAAACCAAAATATCTGCAACAATATTGTCCAGACGACCCTACCTACCGCAGAAAACAATTGATTATGTAAGTATTGCAGTATTTCATAATATAGAACTAGTATTCATAACAGGTTCTGCGTAGGTAACTTCATATTCAATATTCAAAACATTGGCGGATCCAAGGGGGGGGCCATGGCCCCCCCCTGAGGAGATTTTATTCCTTCATTTTTCTACTTTATTAAAACTTTATTGTGAAATGGGATCTTTAATTGTTTAGTTTACTATGTTTTATAGAATACATACTTAATTATGTATTGACTACTTTTATAATATATAGATATATTATTTTAAAATCATCTATTTTTTAATGTATTATCTTTTTATGATGTTTATTTTTTAATTGAATAGCCCCCTCCTTGGACAATTTCTGGATCCGCCAATGGTTCAAAACAAACTTAGGCATGCCTCGACTCGAAGAAGAAGTGTCGTGACACCGCCCTGTCTCCATTAAACTACTATTAAGATCTACACCAGTAGTCATATCAGTCTGGACTTAATTCTTGGCAACGACAATATCAAATTATAATTTTTTCAATCCAATATTTGTGATCTTGGGCTTGGGTTGTCTTTCCTCCTCAGGCTGATCTCAAGTGACTATCAAAATTTAAAAATATCTGACGCCTTGGTTTATGGTAATGCCAAATATTTTCTAATTCAAACTTTACTCAATTAAAAAGTGATTCATGCTCCATTTTCCTCCACCCATATGATCGACATGTGAATGTAGTACATTGCTATTTGGTAGCAGCAAGCGATTGATTGAAGGTTCTCTAAATCAGTGTTTCACAACCTTTTTGGAAGCGTGGCCCCCATACCATTGTTTTGCCTTCCCATGAAAATTATAATTTCAAAAACCCACCTTTTTATGGCTCTAGAATGCCAGCAATTTATTTTATTTACGGATTTACAAAAAATATCTGCGCGACATCTGCCATTATGCTCTTCCCTGTATCGTTTTATCAATGTGTTGTGGCTACCCAAAACAAAAATAAATCTCTGTGACCCCCTTAGAACACGCTGTGGCCCCCTGGGGGGCCACATAGCCCGCCGTTGAGAAACCCTGCTCTAAATACTGAATCTTATGTTGTTTTCTATTCACAGCTTAGAAATATGTTACAAGAATATAACATCAATCCATCTAAATATTCCATGATCGATCCTTATTCTTGTCCAGAAATTATGTCCGAAGACAGACCACATCTATCAGATACGACAACAGGTATATATACATACTATCAGTGGCGGTTCCTGACCTAAAATCTTGGGTGGGCTAGAGAAAAGCATATTTCTACTTCACCTTATACATTAATCTACAAGCAAATTAACAAATACTACGATACTACTGCAATGCATAAATTATTATATAATAAAATCAATGCTAATGTAACTAAGAAATAATAGAATAATAACACGGAATCCTTTAATTCGTCTCTTTCAAAGTGAAATAACAAGTACCTACTAAAAGCAATACAGAACTGTCACACTGAAAGTCAATACCTGTCACTTTCATACAATACAACGATATTGGTTTTGTGTTTCAATGCATAAGTATGTGTAATGGGCTGAATCAGTTCAGCCCCCAACGATCAACAGAAGTTTGACAGATTAAAACACAATCCTTTGTGATTGATGACGTTTCCGTACATACAAATATAAAAAAAATCTAATCGTGCTTGATTGCGCCCCAGTGTAAAGAAAAATTTCATGATATTGTCTGTGGTTACGGTCTAATCACATTACAGCCCCTGAGTGGTGTTGCCAGAGTGACGTTGCCTTTTCCCTGTGAAGTATTTATAGGGTTATTGTGCCGGCTCAGTTTAAAATTGTAATACAAAACACAATCGGGAATATGATTGTAGGTAGACGTAACATTGTCTTATATTGACAGAGGATAATTAAAACAAAGATATTAAGTATATTCATTTGGGAAAGGTTAGTTACGCTTATAAATGTATTTATTTTGTTTAGCGGCCGAATTGCTGTTCATTTTTATTCAGCCATCTAAAGTTTTGGGTGAAAAATGCAGGTCGGGCTTAGCCCACCTAGCCCAGTACCTAGAACCGCCACTGAGTTCTACCTAGTATAAGTATATATAACTCATAAAGGTATATCATCATAAATATACAGGTAGCCATCAATACACAATACATCTTTTTTTTTTAATCCTCGACAACGATAACAAAATTATATCTAATTTTATAATAATACACAATTTTTTACATAATTATTTACTATTAGAAACTTTGGTATCGTATATTTGGTATGATATTGCACGTTAAATAAAATGTCATCTGTTTAAAAAATATATATTAAAAAAATATATCTGTGTGTTTTTAATTTATTAGGTATGAGATTCTAACATATATTTTATTGATTCAAATTACTACAAATTAAAAATTACTAACTTAAGAAAATCAAATAGACAACTCAATTTAACACTCATTATAGACATAAATATGTATTTTTAAAGTGAAGTTCAATAATCAAGCTCATTGATCAGCGCTGTGCCCCTCTTTATCCAAAAACTCGGCTTTTGGATTCCAGAATTCAGGTTGACGGTGAGAACGAAATTCGATCTTGCCTTGGTCCTGTACGAAGGGCATTTGTACAAGTCGGTCAGTTCTGTACCGCACGGTTCAGGATGTAAAAAGATGGCCGGCATTTCTTGAAAAGTTAAAAGTAAAATAAAATATATTACTCAATAAAAACACGATATAAATAAGTAAAAATCTAACGGACAAAGTTTCCATTGTGTCACCATAACAGAACACCGAGAGTCGACATCTTCAGGTACATGGGAAATGGCAACCTTTGTGAAGAGTTTTCTATTCAAATAGGAATAGCTGAAGCAGAAAGTTTGCAACTTATTTAATGGATGCATTCAGACTCCTCACAAAAGATCCGAGACACAATATACTGAACTCTGAAAGGAATGGTGAATACTGGGCTGGATTGACTCTGAAGAATTTAAGACTAAGCAAACGACCCAGCCCTAGTGACATACTAAATTAGGAAGCGGCGATGAGCTTGGCTTGGACGCATGTCACTGATGCCCCGGGGTAGCGTGAATCTCACCTGTCCCTTCTTTCAACCTGAAGGATTAATTTAAGATTTCAACTGAAGATGCTTGCTGGAATTTCAATATTAAATCTGAGTCGTTAAAATTTTTTACATTCGCACAAGTTTTGGCATTAAAAACTCGGGTTTCGCCTTTCAACATTTTCAGGCCTTTAAATGCACGGATGAACTTGACCTGACACTTGGTAAATAAGTTTATATACATACATACATGTAAGAAATAAATTTATCACTAAGTTAAAGCTATTGATGGCGATATGGACTAATTTTACTAACGATTTGATTTTAACAACGTTCAATTATCTGAGGAAATATTTACTTAAGCAAATAGTCTTTGCAGGTCTTTTTAATTAAATGTGATTATTGTAAAAAAATTATAACATGGGAATCCCTACTGGTTCCATGGTTAAATTCATCATAGGCTTAAAATACCAAACATAGTCACTTACCCAATTTTCCCTTAGTGTTTTGAAAGTAAATTTAAAACTAAAATGATATTTGACCTATGTGGCAAATCAATATTTTCACCTGTCATCAATTCTTTCGGAAGTGAATCTGTTAGGCAATACTTTGCGTGGTCCCACCTCGCCCCTTCCAGAAACAGCCCATAGATATAGCAACCATCCAGTGACTTCTCTTCAGTGCCCTTTGTTGAAATCTTTCAATTCAAAAGGAAAAATTATACTGAACATTATTCATCTGAACTATCTCATAGTGCAGCAATTTTAATTATGTAAAATGGTAATGCAGGAATCTATAATTCGAGAGGACCCACTCTAATTCATTTCATTCATTATTGTACACTGTAGAACTATAAAATGCTGGCGTAATACACTGTGCAAAGGACTGTGGAAAGAAAAAGGACGTAACCCACATATGGCAAATTTTACAGGAGGCACAAAAAACGTGTTTTGATGATGTGCAGTTTTTATCAGTTTAGCCACATTTAAATTGGATAAAACATCACTAACATCAAAATGAAATTCAATAGTATCGATCGATATGACATGTTTCCTTCCGTAATTCTGCAGAATGCCAGTCAGCAACGCTTGCGGAGAATAAAATCCCGAGATCCAGAAAGAGTTCCGAGTCCCCGCTTCCGCCCAATGTTTGATGAATGATATCCGAGCGACCAAATCCGTTACCCATGCGCCTGTAAACATTGCAACAGATAATTTTACAATTTCCCATAAAAATGTAATTCTAATACGGTAAAATTTTCATGCATTTGTGCGCATAAACTATTGGTGCCCCTGCTGACATGCTGACTTTACAGGAAAATTAGTGAACGCTTCTTTCTCAAGTGTTTTGCAGATAATGGTCTTGGCATTTTTAAAGGGCAGACTCCAAACAACACTTTTTTATCAGAGTGATACTTTTGTTAATTTCCTCTCAATAATACCATTACATCTTTGACAATGGAATCAGAGTACTGGCCAACCATTATAGTATGGACATCAGTTCGTCGCCAGTAGCTGTCAAATGTATGCTAGTACACAAATGACATGAAAGATTTTTGATTAATAATACTGTGCAGAAAACTACGATAGGCAAATCATAAGTCAAATGCTAAGAATTTATCAGTTCCGTGAAGACAAAAGGTCTTAAAGAGAATTGAAATAACATTGTGGATAGTGTGGCGGCCATGACTAGTGCACTTGCTAAGTAGTCAACTCATATCGGTAGACCACTAAACATATAATATGTCAGGACTATTGTCTTTTTAAGAACTTATTCCTAAGCATATTTATTCTCACAATTATTTACCTAGTGGTTTCATTGACGGATAGGCTTTAGAGCTCCAAATAGTGGGCACTTTGTTTACAGCTAAGTTATTTGCCAATTCTTCTAAAGATTCTGTCATCACCAGCAATCCTTTGACAGCTTTCAGTAAATCCCTAAAACATATTTTCAAACAATTTCATACATGATTTAGATTTATTATGTGACATCAATTTATTTCTATCTTGACACTTAGAAAATATCTTCAGATTTATACAATTTTGTCTTTCTCAATTTAACAAGTGGCTTGTACATCTACTACGAGCCCCCTGGCCCACCCCTGTACACATATATCTCTAGATAGGTAGTAACAAAGATTGACATTTTAAACATTTTATTGCTTTGTGTGTCAATTTTTGATGCTGCTGTGATTGTAATAGTGTTGTTGAAACCTAATTATTGTAGAAAAATTGATTGAAGTTGAATAATATTCAATAATGATAACTGATGAATGATATCACCAGATGAAAACACTCTCTTGTTATATCACTATTCCATGGAATAAACCTGATATAAAATATTTCACTTTTATTTAAAACAACATTTTCAGGAGAAAGACAAAATCTTTGTGAAACTTTGTAAACTTATGAGAAAATGGTCACCCACTGATAGACTTGTCATCTAATGAAACCATACGACAAAAATGTAAATGTGAGGAATATTATAAATACTTTATAGTTTTGTGGATAATGACGAGGAGTCTGTTGTATCTCACGACTTCTTGTATCAGCACAGCATTCAGTGATTCTTCATACAGAACTGGAAAACTAAACGGAAGCGTAAATGAGAAAATAAATCAAAGATTTATGCTCATATTAAATTTATACCGTGTTAACGGAGGGTTCTTAACCGGTAGTGAATTTCGCCCAGAGGTGGAACTGCCATTATATATTACAGAATTTTACTATAACATGAATGTGCTTTCTGAGTTTCAGATAGACTATCTTGGTAGGGGGAGAATTATATTTTGAAAAATGGTGAAAAGGGGAACAGAGTAAGAAAACCACCTGACCTACAAAATATTCTAGTATTGTATTTTATCTTATCGTGGATAAGAACAAGGAAAATGTGATGAAATGAAAATGAATGGTAAAAATTGAGATTATTTAAATAATTTTACAGAAACAACACAAATGAAATTATAAAATACATAATTTTAATTTATCAATACGGTATACGCGCTATTTCTTCAAATATTACAAAGGTATGCGATGTACTCCTCAGTTTACCCTCTCATACAGCACTGCTTATCACACAGCTTGATGCTTTCAAATAGAGCTACACCGATCCATCAATTTCCAGGTTATTGGGGCTCAACGTGACGAACAAAACAAAGGTAATCTTACTCTCTGGCTATTGTGAGAATTGGCAGCACATCAGGTGTTTTATCCAGAATGTCTTTGGCGATAATTTCAACACTATCCATGGAGAAATCTCCGTCTGCCGAGCCGGCTTCCAGTGATTTCAATGTTTCTATAATGAGAAAAATATCATGAATACAAGTTTTGATGGACTTAGACTGCTTTTAAGTATTTAACCTTCCAATCACTGCCACTTTCCTTCTCAAGAGTTGGACCACGGTGAGAAATAAAATTAATTATTTTGTCATTGAATGACCTACCCGTAATGTAATGTTTGGATTATAGTTTCGTAGCCATTAGACTACAAAGAACATTATGGTAGTCACCGAAAAGTTCAATAGATGGTCGTTCGTACTATTAGAGGTATCAACGGGTAAATAATTTAAAACCATGCCTTTCCCCTTAGAATATTTTATATGACAATGATAGTTTTCATATCAAATTATACATAGATTTATTGCAATATGAGATAAATAAAGTTGGGGATATATAGACAATTGTCTGCCTATAAATCTACAATAATAATAATTATCGATAAAATAAATTACTGTTTTTGACAAACTGGTATAATAAATGCACGTACTGCGTTATTAGAGACAAATTATTGATACACAAGAACTTTACTGTGCACTCTGGTCTGCACGGGCCAAAATTTTACAAAATTACCCGGTCCAAGCCCGAAAAACTCAGGCCCGACCCGGCTCGGGCCCGATTCTAATACCAAACTTGATAACCAAACCTGACCCGAAGCCCGAATTTATAGTCCACAGCCTGAAAAACACCCGTTGTTTAAAAATTTACAACAATTTACGATTCCCTACAGAACTGGTTATAATTAAAATTATCATGGCTGACTTATGAGACGAACGTAATCGGAAATATTTTTCTGAAGAAATAAATTCCTTACCCGAGCCCGAACCCGGCCCGAGCAGACCTCTACTGTGCACATACATTAATACAAATATCAAACACACCCAGGCACGCCATGGATTCCATTTGAGCGTAGGCAATATTTGCATTGGAGTGCAGTCCAAATATGTTGGGATCGTCATTTATGGGAAGCGTTTTAACATACTCCAAATAACTCTTCAGTGTGCTGTGGTATGGCATCTGTAAATCATAAAATGTTATTATATTAGCGACTGATTTACTGTTTCTTGTCGTGTTGATATTCACAATAATACCACGGCCAAGTAAAACCAATGTGCTCTGCATCACTGCTTGCCTGGACACAGCCTACCCTCTGGTGTGCGCAGGTCAGAATATCGATAAAGTTGACTGCTTAATCCTTTGAACCCTAGAAGCCGGTAAACTGGCCTGGAGAAGAGAAGTATATACCAGAAAGGCAGCATCTCCATAACTCTAGGAGCTTCAATAACGGCCCATGCATGAAATAATAGTCTCGTTCTTACACTGTATACTGGTGCAAACTATGCGAGATGTTCCTGTGCATTACTACTTCAGATAAAAACTATTGATTATTCTTTTTCCTTCTATTCTATTTTGCTGTTCTCTTTTCTATGACTTCTATTCTTTTTTTTACATATTGTATAATTTGATATGTATGTGATAAAGAAATAAATAAAAACAGATGTATACCATTTTCTTAATTTGATTGGTAGAACATTTTGGGTAATTGTCAAACACTAATAAATAAGATTTTAGGTTTGGCAATCCGCCTTAAGAGCTCTCTATCCGATGAGGGATAGCCAGAGCCATCTTCAACTCGATGCAAGTCTTATGACTCTTGGTTGTCAGAACCTATTGTCGCTTATTCAATGCATACATTACTGACAATGCTGCTTTGGGGTTGAGAGTCATGGACCTAACGAAAACACAGGGTAACTGTATATTGTGTTTCAGAAACAGTTGCCCACGGCGATTACTCGAAGTTTGGTGATTTGGCTTTGTCAGAAACTCGGAGGTAAGAGAGTGGCCTTACCAGACTGTTAATCCGTAATAAAAATAACAACACTACATTACCTGATGATAAACTTCAGTGCTGTCAAAAGTATGCTTCTCATTCAGAACTTCTGTATTATAGTGGTCTGCAAGGAGTGCCAGAAGACATCGTCGATCCCATTCATCTGTCACTCTTCCGCCGTAATTAATATGACCAGTTACATGAATCAGCATCTATTAATATATATTATTCATAAAACTGTTTCATAAAGTATGTACTGGAAAAATGATTGCCTTTTGTGTTTTTATTGTGGAAGCTACAATATGGACTCTGAATAGTTTTCAATAGTAGTTTTATAATTTCTACCGATTGTGAGTGAACTGCTTTTACAATTTAAGTATATCATCGGCTTAATTCTAACATCAGGTAAGTAAGTATTCAGAAGATACTTACAGAAGCAAATTCTTATTCATTTTTTTTTGTAGTAGAATATTTTACTAATCGATACGTTGATATGCTTTTTAACCAAAATCACCAAAACATGAAATTCTAAAAGAAATGACGTACGTGTTAGAATTAAGCCGACGATATAATATGTAACAGATGTCAAATAGTTATAGTTATTTTTTTGTGAAAAATGAAATATGATTAACAAATACTGAATAATGACATTACGATAGGTTGGTTTCAATGGTTTCCGACATTCTGCTATCCAATTTAAGCATATGAAAAGAAATATAGGAAAAGCTTTAATAGAAAAACAGATTTTAGACACTTGAAGTAATTTGAATACAAATAGTATCCGCCATGTTTGTGTATGAATTTTATTGCAAGGAATTAATGATAATCAGGGCTCAGAGTTGGGTTTGTGATCAAATATGTTGACTCTTAAATTAAAATGGCTACCTTCATCGGTATCTCACTGTATTCCGTCAAAAAAATGTGCAGTTGTTGAATGCAGATGCGCAAGTCCCCGTCGGTGAACTCGTACGGAACATTAAAGCCCAAATGTCCAAACTTGTTACGCTCCAAGACGACTCCGTGAAATAGACAGAGACTGAAGATCAATGACTGATGAAAAACAAGCAAAAGTTAAAATATAGTAGAAGAGGGAATCGAATATAAAGTTAAATGACACAATAATCTACTGCGGAAAGTTCTTCTCTTTCGTCTTTGACAAATATGACAAACATTATTCACACTATTTATACTACAATCAGGACCGTTTTCGCACATCATAAGTAAGTTCAAAAAAAAGTATTGTATTAAATGTTTCAAATTCAGTAGAGAATGCTCGCAATGACAGAATCCAGCCCAAATCATTTTATACAACTATGGAGCTAATAAAAACAAATATGTTTTATTATTCTAAATATTATATGATGCCTTCTCACCCAGAATTGGCAGCTATAGAAAAAGTGAAAAATATGCATTATACAGTAATGAAAGATGATTCTGATAAGCTTGTAAAAAAATATGAAAGAGAGAGATGTAACCTTGAAATTGTACGCCTTCTCGGTTTCCAACTCAAACATATTTGCAAACTCTGCGACCTGGCTGTGATACGCTTTTTGTATGTTGGCCTTTATGCCTCGGGGTGGCTCCATCGTCATCTTCGTCCCTGTCGGTAACATAATGTAAAAACATTATTACAAGAAATTGTATTGCTTATGAGCATATCACAGTAATCAAACATCACAGTTCGTTCCAAGCGTTGTGACGACAATATACTAAATATTATGCAGTGTGTTGTCCTAATATGGCGCTTTCTAACCTTTTTAAGTCGTGATCAAAACTACAGTAATAATTTTTGTTACACTTAACTCGATGATTGCCACAGACGAGATATCTCGTAAATTTTTTTGTGCTCAACACGCCAGATGAATTATCTCGTCAATAATTAATTAAATTAATAGCTGCAATAATTTAAGATTTCGACTGAAGGTGCTTGGTGGAATTTTAATATTAAATTTGAATCATTCAAATTATGTACACTTCCACAGATTTTGACACTAACGACCTGGGTTTCGCCTTTCGGCATCTTCAGGCGTTCAAGTGCACGGATGAACTTGAACTGACGCTTAGCAAATGAGTGTTTCGTGTTTATATAATCCGTGCACTTGAACGCCTGAAGATGCCGAAAGGCGAAACTCGGGTCGTTAGTGACAAAATCTGTGGGAGTGTACATAATTTGAACGATTCATATTTAATAGCTGCAAATTATAGCTGGCATGTTAGTTAATTACTAATAATTATCTACGGCAGTTAAAAGGCTAATTTGCCTATTGACCCCGTTTCAGGTTGCAACCTATAGGCTAAGAATCGCTGTCTCAGAACAATAAATATTAGTATCATACAACTTTATTCAAGTAGTGGAGTCCCCTACTGTCTTTACTATTATTATCGATACAATTTAGATTGACATTTTTCTCTGCAATATTATAATAATAACCTATTTTAAAAGTTATTGGAAATGTCAAAACTATTTGAAACACATTTCATTTCCGTAATTTAAACATATTTCCTCGGTCTAAGCTCAATCAGCTGAGTATGATGAACGACTTAAAGTGATTGCCATGGGACTGAAATTTTGTTATAATTTACCATTCTGAAGCAGCGCTGCCGGAAAATGAGGGGAGGGCATCGATGTCAGCCACAAGCGGAAATCTTTGTGTACAGTTTCTGGAGAAATTTGCTCCACCAACAATTCAAGGGACGGCATCCAACTCGGAGACAAGTGACAGTTCTGTGAATAAGAAACAGTAGATTTAATTGAATGTTCACCAAAAAGATAATATTTAAAACAGTTCTGATACATTTTTTATTATGAAATCAAAGATGGCAACATAATCAAAACAAATGACATTTGACTCTAAATATCTGTTTCAATGGTTTGAATTATTATTCAATTCTTGAGTCGCTTATCACACATTTTGCAGCATGCTAACGAACAGCTAGGCGGTCAATGCATAAGAATATAATATTTGTAATGTGTATTACCTGAAAGAACACCCAAGAGCCGTCAGAGCAGGCGTCTTCTAACATTTTCTCGGCCCTTACGCCTTGGCCCTGGCCAAGCGATATTGTCTTCAATCTTTTTGACATTTTCATACGCTCAGCAAACTTGAAAAGGTCTGCGGAACAGTAAGTTGTGGACAGCACTTAGAAGATACTAAATTCTTCAATAAAAAATCGAGTCTAAATATAAAGGTTCACTCAGAATCATTTTTTTCCAACTTACTTCTGCCAATAACAATAATAATGGATTAAGTGAACGGAGGTGGGTATCATGTGAACAGACCAACAAAGCAATAGAATTCTATGAACAGAATGACTTTAAATTTGCACTATGTATACATTAGAATCAGAATTTGATATCATACTCTGAATTATATATACAAATCACATTATTTACCTTCTGCAGGATCAGTACCTGTCGATAGTACAAATATCAACGGTGTAATGGGACTCGATTCTTTATACATATCGCTCAAATCAGAAGACAGCGGTTCAACGAATCGCTCCCCGAACACGCTGACAATGAAATCCTGCATCGCATTGGACAGTTTATCCAACCTGAGAACTTTAATGATCAGCAGCTTTTGAAACTGTGTGAGTTCCACCTTGTTATGCTGAGGTATCGGTAGTCTGAAATTAATATACAAATACATATTATTCATCATTGTATGTGTGTATTCAGGGTTAGGTGGAAAGAAAAGAGAAAAAAACTTTGGTCTATTGATTGTTTTAAATACGGCAGCGTCATTAAAAAAATTGAGGAAACATAGTTACATTCAGTAGTGTTTTGATTGGATCAAAATGGGTTTGAATATTAAGCCAGAAAATAATAAAATAGTTTTTTGGTGGACGCATCATATTCAAATTAAAAATTGAGTGTGAAAGTCATAGACGCATGTAACGCCAATGAAAAGTGATGGACTGTAAAACTTGTGTATTACTACACCTTTGAAAAGAATAACTAACGAGTTGAACAATTCCAAAATAACAAACTAAACTAAACTAACAACGTATTGTTTTTGGAAAATTAAAGTTGTTAAATTCTACTAGACGTTTAAATTAGTAGATTTTTATTTGTCCTGAAAAATTTGTCCAAGTGGAGTTTGCTGGTTTCTCTGTTAGCCATGAGGAGCATATAGATATCTGATAGATGATTTCAATAGGTGGTCTTATGGTGAAAAATTAATGAAAATCTGTTGGGCCTGCTCCTGATTGGATAAAATTGATGTAAAGAGATGAGGGTACAAGTCAATGTACTATTGAGGAGTCAATACCTTGACAGGTCTTTATATTATAATTCTGAAAAAATCTGGACCTGAAGCCGAGTGATCAACGCCATTGGCTTCGACTATGGAGTCCACGAGTTCAAATCCCAGAACAAACAGCTTCATAAAATGATATTTCGATCAAATTTAGGATTTGTGTTTACGGGCATGAATGTATGTGATAACTAAAATCTCTCCAGGATGATAAGCAGACCACTAGTCTTATTTAAGCCCTATCCTTACTCTGCACGAACAAGAGAGATTGAGAGACCGAGTAGTTCACGTGGAACAACTTCTGATGAGATTGGCAGCGGGCATGATGACAAAATAAAATTTGTACAAGAGCTTCTTTATTACTCACAATTGTGGTTCAGCCGCATTGTAAATTTTCTTAAAATACTTGATATTTTTTCCAAACGATTCAACTACAATTTTAAACTTGTCCAATCCACCGAGTGAGAGGACGTCTTGCCACATTTTTGGAGTAACCCATCTCGGGTCAGGATTCGGCAATATCTGAAATAAATCATCACTAATAAATGTCAATTTACTTCTTGAAATGGCGTCTTAGTGCGATAGTAAAAAAACACCATGGCTGGTGTACTTTACATTACTTATTATGTTGTCGTATTGGTTTTTCGAACGCCGCAGTCCAGCAGTGACTATATGACAGCAATAAATTAATTTCTCATTTACATTCGTTGCCAGTTTCTGTATCCACATTTTTACATTTATGATACATATTTTAAAAACCAAATTAAATGATAAAATTTAAATCACTCACCTTAAAAGTGGTCGATCCATTCAAAAGGAAATCATATTCCAGAGGATCGATAGCTCCTTTTTGCGACAGCACCCTGGTGCACAGCAAAAAAGCAAAATGCATCTTGTGCTTCTGGAATAGACCGCGGCAAGCTTCGCTGTACAAAGAGTACGTCAAGTGATCCTTAATTATTTTAACACGCTCATCCACCACATCTATAAGAAAAGTTTAGGATATAAGAAAACTAATTACATCCTTACATTACAGAGTTTACTTTTTAGGCTATTTTTGCTACCCCTACATTTTTCATTCCCCTCCCAAAGCAGAGTATATCGACTGCTAATTGAGCTAACCTCTACAGAATTTGTTCAACGAGCAACTCGTTGCATTCTCAGTAAAATCACGACATTTTACTGTAGTTTTATCTTCCATTTTCCTGTGATATACTAACATTAGATGGATAAGGAAATGAGTAAGAGTTTTACTTCAACCTTCAATTCCTGGTGCAGACATTATATTTATAGAAAAAAAACATTATTATAAAAATATTTATACTGGTTTTGTATTTAAAACTGATTTTTACAAATATGCATTAATAGCATTTTATTTCACCTTGAAGCCTTGTATTGAAAACTCATAAGTAGTTAATACTTGAGTCTGACAAGTGTCCCTTTATTCATAAAAATATACCTTATATTTGCCATGATTCAAATAATGCCGATTATACTAAAGCGCCAAATGACTCTATGATACTTCCATCGCCCCCTCACCGTTAGGTTCTGTATTGACCATACTCTTGATAAATATCCTCACAAACCAGGCCAGTGAATTTTGATACATCGGATCCACGACCGACAGGTCTGCCAAGCAAAAGAATAGTATTCTTCCTCTCTCTGCAACGGGAACGTAAACTTGACGAGCGGACTCTATGTCTCTTTTGGTGATCTCTGCCTCGGTTACTTTTTTCTGAAACGATTGCAACGGCATATCATTCTCAATTAACCTTTCTTATCTCTTGTGATTTCAAAGACTTTTTCACGCTTCCATTTAGAAATCAATATTGACTAGCTGTAAGCCCGTTGACCTCAACGGGGGGATTTTTGTTGCATTTTTAAGAAGTCAGAAAATTACAAACCTATTTATTGAATAAGCCAGAAATTCTAAAAATAAAATAAATATATCTCGGGGCATATATCGACAGCATGCCCTGTTGTATTTAAATTGTAAATTATTTAATTTTTGGAATAATGTTGAGTTTGCTAACAATTATTTTTCCTATTAGCAGAAATATACCTCGTAAATTACCTAATTTTTGGAATAATGTTTAAGTTTGCTAACATTTTTTTTGTAGTGACAGAAATTTCGTAAAATATTAAATCTTTGGAATAATGTTCAAGTTTGCTAACAATCATTTTTCATAGTAGCATAAATCGACCTCGGCGCATATATCGACAGCCCTGCAGTTTTAAATTGTAAATTACTTAATTTTTGAAATAATGTTTAAGTTTGCTAATAATCATTTTTCACATGCAAAATGGTATAAATTAATTGCACATTTTATCAAAACAAAATTATCAAAATGTTGACTGATTCTCCAAACAGAACTTGTTTTTTAAAATATATATAATGATTTTTACTGAAGTTATTTTATTACACATACTGAAATTATGCTTTCGCCAACAACTAACTATACCACGTATGTACCTAGATTAAAAACAAATCTTGAAATAATTGCGTCTTATATTTATTTTTTGAAAAACATATTTCGCTAGTCAATCAGATTTTGTTATTTTGGTAGCATTTATTTTCATACGATCAAGATGTACTGTGATTTAAAAAGAAAGTTTTCAAAAAAAAAAAATGTTATAAACCCAAAAAAAAAGCGCTCTAGGCTAGATTCGAACCAGCTTCCTACAGATTACCAGCCGAGCGCCTTACCTCCAGGGTACAGTAGAATTGAGAAAAGCTCGTAAAATAAAACATATAATATGCATGCTGTTTTTTAAATAAAAAACGAAAGGTTCCATTTTCAAACGAAATTTAATATATATTATATATTTTCATCGTTTCTGATAATTGTGACGTTAGCTCAGTTGACAAAGAGCTCGGCTGATAATTCATAATTATGGGATCGATCGACGGTCGCGGCGCTTTTTTGTATGAGAATTCAAATTTTCAGCCATTTGATAATTCAACTGTTTATGTATGCATGTGAAGTATGCGTATTTTGGAATTTTTAGAATAATTTAAATGTGTGCTTAATATATATAATTAAATCAGATCGATGCTGACAGTTGTTCGTTTGCCCGAGCGGTAACGATTTCAACTCATAATCCAGAAGCGATGGTTCGAACCACGGCCGCGGCGCTTTTTTGTATGAGAATTCAAATTTTCAGCCATTTGATTCGTTTCGTCAAATAACAGTGTATTAATTAATGGCGACAGCGGGGCAGGATGGGGTGGGGGGGGAGGAGGACCGTCTTTCTTGACGTCATCGAAAAGGCAAAATCGCGACCATATACAAACGAAAAAAGTATGTATTTAGTATGAATAAAAAAATGGTTGACAGCGGGGTTGGGGCGGAGGAGGGGGAGGGAAAATCGGGGACAATTTACAGACGGACGGACGGACGGACGGACATTATCGACTATTAATATATAGATTGTGTGAATATCATTCATAAAATTTAAAATATTATGATGTATTTCTTACCGATATCTCTTTGCTTTTAATCTTGATAGCTTCCAAGGTCTCTATGAGCTCTACGTCATCAACGGGAGAGCCAATGCTTTCGCAGAGACCGCTGAGTATTCTCGCTTGCATGTTTGCCAGCTGTGATGCCATTTGGGCGCTCCCCGCCACCAGCATCGTGCGCTGCTCTTCCAACTCCGATCTTTCTTGGGCCACGGCTATAGACAGTAACTGCTCCTCGAGACCGCTACATGCAGCAATAAAACAACACGCTTATATATAAAATTATCTGTTTATCCAATTGTTGCTATGTGTGTCAAACGCACGAATAATTTTTGAAATAACATTAATATGCATAGCAAATAAGTGCACGAGAATAAGAGAATAGAAGAATATAGACAAATCATCCGATTGGTGAGAAATAAGAGCATAATCAAACGGAGAGGTCAGCGTTGCTGCTTTCAGCTGCAGTGTTCACAGATTGGAACCCCAGTATGAACAGTTTCAGAAATAGAATTTTCAAATGATTTCTGGATTTACATTCGACACTACGGATGTATAAATTTCCTACGGCTCATCCGATCCTAAAAACAGGGCATAGTGAACCATATGTTGTGTGCACCAGAGGTCGACAAAGTGGTAGTCGGCCGCCATTAGTGGCCGAAAATTTCGTTGGTCCGCAGAGTAATGTGGAACCATCTCTATTTTTTTTGTTTTTCAAATTTTTGTACTATAAATTGAGCTTTAATAATTTGGTTGCGATTAATGGTTTTATTTTGTTGACTAAATAGGTGCATTGTATGTGATCTTAGATAACCTTTTTCTATGTAAACTTTTCAAAAATCTTATTGTTCGTGGGATTTAAAATTATGTATTTAGTGGTTCTGCTTACATTCAGTCATTTCAAAAAGAGATGTTCAGCAACTGTGTAATAACCAGTTACTATGTTACAAACAAGATGAAGACATCCGCAGCTACAATAACCAACAGTCTGCCACATTAGGACTTACAGTTTTGCACTCTCAAGCGACATGTTGAAGAATAGCCCTAGCCGCATGGTTGACCTTCTTTGTCGATGAGGTAGAGAAATTGAATTATTTTCGATTCAATGACATACCTTGGAACCAATGCAAAGTTAACAATTTGAACTTTGACAGATATTTCTGGCCTGTAGTGAGGATTCGATAGCTTAGTGGTGAGGAAAAACCGGAACGATTCAGAATACGGTATGACCGAGTCACCTATTCTGACCACCGTCTGACCCGCTTGTTGATATAATTGTTTCTGAAATTCAATTTAAACAAAATTCATTAGCTCGTAAACGCAATCCAGGACCTGTTAAATACTGGCTTGGTAAATAAAGAAATGAAATGTGTTTATTTATATCCTCGTTTATTTATTGTTGAATGCAATTATCATAATGACAGCTTTACAAATGTCCGTGTGTAACAAACTATAAGTAAAACATGGATGCAGACAGACCTTTAAAATAGGATCCAATACAGTGTCGAGACCTGTACCAATGTTCTCGAGCAAAATTGGTTTGCCAAATCGAACGGCGGTTTCAAACGAACGCAGGAAGTCCTTGTCATTTTGCTTACATATTATTAATCCTTCTGGTTTACACTGTAAACACGAATTTAAAAAAGCATGATTTAAAAGCTCAACTTTGCTTAATAGTAGGAATTGTAATCCACGGTCTATTATTTTGTTCCTTGGATCGATCATATTTGCTCCTTTAGTGGAGCATACGGCCACCACGTGGTGTCTCCATTATTACTTGTCACCCAACAATTGCTTTGCTTCCTCCCAAGGCATGCCAGTATCTGTCAGTTCCGCCGAGTACATCCTACAGATAGTGCCTGACAGTTGTACGGCATGCCCCAACACCACCTTCCTTGGATTACTGGATGTCTAATTCTACATCATTTTTCAATACGATAGGTTGTAATAAAAACATTCTACATTACAATCTATGTGCAAGATATTTTTTAATTTAAAGTTACTCAATAAGTAATCAGTTGATTGATAATCATTCAATAAATATAAGTGGAATTCATACAAATGAGTATTTTATTTTTTGAATAAAGTGCCTTTCCACCAATTATTGACAGTGAACACCCTAAAAGTGATACATCCATACAAATAACAAATTGAAAACGAAATCATACTCAAAGGCATGACTTGCATCAAATGAAATAATTAGCCCAGAATTTTAACTTATTCTGTTATCGTTTTTTTTTGTTGACTGGTATACAATATAGTTTTTTTTTTCCTTGCAGCATGTATAAGACACCGAGCTTCCTCAGCACAAATGAGCATCAACTTACAAGAGTAGTAAAGAGCACTGCAAAATGTTGATCTAAAATACAATATTTGATGCAGCTTATTGCACTGTTGGCATGTAAGATTGTTACCAGGGATTTTATCCAGGAATTAGCCTGGGCCTGCGGATCAATGAAGAGAGGCCACCTTCTCGAATGCATAACAAGAACGGCATTTTCGGTAGACATGCTGTCACGAGGCAGGCCGCACAACTGCCAAGAACTGTAACAGTAGAGCAAAATACCATCATTAACATATCAATTATACAGTGGAATCTAAAATTTATAGGTTTACACAACAAAAGCTTAAAATTTAATAAAATATGAAACAAAAAATGCTACAAGACTATTATTTTTTGTACTTCCCGCCAAATACATTGACGGCTCAGTTCCATAGTGCTACTAGAAATTAGTAGTTTTGCGCGTCTAAACTGGGTTGTAAAAAAGTGATCATTATTATTGGCGTCATTCTTTTGGTTTAGTTAATCATTTATCTCAATTCAATTCAAAGTTTTTGCAACTAGAAAAAAGTTGTATATATATAAAAATGAGAGAAGAATGTTTATATTTCATTATTTGCACAAGCAAACATCTGCCTACCGAGAGAAAATTAGTGATTTTTTCTAGTTGTACTTTTGTGGAGTTATAGAATAGAGGTTTTCTAATAACATATAATGATTAATATAACTCAAAACATCAATTTAAGATTTCGACTGAAGGTGCTTGGTGGAATTTCAATATTAAATTTGAATCGGTCAAATTATGTACATTCACACAGATTTTGGCACTTGAACGCCTGAAGACGAAACCCGGGTCGTTAGTGACAAAATCTGTGTGAATGTACATAATTTGAACGATTCAAATTCAAAACATCAAATTTTAAATCACCTTTCTATGGAACTAGGTCATGGACATGTTGAAACTATGAAATGGCATAACTGGAAAAACACTTCATTCATGGAGACAAACTAGATCATAGTTTTGGAAATAATATATTTAAATAAATAAATAGAAGATACTAAGCATTTAACAATTTGGATTTAAAATATTCACAGCCCTAATTCACATCAATTGCTCTGACAACACTGAATATACACATTTTGAGGCTATGGAGTGCATTTTCTATAATTCAACTATGCTACATTTAAAATCGATTAACAGATCATTCGAGTTTCACCAACAATAAATTTTTTAGCTCCGTTGAAATTGTATTTTTATATTGCATTGTAAACAAATACTTTTGTATAAATTTTTTTATTGTGTATTACAGAAAAAGGAAATACCTAATCAAAACTAAATCTCCCAAGGTGGAGGTAGGGTTGCAGCCAGCGGTGTGCGGTACATCATGGTCGACAATCTTCTTGCTCCACATTCCGAGCAAATTTTGACGGTAGGAGTCCGTAAATGGTGTCAAATATGCCACGGCACCTGAGAGCGTAATAAAAATAAGCACAATTATAACGTATGCATTAAAAATATTTCTACATTTATTATAAATGCAACAAGACTACAAAAAAGCTCATCACTGATTTTTTTCCAATAAAACATTCTCACAATATTGTAGTTTCGGAATTTTTTACACAGAATCAACGAAAATCGAATGTTAATCTTACAGGCACTCATCAAGATATCTCCGGTGACATTTTTAAGCGCATCTGTCAGCTCTGCGATCCTGTCGATCCAACGAATCTTTTCGTTTCCCAAGCCATCGATCAACCTAAAAAATAAAACAAATGAAACATCATCAGCTAATGCTTCATTTCAATTGGTCTTCTCATTCTTTGTCTCTGTAGTCTAGAGATGAGAGTTCTGATAAGCGATCAGAAGTTTTCAGGCTATACTCCTGATTATCTAATGTTGATGTTTTCGATTCAACATTTGAAACCTTGAAAATGGTAGTTTGCTTGCTAATTGTTAAAATTCCCATAAATTAACTTTCTCAAGTGATTCACAGATGTGTTTGACAGAACAAAATTATTTTAATATGTTTTATTTCTTTTGTTTTTGGCCACTTGCGTTCCCTATTCAAAGTTTCACAAATTTCTGGCCCCCGCCAGTCATCATACTTCTTCACAATTTTTAACAGTTTCATTACGGAGGTTCATGCTCTTTTAGGGCTTCTGTAGCACATGTCACCAGGTCAACTGCGCATTTATAAGTTTTGTTAAGCTCCAAGTTTCAATCCCAGCGAGTTTATTGCATTTTATTATTTGAAATAATTCAATAATTGAGATAACTACTCGCATTCGAGTATCTAGTAGATTGTTCTTTTTTCTATAAGAAATGAACTGAAATACCTGACCGCTCTACTCATCCTCGACATGCACTGCTCGATGTTTTGTTCCATACGGGACTTTTCCGCCTCCTTTTCGGCGAGGTACTCCTTTAATTTCTCAATGCCGTCAACTAGCTTCTGAAGTTTTTCTCTCGCACGTAATAAAACATCTGACAACCACAAATTAAAACTTTATCAGTCACACCATTACTCTAAACTTATTTTATTCTATTTGGCTATTATGCAAATGTTGAAATAACGAAGACCAGTTGTGATTAAGGAGAAAAGTATTAGGAAAAGGAGGCCCTAAGCGTTACTACAAAGTATCACCACACGACTCTACAAATTTGTATGTTAAGCGTCTTATTATGCTTCTTCACTGTGCAGACAAACGATCTACGTTTATAATTATAGCGTGAACAACAAACATCATTGATGAGTAACGATCGAAGCTTACTTTCAGTCTGTTCTAATTCATCCTTGGCCTTCTGGAGGGCAGCCTTTTTAGGCTCAACTGCTTTGTTGACGTGATAAAACTTGTACATCGCATGGACCCAGAGACATAACGACATGCACGCCTTAGAAACCTAAAAACACAAACGGTCTTGTTCAATTTTGGATCAGTTACTCCCACAATATCATATATATTTTTATATTCAATGTGATTACCATGCGAATTACCTTCACAGATTACGCATAGGAAAGGTATCCCTGGTTGAGATGATCTTATCCAATCCTCATAAGATAGTTATCTTACCTCATTAGTGGGTATTAACCTTTAGAGAAGTATGGACGTACATTTACATCAATGCCATTTTTCTGTGAATGAGTACAGACGTACTTTTGACTCAACACAGTAGTGTCTGTCTGTGAGCATATATATGCACTCATCAGTATGAATTACATTGGGCCCACTACAAGGGAAGTAAGCCAAGTAGTATTTAAAAACAAAAGTTGGATGCGTTGTAATCATTGGCGGATCCATGGGGGGGGCTAGGGGGGCCATGCCCCCCCCCCTGAGAAGATATTTTTTACCATTTTTCTGTTTTATCAAAACTTTATTGTGAAATGGGCTCTTTAATTGTTTAGTTTACTATGTTTTATAGAATACATACTTAATTATGTATTGTCTATTTTTATGTAGATATATTATTTTAAAATCATCTATTTTTTAATGTATTATTTATGTATCATGTTTATTTTCAACTTGAATGGCCCCCTCCTGGGACAATTTCTGGATCCGCCAATGGTTGTAATATTCTACACGTTTTAAAGTATCGTAAAAGTGACCTAACCTCAGTTAATACACATTGCAATAGTGTTATCTCTGTAAAATAAAAATATGAAATCCACCAAAACACCAAGTAAAGACGTGATTGTACTTAAAAGCCCAAGAAAAAAGTTTTACCATTTTACTAGTTGACTCACTTCACCTCAAGAGGGCTCATATATTCATTGAAAACAAGTCACAAAATTGCCATGCTGACGTAATGGGCATACACTTCCTGTACATAATGTGTTACGTAAACAGAGTTTCAATCAAAAGACTCATGAAATGTCTCATAAATATTAATAAACGAGAAAAATAATAATTTACCTTCTTAATTTTCTTGGGCTGAAAGTTTGGATCAACAATAAACTTTGTTATGCTCTTAATCATGCTCTCCGTGATGGACTCCTTGTCAAAGTTCATCAGCATATCCAAGAAAGCGCTCGGGTCAGACAGCATCATCGAACCGGGTCTCCAATAATCGAGTACCTTTTCTCCGTATGTCTCACCCGGGACCTATGTTAAATAAACTTATTATGTTACAAATATAAACTGATACGATAATTGTTTGGGTCACAGTACAATGACATAATTAAAAAAAAATAATCACCGTATTTCCTCGATTAATAGACACATGTTTTTACGTATTTAAGAATCTGTGAATTCGTACTAGGAAAATAATGATTCAGAAAAAGAAGACATTGAATCCGATAAAGTAAAAAAGTAAGACAGTAAGAAAGTACTTATGTTTTCATTATTGGCATTTAAATATAAGAGAACATTACTTAAAAAGGGTAATGGGAGAATGGTCGGTGTTCCGTTCATGTGACTTATGCTCAGCCACCGATAGCATATAATAATAATGACTCTACACAAGCAGCAACTGTTTTGGAGTGTTGGCTTTGCTTAAAAGAGTTAGCCCTTGGATATCACTGCAAAAGAAAATAGCTACCTTGTTTGGTTTGATATTAAACACAATGCAGAGGGATTCGATGACTTGAACGACACCGGCCGGCGGACTCTTCATAACTTTCACTTCTGTGACATCGTTTTTGTTGAGAGACTTCAAACTTTCTTCTGCGGCCAGCAATTCTGGCAGCGCTTCATCTGTACAATAAAAATACAAGTATCACTAAGATAATAAAAACGTTCTCATGAGATTGTCCATGCTAGGGCAGGAATAGTGGTAGACGAATTGCTCCTGCTACGCCTCATTTTTGGGGTCAGGTAGGTTGAAAGGACTTCAATTTATTCGTTTACTTTTATGTTGTTGTCTGCAAGTAATAATTAGCTCGTCTCCTACGAGTATTAAGAGACAAATTATAATCTGTCATTCTCAAGTTCGATGTTTTCATATATAAATATGTCGTTAATAATACTTTTTGCTATGGATTCAATAACCTTTAATTTATTCATTAATAGCAAAATCACAGCAAACGCTTTTATAACCGAAAGTACTAAAGAATGTTAATCCACCATTTGCACTATTAGTGAAAAATATAATACTTCTCATCCTTCCTACTAATGCGATTTTGAAGTATTACCTAAATCCCTCTGGGCATCTGCAGCTAATATTTCAGTTTCCGCTTTTATTCTTTCGGCCACCTTCTGCTCTTCTTCAACTTGTATTCTTGCTTCCTCGGCTATCGACTGCAGAAATAACATTTACTATCTCTTTAGCTGTCGAAAAACATCTTTAGCATTGCTTAGTCGCAAGCCCATAACTAGAGCTGCAGTCGTAAACATTACAGGGGGTGAACGGTAACGTTCCTTTTGTGCTATATTCTATACCCTTTACTTAGATTCATATTTATATTCCATAATATATTTCCATGTTGCACTTTACCATATCAGGAATCAGAAAAATAATAAAGTAGTCCCCAATATAGCGTTGGATATTGGAGATAAGGTGGTTTGACGGTTGATAACAAGAAGAATAAGGAATATTGTGATTTTACCACAAGGTGTTACAATATGAATGTATCATAGGTTTTACAATGTTCATTATTAGAAAAATAATACAGCACTGACTTTGGGCTATCAAATAAACCAAATAATTATTTGACATGTATGAAAAAGCTTATATAAATAGACCCCTGCAGGAATAAAGGTTTTTCAATTGAGACATAATAAGGATTAATATATTGAATTATATAAATAAGCTCACAGTGTTTTCATTACCAAAGCCAAGAAAAATAAAAGTGTGATCCAGATAGAAAATTTGTTAAATAAATATGCTGGTCGAATTTAATCATAAAAATATCTTAATTTTATTTGATTGTACGCATCATTTGCGGATTTTTAGATACCTGTTTTAGATGATTTCATTATATGTGGTTTGGAAAGGTGAAAGTTAACTATTTTTTGCTATAACAGGAATAATGAACATAATGCCGTAAAAAAAAATGAGAGAACAGTTGAAGACATTTGAATCTGGGATTATTTTTAATCAGAAAGAGGGAGGCAAACATTCGATAGAGTTTGTAAGCTTGGAAGTGAAACACGCAATGTGACAAGTAAGTAATGCAAGAGATTTATTCACCGTATCGATTTCAATCTGCCGTATGACTTCCTCCATTTCAACGGCTGCCTTTTCCATTTGCGGTTTTAATTTGGCCAGATCGATTTGAAGTATTCCCACCGCATCTTCTGTTTCGTACAGTTTTGCAAGACCTGATAGATTACATAGTAACGTGTAGACTACATCATGGAATAGCACTTCAACTCTAAAATGTTAACTTTCAGGAGGCAATGGTATTTAAATTAAGGCTATTAAATGAAACTTGAATTTCATTTTGTAAAACAATATACATTTTAAAAGTATTTTTAGTTTTACATTACTTTGGAATGATATTTTGTATGTTATCAAACCATGTTTGAGACTGATTTCTAAAATACTTTCAAATTTTTTTTTTATTTACTAAATTACATTCATGGTTCATGTTTCAACAATTTTGGAACAAGCCAGGCTTGCAAATAATAGCCTAAATTATAAATTAGACTAATAGATACTTTATCATGACATTGATATGGAAAATAATAATCTAAATGTGCTTTGACACGATATATTTGATTGCTAAATTATTAAATTTAGATGTGGGGTGATTTTCATTTTCTTTATAAGAAGAGGTTAAGTATTATCCTTTGATGTATTAAATAGCTTGGCAGCTTACCAATCTTCAATGCTGCATACTGCTCATGAATTTCTCCCTTCTTCTTCACAAAGAGATCGGAGAAGCAGGCCAACATTTCAACGTACGATGCAGGCGTAACATAATTGTGACGACCGAACCGCTTCAGGAACGATTGGCTGGCTCTGGTGACGCTCTGATGTGCAAATTGGCAAATTTTCTGCAAGCAAATACTGTACTGCTGTCACAAGTAATATTACAGCATTGAGCCATTCTGCTCACTCAATCATTCACTCTTGCCCAAATCTCGTATACGATTCTTTAGGTACATTTATTCTTCAGCCTCGCCAAACTAAAAGTGAATCTGGTAATTTTTGATCTCAAGCTCCTTATATGTGAGTGAGTTTGAGGCGCAGAGAGTTCGGGTATTTCCCGCATGCTTTTGTGTCAATTTAACGATTAGAATGTAAACTCAACACATTGCCACACACTTGACTGTAATGGTGAAATCATTTCCAATTTTGGAGAAAATATTTACCGCGCCTAATGAGTGTTTACTATTACAATTATTATTATTATATTTTTTATTTAGTAAATATATTAAGGACAAATAAGAAAAACCTGAACCTAGTTAATTAATTATATTCAGATTATTAGAAGCAATGTGTACTATTTACACATCGCAGGCTAGGATGGGCTAAACTTGCACTTCAGTTGGACATTCTTCCCAACATTCCTCCACCGTCCCAATAATTGTTATTTTTCAGATATTCTGACAAACATTGCCTCAGTTTATTGGTTTTTACCATGCAATGCGATGTTGAATCATTTGACTGCAGCTTACCACAATTCCCAACATCTGTGACTCAGTTACGTTGAGTTCAGGTACACATTTCATGGCACTCAAAGCCACGCCTTCCAAGGCAGAGTCAGGCCATTCCGAAAACCAATTGACGGTGCAGCAATTTATTAATGACGGAAATTGCCTAAGGCGTGATCGAAATATCTGAAACAAACCACAGTATTACTATTAGTAAAGATTCTGTGGTCATCTATAAATGGCCAGATTGCGATTAGAACAGTGACGAGCCACTTTTTCTTGCAGTGGGTCAACAAATACTGTTCTTTGGCAAAAAAAAATAGGAAGAAAGATATTGTCATTGTGTCTTTGACAATTGATCTCCCTTCAAAAATTAAACATTGAATAAGTGCCATATACACATTTCATATTTCATTCCAAATTGATAAATCCAGCGAATCTTTTGTTTGCCAAAAACAGATTATAAAAAAGTAAAATGGGAAGAAGAGTTGTGATTTTTTAAATTTTGTTTGGTGTATAGCTGTATTAGCACATTTAAATAGCCCAAAGGCTCGTCAATAGATAAGAAAATATATAGCTTCTCAACAATTCTATAACATATCTTTTGTTGAATAAATTAGACTAACCTCGCCTATCGGAGACATGCATATGATCGTGTGGAGATTACACCTGATCCTCTTCTGATAACTGGACATTAAATTGGACTTGGTGACGGGCAGGCCTGACTGCATCACCGTCAGTCGCATCGCTGTGTAAATCTTATCCAAGTCTTCGGGTTGATAAATGTTTGGAACGTCGCCTGAACTTAGAATGTTGTTTATGTCTTCGAGAAACGATTCCATTTTAATCTATGCAAAAGCATAACATTCATTTTTAGTACAACCCAACACCGAAAACATCATCTTCTTGAATTGCTTTTTTACATAAGGTATGAAAAGATCCATAAAGAAGAAAACGCTGCCATAGGCCTCACATTACAAAAATTCTTTGTTGTAATCTAATTGTAATTTTCGGACCCCAATACATCAACATGAAACCAACAAATCATTAACAGGAGAGTTCAATTGTATTAAAACACACAATTTTACAAACTAAGAGCAAAAACCGATATGTCTATTGTGTCATATTATTAGTAAACGATATTTTTGTATTTCATGTTTAAATGAATAGTTTGTATTTTTCATCTTACTAAAGTTTCTAATTAAGAACGATATGCTTATTTCAAATTGCTGGTCAATCACTATTAGCAATAAATATAAGCGAAATTATGTTGGACCAATGGACAATGAATTTATTGGTTTCTGTGTGTACTTTTCCGTGACAGGCAGAAGAACTTGAACATTTTGTTCCCACGTATGCCAGGTTTTGCAAGTTATGTATCGTTACGTATTATGTAAAATGACTAAATGTGTATATTTTTTGACACCTTAAACAGGCTGTCACAAATATAATAACAAACTTCAACAACCTGTGAATCGGAAAACAAAAACACAATCTGTCCATTTTCCAATCCGGCTTTCACCATTGCGCTTTTTATGTCATCCTTCCAATCGTTTTGACTGTACGATTTTGTTACCGCAATCGTAAACAGTGTCATCTCGGCCATGCAACACGCGAGACGCGTGTAGCTGTGCCGTCCTGTAAATGAAAAGAATTCATTCATTTTAATAATATAAATAAATCACCTAACAACAAGACAGAGAACCGCTATCCAAACTGAATCAAAAAAACAAACACCATATATTAAAAATTACATCAAGGTGAGTACGTACCGGAGCTTCCCATGCCGAGCAGAAGAGCATTCCCCATCGGCTGTCTCAATACTCGTGACACCCGACAGATGTGCGATACGGCATCGCTGAACAAGACCAGATTCATCGGCACCAGATTCAATGAGTTGTATTCGTTCACAAACAATTGTAGCACTTCATGCATCTAAAAGAACCACTTTTATATATATTTCCAAAATAATAAAAATCTAGCAGAACATGCATTAATTTAGAAATACTATTTTATGAATTACATAAAATTATAATATTTCTGATAAATGGTTGGAATTGATGTGACTTTCTTTCATATGGCTTAGTGAAATTTGTGCCTCTGACAAGAACAGATTATTCAATTTTTAGATCAATGTCATCAATATGCTAATTTGTAAATATTTTCACACTTTTTACATTGTGTTTTATAAGTATTATGTTCAACTTATACGATAGGGAAAGTTTTATTTATTTCTTTGGACAGTAGCAGACTTCTGTTCGTGTTAACATGAGTCCCGAGTTTAGTTTAGCTTTCACTACAGGCAAATGCAAAATATAAGGAAGGCTAGAAATATAAAGATGCTGATCATTGAGTCGTTTTTATGAAGTGCTACTCTAGATGAAGATAAACCTTGTATCATATGACCTCAATTAAATCTATTACCTTATTTGCATCAGTTATCTGAACATATTTCTTATCGTCAGTCGTAACGTCTATAAAGTCTCCGTACAGAAAACTATCACTGCAATCAAATGGGGCAGTGTTCATCTTAAACACATCTCTTATCTGTGACTTCAGCAGCCTGTCAGAAACAGATATTAAAAATTATCTCTACGTAAAAACAATGAAAAACAATTCAGTCATATTGTCAAATTAGATTGTTGTGTAAATCAGTGCTTCCCATATTGGGGTCCGCAGGTTCACTAACCTTTAAGAAACTGTCGATAAATTACCTATTCCAACTTTCTTAAGTAGTGGTTAATTTTATGATATATTTAAAGCGGCGGCTCTCACGAAACAGATGAATTCAGAAAACAGATGAAGCTAAACCATAATGGTTTCAATTTTTTACTATGCAAATTTCACTCACGTATCAAACCACTCACGATCCACATCATTGACCAAACGATCACGGTAGACACGGCAGTTTTCGTGAATCCACAATCTGGCGATTTCACCAAAGTCCTTTAAAAAATTCAAATACACACATAATTCACTTGCATTAAATGAGTACATCATTATTATTCACTATCTACTGTCACAGTAAGGGGACTTCGGGTCATGAGTATACTTACATTGATAGCTACTGGATCCAACATCAACATTCCCTGAAATACTTTTGCTAGGTCCCGGAGGTTAAACGTGTAATGGCATTTGGTCGGAGTCGGCAGAAGGTCCGAGACTACGGTGGAAAAGACTGAAAGAGTGGCCGTCAGTACGGACTCAATTCGACCCAGAGGCACTCGCGTTTTTTCAGCCCAGCATCGGAAAATCGTACCAAATATTTCCCGCTGCAAAAAAAAAAAAAAAAATTCAAACATAACTAATTTGGATTGGATCGATAGTCTTATTGAATTGCAATATTCCTGTAGAAAGGATATCCGTATTTTATATAATGTTCATACTTTACTTCCGTCTTCCATGTCGGTGAAGCCAATGTAATGAAAGTGCCTCAGCAGTCTCATCGTGACGGGGTTCCTGCCACCCCCCGGTAAACCCATGGCGCACATGAAGCTCACATCCACGATGGACCTGAAGTTGCCTACGTTGCGTCTGTCGTACCAACCTGAAAACCAAACCCGTTAAGGATGGCCGATAGTAAAACTGTATTCAGTTTATTCGTAAACGTTGCGATGGTCTGACAAATTATGCCGTGAATTTGTTGGATTGGGCTGTGCAGCCTTTGAATTTTCCTTGCGACTAACCTCTCATCTTAGAGGGAACATTGCTTGTCATCTTACTTAATTAGACAGTGTAAAAGTGGTTTGTCACTAAAGAATTTATTTTCAACGCAAACGTTTGTTTTTACAATGTTAAAAACTGGAAATACTGTTACGCATGCTTAAATGATCAGAATAAAAATTACGAATACTTATTTTATTTAGTAGAAAACGGCGAAGAAAAAAAAAGCAAAGCATTTTGTGAATCAACAAAAATGTATATATCTATTGGGAGTGTATTGAAATATCGGAATGCACCTCTGTAGATAGAAAGGGCAATGTGAGATATGCTACAAAGATTACATGTACAAAAAGCTTTATCATATTTGACATTAAGATTTGGTTGATTAGTATATTGGACAAACCTTTGAAATCCATCCATTGTCTGAGCAACTCAATCGGTGGCTGAGCTCCGTACTTTTCGAGGGCGGGCATATTCAAGTCGTCAATGAAGAAAACTTGCTTTTTGGAGGGCGGAGGTCCCAACACACCTCTCTTTCTTTTCTCCAGCTTCGATTCAATTAGATCCTAAGAAAATTCCAATGTACTAAGATTTAAATCGTCACCTAAATTGCTTTGCTAAAAACTTTAGCGAAAATTAGTTAAATACACAAAACAGAAAACAGTTCATGTGCTTGTGAGTTTCATAATCTATCACTTCAAGTGAATAAAATATTTATATACGACACATATGCTACACTGTATCAAAAAAACTGTATGATAGATGACCTGCGTTTCGTTGGCTGCGGTTCTCGCCGAAAAGACGATGAAATCTGAATTGAGGTTGGGAGGCGGCTGACGCTGCAACTTAGAGCAGGCTGTCATAGTCTTTCCCGATCCTGGGGGGCCAACGCACAGTGCAGACTCTCCGCTGACCAATTTAATGGTCATAATGTACATGCTGCGGACTGCGTCGATTGTCGGAACTTCTATATCTAAAATTTTAACAAACATTATTAATTTAGTGACAAGAGCCCGGCAAACCTACAGCTTTACATATAAAATTTATTTTTTAACCAAGGCCGCTCTTTATATGGTGCATAATTGTGGACTTCTCATTTGGAGCATCTCAAAAGAAATTGTTCTATGAGAATGGATTGCTATTCAGTCGCTCGACACCTCTTTATAAAACAGAGTGAGGATATAAGAATGCTGCTAGAACAGAAATAGTAGTTCTCTCTTTCTATATTCTAGTTTTTCAGAATCGAACTTGCGGGAGGGAAAGTAGAGATGACAGATATCTATGCCTTTGATCATAAATCCGTATATCAATTGAAATAACAATTCATACATAGGAGTCTCTGGACATTACAACAGCCTACAGGTTTTTAAAAAAGCACAAGCTCCTGAGCTGTGTATCCGTTACACATCAGGCAAACGGGAGTGAATCATGACAATTATATAACACTACTACAGTAGTACTACATATAATTATGATGATTCACTCCCGTTTGCCTGATGTGCAACGTATACACAGCTCAGGAGCTTGTGCTTTTTTTGCATAGTAAGGGATGGGTTAATGCGTTTATACCGCGTTAATCAGGGGATGGGTGTAGTTATTAATCTAGAGACAAGTCAACTGCATAAATAAACAGTGCATTTTTACTACACAGTGAACAAGCTTGACGTTTCTAAAAAACAAATCATTATTTTATCATCTGTGTTCATTTATTCAGGACAGTGAATACTCCTACTACTGTAGGAGGAAACGGAAAGAAATTTATGCTAAATACTAACCTGTAAACTTCATTTCAAGATTGATTGTAGGTTTTTCAATATCTTCCATCCAATTCCGCCACGTCGGTAATGCCGGTTCACCGTCTTCAGTGGGATCAGTGAAGCCGCCGTCATTGAGTCTGCAAGAAAGTATAACCTATTTTTACTCCCTTTCCATAAATATATCACCGCAATGTTATTTAGAATTTACAAAGACTTTCAAATTACTTATTTCATTTTAACGAATAATTCTAACGAGCTTATAAAACACACTTGTAATCATAGACAGATCCTTTATCAGGAAACAGAAGATTTTCAGATCTCTGCTCCATGAAGCTCCGTATGTAGATTGAAAACTTCAACCTGGAATCACCGTCACAAGTCGCACCGACCGACCAGATCAGACTCCACACCACCCAGCATGGCGCCAGATTTACTGAAATTATTCAAATCAATGTTACATCAATAAATCAGTTGTGCATCATCATGTTACGATATGTAAGTGCTGGCTGCCTCCAAAGATAAGTTCTCATTGTCTCTTTTCATTCATAGAAACACCAATGACAAAAATACAGATTCATTGAATATTTCAACATTACCGATATTCTTTTGAAACGCCAACCCGGGCGGAGGCCTGCCATCTTTTCCGGTGAGCGGCCGCAATCTCCAGCTCATGAGTTCCAAAAATTTCAAAACCAACGATGGATCACTGGACGGGAGCATCTCGTGCAGATTTGACCGCAGCTCTGTCAGAGCTGAGAAGATATAAGCGTCAAACAGTTTCCTGAAAGTCTCTTTATAATTGCTGGCCAACTGAAAATGAACATTCACCATGAAATACACACACCATTCTCTGTACTTAATGCATGGGCAATCGTGCGCACTCTTTCACTGCAGACATTTAATTTAACTTACTCACCGTACACAACTAACAATAAATCTATGTACGGCGTGAATGTATTTCCAACTGAAATAGTTGCAAATATGTTAGTATGCGCCATTTCTTATATTCATATTCATTATTCACGCTACAAATAATTAAATATATCGAAACACTTTTCCAGTATTTTCTATTATAACCACAACAGATTTCAACGAATAAATTAATTTATTTCGACATAGCAATATATGCACGTCATGCACGGATGTAATATATTTTACCTGCGGTAGATCATTTTTGAGCCAACTCTTGAGCAGAGGTTGTAGACCGACGACTCCCGCATCGATATAAACCATTCCACAGCGGGATACGGTCGCCGGTGATGCAACCGCTAGATCCTCAACTTCAAATATCATCCGCTGACGTTCAGTCAGCTTCATTATTTCTCCGCTAGCTAGACATAGCTTTTTATTATCATCGAGAACCTGTGAACAGCCAACATATTTTGTTAAACAGTAGCTATCGATCTGCCTTAATATTAAATGGTCGACTTGTTCATGCATATATCAGAATTCACAATATAACTTGCTTTCTCCATAAACCCTTTTACTCCCAGGAAATTTTGAGACGTATACTATGCAAAAACTCTGCAAGTAATTGCATTGAGTAAGTAAATAATTATGTTTTATATGTTTAAAAAGAATATGTTACTTTTGGGTGTATTCTCCATGATGTGATAAGTTATAATAGGTCAAAATATTTATATTTTTGCTACCAATAAAACCAAAAAATATTTTTACGTATAATAAGATAATTGAGTTTTACTAACCGTATTCAAATTTTCAATCCAAACTGCATCCACTGGTCCATCGAAAACATACCAATATTTGTCTTTGTCCTCTGCTGCAATGCCTTTCCTTACAAGACTCGAAAGTATTCCGTCCGTCCTGGATTTAATAAAAATATAACATTGATAAACCACACAATATTATTTCGGTATTTCTTGAAACCCACATTGCCATTGTCACATTTCATCACTGTTGTTTATTGTGTCACTGCGTATTTTCAAGATATGTGTAAAGATAATTAGTAATTTTTAAATTTTAATAAGATGTTATTGTTGAGAGAAAAATTGGGTAAAAGGTGGTGTTGAGCAACTGAATAACAGCCAGTTCACATGTTTTACTAACATTACAAGTGGCCAACATGACAAGTGTTTTTTTTTTATGAATCTAATAAATTAACATTTTTGGGCATTTTCCGGTTTGTTTGTGTACACTTTTAAATGTTTATAAACTCAACAGATATCTGTGATGCTAACATTGTTTCCCACCCGCCTAAAAAAAATACATTCTGGCTTACCATTCCCGAGTTTGGTCGTCAAACTCTCCATACAGCTGACCCATCGTTATTGATTTGGGATTGAGAGCGAGAGCGTGAACCGGAGTAAAGGCACTTCCGTCCGGACAAGGCTTTCCTTTCAAGGAAGTGATTGCATTCTTCAATATTTCATAGCACTGTGATTTTAAGAAATGTTAACGAAGAGAGATATATTTCAAAACAAAAATATCTAATGCTAATTTTGCTTTCTAATGCCTAAATATGATAATAGACAAAATTGACAATTCGTTTCTGTAAGTAGTCTGTACTTACTTTAGTCTTTCCTGAACCAGCTGGCCCGACCAACATCAATCCATGTCGGACAACTGTCGTTTCATACAGGTGGATAATTTTATGAACATAACCTGCACAAAACCGATAAATATTTTTTGAAAAGCATAAAAGATTGGAAACCTCGAATTAGTCTCAAGTAAAAGGGCATTACATATTAAAAATTGAAGAACAAGATGAATTTAACATTATAATTACAAGCTTACATGCACAAAGAGGAAAGAGGATTAGTCGAATCAATGTTGCTGAATAAGTAAATTTTAACACTTGGGGTTCAATCTAAAAAACCGAAAACCGGAAAAACTGTTCTTCAATCTGAAAAAATGTTGAAACATGCGCGTTAACATGATCTATCTCTCTTCTTCAGTTGAAGAAGAGCAACACGCCTTACGTTTTGGCCCGTCTCTTGGGTCATTCACTACCACCTAGGACTAATATTGACGGAAATACGAATTTGACAAGCATGATAAATTTATTTACAAAATAAGTTTGCTGTTGTTTTTCAGAGTGTAGCGCCCGGCTATCAAACAAGCACCATAAAATGTTCTAAGTTATGGTAGAAAATATGTATTAAAAACGATAAGAACAGGCTGGCTTTGCTCATCACGAGCATTTCAATTGATACTTGAAAATCAAGATATTATTGCTATTTAATACGTTCAAACCTTCTTTGAGTGGCAACCAAATTCCAAGAGCGTTGACCAGTCAACAAGTTATATAATTAGATAATTATAGTATTACAGTGTAGCAATTGCTACGTCCGAAAGTACACTGAATATCTTACTGTCAACTTCATCACATCCGGACTTTGCAATCCATGCCCTTATCGATTTCTCCAAAATTCCATGGTCAACCATCGGGCTCTCGACATTAGGAAAGAGGTCAGATATTATCCCTAGAAAACAGCATACATAAATTTTGGTAAAAGGAGAAACAGTTTCTTTTACAATCGAGAAAAATGAAGCACAAATGGACTAGCTAGTTAAAGGGCCATCCATAAATGACGTCACAAGATTTAAGCCAGTTTTGACGCCTTCCCATCGTCACATTTTGTCACAAAATCTTTAACTCCCACATTTTTAAAGGCCACACAATTTTTTAGGGGGTGAATACCTTAAAAAGATTTTACTTTATTTCCTCATCGACCACGTAAGATATGAACATTGACGAAGGATGTTTTTGTTTTATGTAAGTTTAATGACCACAAATTTCCCTCACCCCTTTCCCTCATAAAGTTTGATGTAAAATATTGACAGTCCTTCATCAACTCCTCATTCTGCTACACATGATATTATGGAAGGTTTTTGATAACTGGTTTGTCACTGTCTACAAATCGTCGATTTTAATATATTTGATAGTTTTTGGACAAACCATTTACAGGAATTACACATATTTCTATCTAGGTATTATTTTTTAGTAGAAAGGTAGTATGTTTATAGAAATAAAACACAATTGTTTGTACTTAGTTAAGAATTTTAAATGATAAGGGCCAGAGTTTCGCTCAACAAAACGTTTTCAAGTTGAAGGCGGTCTTGCGATGTGAGGTAAACTGGTGGTCCTGATTGAAAAGTGTTTCAGAAAAGTGTTATTCCAAATTAATATTCAATAAAAATAGCATGAATGTCACCTATTGGGAATTGTATACAGAATATAATAATGCACTTTTGGTTTAGTTCTAACCATTGAACAGTATCAAGTCGTCTTTAAGAAATTTAGGCACATTGACATCCTTCAACGAACGGAGGACAATTTGTTGCTCGTCGATTTCGTCACCGATCTGCCGCATCAGATTACCGGCAACTGTGATCACAGTCTTCACAGCTCTCATACCAAAGTCGTAATGATCCTGGAGAAAGTTATCTATAAATATTACTTGGATGGTGGTAATACAGTAAACTGTCAATGTATACACCCCAACATCGGATTATGTGGTACCTTTCAGATCAAGACCTGTTTCGCTCATGGCAAGCATTATCAACTGATAAGAAATATAATTTAACAGTGTAATTTTTAACAACAAATTTAATATTGTAATGCCTTTCCATCAAGTATTGACAATAAACCCCTAAAAGTGATGCTTTCAAATTTCAAGGAAACTAAAAAATATTTTGGTTCAATATGAAGCAATTCACAAGGTCAACACATCAAACATTAGTTACAGATTAGTGTTGTACAAATAATGAAGCTAAAAATAGTAAAGTCTATATCCGAGGACAACAAGAAACCAGTATTATAATAGGAGAGGGTTTTTTATTCGTAACTTTTCAATTTACTTCCCCCGTGATTATAAAATGAAAACCGAGAACACGACTCAGGTCACCTGCGCGCTCAATTGTTCCGAACACAATTTGAAGGTTGTTGTTATTTTTCTCGCCAAGTTTTTCGCATCGGAGAACCCGAACGAGAACAGAGAGATTTCCACAATCAGAGCGTAGTTCGGCACCATCATCGACACGGGTCTGAACAGTGCCTTGAGATTATCGGGTAATTCAGCCCTGCCTAAAATTTAAGACAGTGAAACATGATTCTAATTACTACTATCACTTTGTCAAACGACTTGATAAATTTAATAAATAGATAGAGATATTAAGTGAATTGTGGAATTCTTCTTCTTCTTCTTTGACCTTATTCACTCCCTATCCATGTTTTCTCACTCCATGTTTTCCTGTCTACCGCCAATTGCCTCGAAAGAAGAGGCAGGCAGGATTGAGGCTTACCGGAGGCATCCGCAGCACTTTGTTAAGCAATTTAATAAATTTAATAAATAGATACAGACATTAAGTGAATTATGGAATACATACAATAAATATTTTGTTTCATTATATCTTGCAACGAAATTATATGGCTTTCTAACAGATTGTCAGATATAATAGAAAGTTGGACACTTTATCTAAACTATTATGCTTGTAAGTCAAATATTCCATTTTTGTAAAAAGTGCAATTGGTCACTTTCTCTCGTAATAATATGACAACAATATACATTTTTTTTCATTCTTAACTTTGGTTAATTAACTGAGGATTTTTTAACCTGCATAGCCTGGATTCATAGTTATGAAAACAGCGCAGGAAGGGCATAGCGCTATTTCGGTTCCTTCAAACGTGAATCTCTTCAACTGCTGTTGCTGCGCTCGTTGTATACTGACCACTTGCTCTGCAATGACTGATAAGACTTCAACGTCAATCCTGTTGAATTCGTCAAAGCAAGCCCACGCCCCAGAACTGCAAATAATTAATCAAAATATACTCAGTTTTTTTATTTAAATGATAGATAACAGACGCATCTCTATATCATATGAATGATTTGTTGAAGAAAAATAATAATAATGATTGAATACCTGGCCAATCCCTTGAAGAATTTCCCCATTGCCATGAAATCCAGTTGATCAGAACAGTTGAAGACGACGCATTGTACTGCCAGAGCTTTTGCCAGATCCTAAAAAATAACTTCAATTTTACGATCTATTTATTTGTTTTTTTTTTTACAAATCTCTTATTATAAATATTTAAAATAAAATGAATAAAATTTATTGTAAGAAATTAATAATTTGATAATGGATTAAATCCTGAAGGCCATGAAAGATATCTCTTTGAAGTAGTTTTTAGCCCATGAAACCGTTTATAAGCATCCGATTGAATTCAGGCGAGACTCTAGATTGAAAGTGTGCAAAGTGTGAAAGGCATGCAATACCAACCTTGGTTGTTTCTGTCTTTCCTGTTCCAGCAGGACCGGCCGGCGCTCCGCCGAATTTAAGATGCATGGCACCCAGGAGTGTCAGATAGCAACGGTCCGTCAATGGTGTTATAACAAGACGGCCACTGCAAAACATCAAATCTGTATTATGGAGATGTTCAAACAAAATACTGTAATTCAACGACAGCAATCCGTGAAAAATAAATCATAAGGCGGTGATAGCCAAACTAACCATATATGCATGGCATATATGCAAATCATATAAGCATATCATAATATTAAGATTTTTTCAACTAGAGCTGAATTAAATTATCATCACATGGAAGAAAGCTAAACGATTAGCAGTCGACAGGGAGTTTTGGAGGGGTCATGTCACGTGGTCATACACTCCACATAACGAGAGGATATGTTAAATAGCGTTTTTTTACTGCTCCAAAAGAATAAACATCATGAAATAATAACTCCTGCATACCTGTTACCCAAATATTCATTGGCGTATGGAAAAGAAGTGTTCAAAGCGCGTACGAAGACTTGCTGAGCGCTAAATTGAGAATAATATGCTGAAGTATCAAGATGGTCATCTGTCTGCTCGATTCCGTTTGATATGGGCCATTCCACCAAAGGCTCCTCTCGACCGTCCACGTAGTACCTGCATCAAACATAAGCATCACAGTCATAAAATCGACCGCTGTTAAACTACTTCCGAGTGATCTTTTCAGTTTGCCATTCAATTCATTCACTTTTCTCTATTTATTAGTTTGATGTCACTTCTAGATTGGCTGATTGAGCCAAAACAAAAGTGACATCTTAGATGTATTACAAAACAATACATTGAATGTATGTATAATCTTGCATTGAACTTTTTTCAAACAATATTTTAAATATTAATATACTTTTGGTGCTTCGGAAGAACTTCATATCAATTTGGCTAAAATGAATATCCCAGAAGCCAATCCCATAGTGTTAACAGTTAAACAGCTGGGTGACAGAAACCATCTTCTCCGTGAAAAATGATAAATGAAGATTTTTAATAGGTTTACCTCAATTGCGATATCCACTCAAAGTCGTAGACATTTTGAACATGCACATCTAGTAATATTTTGGTGATATCTCTTGCATGCACTTCTATCACAATCAACGCCGATAAAATCTCTCGTTCGAGGAAAGACAAGTTTTCTTTAACCAAGCCCCTCAGTTCATCCAACTGCAAAAATTTCAACGATTAATTTTACACAGGTCTACCCGATTTTCGTTGTTTTACATACTAATTTTTATTTTTCAATTAATTTTTAGATTATTGGAGGAAGGTGTCGACGTCTGTGATGTATAAATACCCTCACATCTGCATTTTTCAATAACCAGGGTGTAGCGAGAACAATTAACTAATTACTATTCCTGTCATTTGACTACAGAGCTGGAGTGACTGAAAAACAAGCAAATCTCATAAAACAACGTCTAGTGAGACGCTCCATTACGAGTCTATTGAGAATATACATTGTTAATAAAAGGCCGATACTATTATATTTACTTTATCTAAAACAGTCATGTAGCATTCGTCGAGGGTATCGGTTTCAATTGCATTTTCCACCATGACAGTCCAGGAAATTTGCGAGCATGCAATGACAGCCTGACCGGGCCAGGAGAGTACCCACTCGCAACGACTTCTCTCATACAAGTCCTTCAGGCTATCCAATAGAATGAGACGCACTAGAAATATCATTTGAATTTATTGTTTCACAAATTGCTTTCCATTGAAATATTCTCTAAAAAATTTAAATAACTACATATAGAAAGGTACATACAGATTATTTGAATATCATAAACCTTGGAAAATGATGTGCAGAATTTTTTTAATGGTTGAACTTTAGAGATATTCAATGATACTTTTATGGTGGTTACTGTGGTGCAAAGTAATTATAATGATAAAGTACATTTTTTTGCACTAACTTGTCAAATGATCAAGACAGGCTTCGCTATGTGTGCAACAGTTGAAAATGTACAACAAAAAAACAGTTTTACTTAAAAAATAATTAGCTTCATTAATTTAATAAAACTCATGGCTTATTGTATTGTTGTCACTTGAAATTCCATTAAATAGAAGAACAATCAATGGTGTTACAAAATTATGATAGGCAAAAAGCTGTAACAAAATTCAAAATGGCTGATGATTCAAAAATCATTTTTTACAAACACCACATTTGATTTGCATAACCAATTCACATCATCTTCAACAAAATTAAGATTGCAACTGGGCGGACGATTTATTCACTAAGGCAAAAGATATTTCAAATCACCTGTATTTTTCATCGTGTCTTCTAACAAAGCAAGCCAGCACTCCACGTTCCTCTTTGGGTAAAATGTGTAGCGCAACGGTACAACTTCTCCCTCGTTGGAATGCATCGCAGTAATCTTTTTGTCCGACTCAAATGTCAACTTAAAATATTAACATAAAAAAATCTACCATTAATACCTACATAGTAAAATTCTACAGCATAGACAATTATTGCATACTGAGTACATGTTTGATAAAAATTATAATTCTAAGAGTAATAAGATATAAATAAATTACAATAATATTGCCTATCTTCCGAAGGTAAAAAAATTGGTTAACTATGAAATGATTGTCAGGAATGTTGTAGGAGCAATTGAATTAAATTTAATTTGCATTCAATAAATTTCAGTTTAACCACGGAAAAGATATTTCCATTTCATTTTCTTTTATTTACAGAGATAAACACAATAAGAAAGTTGTTTTATAAGTCACACGTCTTAAATCTCAAATTTAAATTTTAAAAAATCTAAATTTGACATTGAACTAACTTACCGGGATTCAAACCCAGACCCGTCTGATCGATAGAGCAAGATCTAACCAACTAGACCACAGCCTGCGACAATTTCATTTAATTGGCATTCAAGAAAAGGCATTTCATAGTTTACAACCGTAATAACAATCTTAAGTAACAAGTTACCTGACCGTTGAATATCAAAAAAATATCAACTGATGGCGTTCAACACATATTTACCATAGCGATATTCTCAAAGCATTTCCTCAAATGAGGCTGCACCGTGAGTGGTTCCTTGGCGCGGGATAATATTTCCAATAGTTCGTCATCGGAGAGAAAGTACAGCCGGGGAAAACGTGACCTCTTCAGCTCAATGTGGTTGGCCAATCCTTTGGCGGCCACATCCAAGAACTCGATTGCCTCTTGCAAGTTTTCCAGTAGATTGCTATCTGGGCATATGACCATGACCTGAAGAATACAAATCAATTATTTTAAAGACAACGATTCAATTTCATAATATGGTGGATTTTCATCCTGATTTTCAGTAAGCGATTTTTCAATTGCTTTATGAATAGGAAAGAGCTACTGGTATATGGCCAGTTCTTGTTCAATGTCCTTTCTTGATATGCACTATCAGGTGTTCAAATTCATCATATTGAAAGTGGAGATGGTTTATAGCAGTGTTTCAACCAGGGTGCTCCAAGAGGGCCAGAGAGAAAATACCAGCTTAGAGGAGCTACAACAGAGTTTGGAGGGCCATGGCTAGTCTTAATATAATAAACAAAAATAGCCTATCGCGGAAATCTTCATCGCTGGCAGATATAAAAGTGAAAAAAAAGTCTCAAATTTCTGCATAATTGTCCAATCTGTCAATTCGTAACTTTTTCCAAAGATGTAGCTATAAAAAAAAAGCACTCACATTTATGAATACCTGTGGAAACCGTCAACTCACTACTTTTCTGAAGGAGCAAGCTAAAAAAAGGTCTCCCAAAAGAAACAAACAATTAGACACTTTTTGCCAGTGATCAATCCCAAGATTCCAAAAGCCCAGATTCCAAAAAAATTTAAAAAAATATGCGAGATTGGAACCAAGATTTGAGGATTTTCACTTCTAGGCACATTTCTGGCAAATATTTGTGGTTATTCTAAGTATTTTTTTATTTTATTCTTCCTGAAAACTTATTTGTATGGGAATTGGGGCAACGGGCTCAAAAAGTTTGAGAAACTATGGTGCATAGCATAGCTACTCACTCTTGGCATCTCAATTGCAGCAAGCATAATACGTCTCCAAGTTCTTTCCATCGAGTTATACTTCTTTGTTTCCATCGGAAGTTCTTTTGTGATATCTTCGGATGTGAAGATCGGTTCAAGATACATCCACTGTCTGTAAAAATAATGATTAATAGTTGTCCAATAACAAGATAAATGTAATTATGTCAATCGATAACCCGACAGCCTACGAACTTTTGACATTCTATCCATTCATCGGCCACGGTTTGAGCGAGCCGTAACTTTTCATCCCATTCAGAAATCCGCAGTTCAAACGACGCCTTGAACGGGGAGAACCCCAGCTGCTGCGTCAGGAGCAAGTGATCATCCATCATCTGCGATGTGTCATCAGATATTTTAATGATGTGAGTTCCTTGAAAAATATAGAAATATTACTCAGTTTGTTTTATAATTCTAATGGTTTGAAAAACTACCAGTCTTTGAATACACAGTTTAAAGGACCAAACAAAAGAAAAATTATCATGACATAATTTACTTAATTACTACTTAATTGGTAAAACACTGCCAGAAAAGAATGACACATTAGATCTTGTTTAAAATGTTTGGTGGTTTTTTTGTTTATATGGAGAGTTTTAACATTACCAGTACCAGTACAAAGTGTGGTATTGATTCTTCTACAATCTATCTCATATAGTTTATAGGTGTCAACTTTACCAGGGTCTAACTACAAAGTGTGATATTGATTCTTCTACAAAGGTGAGATATTCAATGTCTAATTTAACAATCTATTAGATATTTATCATCGTCACAGTTGCAAAGCTCGTAACTCCAACAGCAACAACTTCACATAATGACAAAAAAAAAATAACATTATTAACCCGTTAACAGCTACGAAAAAATATGGTTTTTTTGTCCTGTACGCTAGCAATTTTCTAAAAACTAAAAAAGGGCAACACATTGGAACTATTCACGTGATTTATGGCTTTAGATGTTCTCCGTCCCGAATAAAAGTAATCCCATGTAATTAACCATACCACAAGGCTTGTAGCGCGTATAAACGATTCCTCAATTAGGGTTGTCACACACAATTTATAATAAATACCGTTTTAGAATTAATTTTAGAACAATAAAGTTTAATGCAAAAAATAAGATATTATATCCCACAAGTCTCGAATAGTTCACACAATTAGAAATTAAATGATGCTAGGGTTGTCACAAAAAAGAATTTTATAAAATTATTGACATGATAAATAAAAATATGTTCACAAAAGTGTTTTATGGTGTTCATATAACGTACGAGATATATTAAAAAATAATTTTTGTGTGGTATGTTTCAAAACACGGCACTGCACATAAGGACACATCACATTGTTTACAAAAGAATTTAGTAGATGTTCTTTTTTTTGAAGCAGCACATACCACACAACGCTTTTTATTTATATTTCTAGCAAAAGTAGATAGCTCAGAGGTGGAAGTGGGCAAAAAATCCATAAAGTGTGTGTTTGCTCCAATACGGGAATGTAATGCGACAGACTTACGCTTGCGAGTGATTGTTTTCTTATGACTGATGGTAAATGTTATAAAAATGCATTTAGAATATTGGGATAAATATCGGAACATGTTGAAAGCATTAACTACATGTAAATAACATTTCTCATAATATAACATCAAAAAAACACATGTGTGCCCTGACCCGATTTAACCTTTACAGAAAACGGCAAAAAAGTATCATGTTACCTACCATTTTTTTTTTGTGATGCTTGCATCTCAGACTACCGCCCCTGCAGGGGGCGGAGATTGTAGGATTAGTCATATAAATCAATGTTGTCAATGTATGTTCAAAACGCCGCTTAGCTAGATGATTTTCTACCGTCGACTGTTTTACCATGAAGAAATATTAACGTATTTGTACAAAGACATCAGCAATTCGACAACCCCTGCCACCTGTACGATTTTTGTCGATTTTTTCTTAAGAATTTAAGAATAATTTATATTTATTCAATTGTTTTGAAACCTATACATATGCAAAATAATATTTACGCATATGTTATGATTATTTATCAAAAGTTGTGACAGCCCTTACGACCTCTATTCACTTTTTGTTGAATTTCTCTTACGAAAACTGTCAAAACGAAAACTTTATATTCATTTTGTGAGTGGTTAAGAGATGTCGGACCCTTATTCAATGACGCGAGCTGAAAAAAATATTTATTGACGCCGTAATAATGAGAACACACCGGTGGGACTATAGCGTGTGGGGTTAGTAGGTATGCGACACACCGGTGGGTCGTTAGCGTTTAACTGGTTAAAGAGCTAATTTCAGGCTAACAATATGTAAGTATAGAAAAACTAGACCAAGCAGAAGTCTGTCAAAGATGGAGGATTGGAATGAAACATTTTTTTGAATTCCTCTTTTCCAGTTTTTAATTAAATGCTCCGACTGGATCCATGCGCCAAATAAAAGTTTTAAATTATAACTTATATTAAATTTTAATTTAGTGTATTCCCACTTGTTTCTATTGTTCCTATTGTTTCAAGCTTAGGCAATAAGATTTTCCTCCACTACTCCTAGCTTTGCTCTAGCGCTCCTATTGAAGAAATTAAATTAGTTACAGGATTCGCAACAATCTCAAACACCTGTGTTTTTGTATGGAGTGATTTCCAGTGTTTTGTTGGCCCAGTCTTGCTGCATTTTATCGAGCGACTGCTCAATCGCAAACTCCTTGCTGGCGAGTTCTCCGATCTCCTCCACAATGTTGCCGTATTTCTTAATGCCCTGATTCAGGCACATTTTGAACGTTTGCTTTTCATTCATGGTTATACTGATACCTACAACAAGTCATGTAAAATCAAATAAATTAAACTGCCAGCAGAAATCGGAACTGAAATAGTCAATACAGGGCTAGCAGCTGTCAAATGTAAGCCCAAGAGTGACACTCTTTCTTAACCCGACATAATCATATTTAAATTAATTATTACAGTCGAGCCCTGACCTATCATTCGAGCAATTATCGTTTTCCCACATTTATCATCATTTGTTTATAGTACCGGAAAATAAGACCAATTTTCAATAATCCCACATTCATTGTTTTATAATATTACGAAAGGCTTTTAAAAAACTATAAATGAAAGTTCCACCAGTGTTAGATTATTAAAATTCTTTTGAAATGTGCATTTGACGGAACAGTTAAAAAAAGTTTTTGAATTCATAAACTTTAAATTAATAGAACTTTAAATTTACATTACCAGCTTCTTTGGCAAATTGATTCCAGTGCCTCTCCTTCATCCCAGGATTCTTCACAGCGACTATGATAGGTATCAAAGGCTTAAAATCTTCGATAGCTTGCTGAAAGAATACAAATATTCACATGCAATGATGAATGTAATCAATATTCAGTACGTTATTTTCTAACACTGATATAATCTATCATTTAATATTTTAAAAGCATTCCACGAGGCGGTGTGTCCTTTCCACGCTCGATTGTTTTCGCCATCAATAAAGAGTGTTAATCATTTTCTTTCATTATTATAATAATACTAGCTGGCCCGACGAACTTCGTACCGCCTCAGGATCAATAAATGTTGTGTTAATTTATTGCATGAATTAAATTCAGTTTGAATGAATACTCAAAATGAATTAAGTTCAATAAATGGGCAAAATTCAAAATGAAAAGTATTTAAATTACATTGAAATGATGTAATTCACGTGGCACAGTCGATAGATTTAAAGGAATGCAGTAGATCAACGATTTGATTTTGAATTGTGAAGTTTAAATGATCCACATCTTTGTTTTTAGCCGCAAGAATTGCTCGTTCAATCAACCAATTGTGATTTTTGTGATTAGATGTTTGGGAACATTTTGTTGATGAAGCCGTCCTTCGTTGAGACGAAATTGCAAAAATTCGGCGGAATCGAAATCAATCCGTTCGATTCGTCAACAGGAACACGGCCGTTACCGACGATAGTCAGCAATTGCTTGGAGAAATCTTCGGCAGATGGATCGTTTAGAAATGTAACTCGCATGTTTGTCGTCAGCAGAGGCAAGCGTTTATTTCATCGGCAACGGTCAATCTTGGAATGACTGGTAGTGTTTGGCAGAAATTGCCAGATAGTAGAATCATTGCGCCTGCAAAACATCTTGAGTCACTGCGCAGATCTTTCATAGTTCGGTTGAGTGCTTCCAATGCGCGTTTGTGTGCCATTGTGCATTCATCCCAGTTGATGATTTTACTCGCTTCCAAAACTTCGGCCATTGCTGAGTGTTTCGCAATATTGCATGTCGGTTTTTCAGTCGTTTGGAGGTTTAACGGAAATTTCAACGCTGATTGAGCCGTTCGGCATGCTTTTATCAACGTAGCCGCTATTCCAGAAGAAGAAACTGCTACAACAATTTCGGATCTCGCTAGAACAGTAGCCATAATCAATGACATGAGGAATATCTCCCCAGTTCCACCGGGCGCGTCAAGGCAAAATAAGCCACCATTTCCATCATAAATTGCATTCATTAACGTATCGTACACTTCCCTCTATTGTGGGTTCAACAGTGGTAAATTCGTTTGAACTGATTGGTTCAATGCATCTCGAAAATATTCACGTTCACGTTCCAATTTTCGATTGAAAGCGTCGTTCATTCCACGATCTGGCGTTGGCATTCCTAACTTGACTAACAAACTGCCGCACATGAGGTAACACATGTCTTCGATCTAAAGCAAAGCCTGGTTATGTATCTCTTCATTCATCTCGAGATCGGGATTCCCTGAACTGACACGAATTTGATGTAAAATGTCTTCTGACATGTCATCCTTGTACCTTGTTCCACAGTTCACATGGATTCGATGGAAAGCATGTCAAAATAATGATAGAAAATTATGTGCGTATCTGATTTGGAGATTCAGAAAGAATTTCCAAGTCAGAAAACATAACCTCATTTCAATATTATCCGATTTTCTTTCGTTTTCATTTCATATCATCGATTTTTTTATTCTAATCCATACTCTAAATTTAAAATTATTTAAAAGTCGATCGTGTCAGTGCCATCTAGTGTCATCTATCTGAACCCAGCATAAAACAAAATGTTCATTATTTGAAAACTCTATGAGAATATTAATTTTCTTTATAATTTCTTTTCCGTGATATTTTTCCGATGTTTTAATGCTTATTCTGCTATTCTAGCCGGAGAGGAATTTAATAAATTAAAGATCATTGAAATCCGTGCAGCAATTCTCGAGATATACGTGGTGTAAATAACCAAATTTCAAGTTTTTGTATAATTCATAATTTGCATATGGCCCAAAATCATCAAAACACCTTTTTGCGCATGTGTGGGTTACGCCCTTCTTGCTTTCCATAGTCGATATAATTGTTGACAAAACATAAAAAAGAAATTGTACAATTTTCGTTTAACTTCATAAAAATAGTCAATTGAAACTTTCTTTGTTAATAATTTCGCATTCGACATTATATAAGAGAAAAACCGTTTAATTAAATATAGAATGCTTTTCCATCAAGTATTGACAGTGGACACAGGAATTACGTACGTAGCAGTATGCATTTAAAAATAACCATAAAGTAATGGCTTACTAACGTTATGTAATATAATTCACAATGTACTTTTGCTGTCAAATATCACGAAATATTTTTTTGACGTTCTATATATAAATAGTATAGTATTAATTGAAGTGAAAAGAGTACAGTTTCTAATTCCAAATAAAACTAATCTAAGAACATTGAATAAATAACAAACAAACAATCACACCTAATGCACGAAACACATTTAAATGTAATGTCAATATTTAGACCAGAGATTTGACAGATATGAAATCGAAACAATCGAACATCAAATTTGAATTGTCAATTCGATACAAACATTCGTGCAAACATCGTAATATTGTTGTCAAAAAATGTATCATACCTAATTATAAACATAACCTCATTTCAATAGTATTCGATTCTCTTTCGTTTTCATTTCATATCATCGATTATACTCTAAATTCAAAATTATTTAAAAGTCTATCGTATAAATACAGTGCCATCTAGTGTCATCTACCTGAACCGAGCATAAAACAACATGTCATTATTTGACCTATTCCTCATTTGAAAATTTTGTTCTGTATGAAGATATTAATTTTCTTCATAATTTATTTTCCGTGATATTTTTCCGATGTTTTAATGCTTATTCTGCTATTCTAGGTAAATAAGAATTTTATAAATCAAATATCATTGAAATCCTTGCAGTAATTCTCGAGATATACGTGGTGTAACTAACCCCACTTTGTTTTATATATATAGATATAGATAATACTTTAATTGAAGAATCAAAATATAATATATAAAGATTTAATTTAGGTAGTTTGCCTAAGATAAATTCAACGAAAATCGTACAGATGATAATCACGAGGTCATCAAAATCATTGATAATGCTAATATACGAATATTTTTGCATATCAAAGATATTCTTGGGTAACTTGGCAATCAATATATTGTCGAATATTAGATTGTGACCAGCACATATAGCTTTTAAAATTATCTCTGTCGCTATCTATTCTCGACTCAATTCCACAAATTTTGTGAGTTACTGCCTTCCTCCAGGGAAGTGTGGGATAAAATCATGAGTTTTCAGAATAAATTTTAGCCTGTCCGTCTGTACATTTTATTTTTAAACCATCTCCGCTCCTAATGTGCAGCATATCGACTCCTAAAAGTGTTTATCTCAACTGAAGTTACTCTAAAAGAACTGGTTGTTACTCAATTGCTCGATGGAAGTAAGGATAGCGGGTAAAGCTAGAATAGGACAAGTGGTTAGCTAATCATTCTTGCTACGCTCCATTTTTAGGATTGGATTGATATGACTGAATTTTAGCATCTACGCCTTCAAATAGAAATCAGTAAATCAATTGAAAAATCAACTTTACGAAAGGGATTCCTCCTCCTGGGATTTGAACCTGTGAGCACTGCAACCGAAGTCAACAGCATCTGACTCCGACAAATGTGTATATACAAGAAAAAGAATTAGAATAAGCATTATCCTTTATTCCGCGTAAAATTCTAATTTTGGGTGAGAGAGAATAAATTGTGTTCAATGGCTGGACAGAGAAAGGGTTAAGACACAATAAATATTACTTTGACATCCGAGGCGACTTTTTGAACGGTGGGAATGTCGTTGAATGTTCTGATGCATTTCAATATCAGTTTATGATAGTCGTTCACTATTGTGTCAATCAGGTCAGCATCCACTTGGACGAGTGGATTGTCCAGCCACTTCTCGCGCCAGTTGAAGAATTCTGAAACAGATTAACCCTTAAACGGATAGATGACTACAAAAAGTACAAACTTTTGTTTTGGCTTTTTCGGAAAACAAAAATCGATTTTACTTTTTATTCTTATACTCAATGGTAAAATACATATTTACTCTTCACATTGTTTGAATAGATGTATTGTTTACACATGCTAAACCATCATAACTTCCATTCAAACTAGAGGTCTGCACGGGCCCGGGCCTGGCCCACGGGCTCTTACCCGACCCGGCCCGTGGGCCGGGCTCGGGCGGGTAAGCGCAATCGAGAGTCGGGCTCGGGCCAGGCCGGGCTTTGGAATTTGGGATATAATGTTGGGAAAAATATACCAAATTGAGGATTTCAAATTCCTCGGTGAGCTAAAAAAAAAAAAAAGGACTTTCGGAGATAATCTGGGGAAAAAGTATACCAAATCGAGGATTTAAAATTCCTCGGTGAGCTAAAAAAAAAAAAAAGGACTTTCGGAGATAATCTGGGGAAAAAGTATACCAAATCGAGGATTTCAAATTTCTCGGTGCTTCGGGTCGGGTTCGGGTAACAAGTGCGGCATTAGACTCGGGCCCGGGCCGGGTCGGGCGTGAGTTTTTCGGGCTCGGACCGGGTAGTTTTGTAAAATTTTGGCCCGTGCAGACCTCTAATTCAAACAGAGCAAGCTGGAGTTTTGGTGACCATTGATTTTAGACAGTTTTTAAACACAATTTTCACAATAAAAAAGCATGGTTCATCATAATAGCATTAAGTAATTTTATTGTGTATTCAATAGTTAATTTCATTATAATGATTGTTGTCTTTTTATATACTGTATAAATATCATGTTTTATGTCTCTAATGCCTAGGTGCTTTTCAAAAGTACCGTTAAGTGTTTTTGGATAAAAAATATATAAAAAAAACTACTTTTAAATTATTTTTCCTGCAATCACACCACCCATTGTATATGAAAACATATTCTTTTATATTCAAAAGTAGAAAATCATGCATTTAAGGGTTAAGAGTATAACCTCCAGATAAAAGATTTGCATATCGATCGAAATGAATTAAAATTGATTGAATTAAAATCACAGAACTTTATAACTGTGCCAGATAACACTACAAAAAGTATAATTTTTAGTAACGAAAGTTTACCTGATGCAGTCACCCACAAGTTTTTATACGGCTCAAATTCCTTGATCAATTTGTTGAGATCTTCAAACGGAGTGACATTTATTTGGAACAACTTCTGGCGCCGATTTAGTAGCTGGCCGTACTCCTGCGACTCAAGCATTGATTTCCATGTTTTCTTGATATCATTTGCTATTTCATGAACCTGAAGGTGTGATGGAGAATTGAGTTTTTTTTATTCAATTCAATTTTTTCAATCAAACAGGCAAGGAACTCTATGAAAACATCCAAATCTAAGTTTGCTTAAATATTCATACCATATTTAATCCCTCCCGCAATGTACGGAATTTCACTCTATCTAAAATACCTTTACTTTCCGCGAACATACTGATTGACTAGTATTTCTATTATGACATTAGAATATATAAGAAGCAGGACAGTGTTACTTAAATTTGATTATATTCTTTATAGTAATCAACTAATCTGAACGAAATCGGTTAACAATCGATCTTTTAAACAGAAGATAAAATAGGGCATGCGTACGTCCCTGTGAGTTGTTTTTGATCCACATGCACAGCACGTCAACAGAACCAATACATGAACCTAACTTGGAAGCTTACATTCTATTGAAGTATATTACGATTCTCAAATACAATAAACACCACTTTTATGAATCATACTTTGTTGATATCGCTTTGGAGTGACAGCGCCGTGCTCTGTCCGGCGAATTCTTCAATCTTCTCCGCGAAAAGCTGCTCATCACTTTGATGAAGCTTCCAAAAGCTATCTTGCTCTTTAGCCAATCGGTCTACAGTCTCTTCTACCTATGAATGATAGAATATCGACTATAATATTTTAAATACAAACAAAGGAACCACGATCAATTGATGTTGCATTCATAATCATGCCGCATTTATCGTGATTTTTTTATTGCGCTGGCAAATAATAACATTGCTAAAGAGTGCTAGATTCGTTTTTTTTGAGGAGCACTTAAAAAATGATAAATCAGCGTCGCACTACATCCTTTGTAGCATACTTTCTAATAAGCTAAATCTTGGATAGAGAATTTCAAATCCCATCAACACAATATTAATGGTGTATAATATTTACAATTTGACAGGGCCGTCCACAGAATGGGATGACCAATGAAGTCAACAAATGAACAACAACAGCAAACAAATGCTCCTTTTCAACATTTCCGCAGTGCTTTCTAACACCTCAGAAAACCTGGATACTGATTTAAAATAAATAAATACACAATAGCTCAGAGCAATCGATCAATGTTGCGAGATTCTTTCGGTTAGGTTATTCGCACCAGATGGATGAACAAGAATCTGCTATAGAAGACAATTCATTCAATCTAGTAGAGTGTAGGAAGAAAGGCAAGCAATGACTTCACCAGCCAGACAGAATTATACTGAAAAACTGAGGGCAGCTGTCACCGGAAGCCGACACCAACCGTGGTCGTTGCGCTCATTACAGTAATGAAGACAATATAAAATACATCCATAACACGCAACGAGGAAATAAAATTACATTTTAGTTTGATGTTCACATTAATTTAATAAAATTATGCTAACGTTAATTTTGCTCACCAAATTGGATATTTTGTGTGGCCACCCAATGGCCTCCCAAACAAGTTTGAACTCGTCATTCTCCAGAGAAAAATTAAACGGCGTTAGCATGCTATAGTCCTTGAACACAATAAAAAAAACGTATGTCAAAACAGACACATAATAATTATTATACATTACAAATATAGTCAATACAGATTTCTTACATGAACAACAGTCTTCATCAGGTCTGATTGAATCATCACGGTGAGTGGAATCGTCTCCATCCACTCTCGTATTTCAAAGATGTGCTCGATTGAGATCGGCGTTTCGCTGACATTCTTGACAACGGCTTTATAGGCGACTATTATATCTTCAATTTTCATCTTTTCCTCTTCAGCAAACATCCTGAACAGAGCTTTTATTATGTCACCTTGTTTCTTCATCAATTCGTACTTTAAAAATTAACAGAACAAATCCTTACTACTCCAAACCAAATGAAGTGTGAAATGTATATTCGGAATCATATTTACGAATTAAACAAGAGGCATTTGTTACTAGACTAGTTGTCAGAGTAGAATGAGATTAGCATTTTCAATGAATTTCACAGTCAGGTTATATTATATAACAACATTCACCAGAATGATAACCGAAGAATAGATATAGCAAACAAATTCTATTTAAACTGTTTAGAACAGCACAACCACCATTATCTCACAGTCTCATTATCAACTTTTCTCTTGAATGCTATATCAATTGTACAGGTGTAAAAGATTTGTCAAACACTCAGCATAAATATGAGTAAGACCAAGACTTTGAAATAGATGCTGCCAAAATTCACATGAGGTGTTCTTAAATATTTTGTTGCAAGAAGCAATATGGGCTGATTTATAAAGCGTTGTCTGTAGAAAAAACAATGAGCAAAAACTTCAGGTTTTTTTTAATAGAAAATGGAATATTGAATTAACCTTGAGTGCTTCCACGTGAACAATAAATGGTCCAATAATTATCATCTGGGGGAGGAAATGAAGAAGTTCGTCCAGCTGATTGCTGTGCGCTTCAATTTCATCTCTTATCTCATCCATTGTGTGTTCTTCATTCTTAAATTCCCTATTTGTTATGGCATTATTAATTTAGTTGCATTTAAATTGGTTGCAATAATCTCCATTTATGAACACTTCCATTCCAATAAAAAGTACTGCAATTCGGTAGACTTTCATGAAACCATACAGGGTGCCCGTATTAATGAAAAGATTCTGACCCCTGCTTTAACTAGTTCAGTGCCAGTGCCTAGTAGAGTACTCAACGTCAATGCCTTAAACGCATGGGCGTTTGAGCAACTTTGAGGTCTCAAATGGCGTGTCACTTAATATTTTTAATTGACATTGCCTAATTGTGTCGCTTAATATCTTTTGCCGATTATGGACCGATATGTCAGAAGAAACGAGAGAAAGAGAAGAGTTTGAAGTATAATTTTACGAGGACTATTTCAAACTACAATCTGTATGGAACATGTAAAAACGTCTAGTGTCAAGTTTTATAATTTTCACTTACTGTATGTATTCATTGATATTTAGCTGACAAAGCTCATTGTAAATTTCAAAACGTCGTCCAAATGCCTTCAGAGGTATAATCGCTTTGTGAAACGCATAATCCAACCGGTTCCTGAAGTAAAAGAAATGATTTTGTATTTTAATACTTCTTGTATTGTAAAATTTGTTCAAGGTATTCTTGGACAAGTCATACATTTAATAAAGAGTTATTTCAATCATTCAAGTGTCGTATCTTTTCCAAAAAGCATAGTGCAGATCGACCAGTTGTTCCTGATACACTCTCAACAAGAATGAAAAAAATATTGCAGCTACAGTAAACACAAGTTATACTGCCTAGGGATTACAATAATAAAATAACCAAAGCTTGGATCTCGATATTTTGAGTATTTTTATATTCAAAACACCGATATTTCAGTATCGAAAATATAAATGTAGTAGAATCTTATCATTTTGTAAAAAAAACCTACATTTTAAAAATGTTTTTAGTTGTACATTATTTTGGAATGATATTTTGTATGATATAAAACTAGATTTGAAACTGATTTCAAAAAATTCTTTTAACATTTATTTTTATTTAGTAAATCATATAGAGCTAGATTTGTAAATAATAGCCTCATATCACAGCAATAATTTCATTGTTTTAATATTTTGAATACCAGTAGGCGGGGAGTACCTGTCGTGCAATTTGCTTGATGCAGATTTTACAAAGGCAGAGATAGAGAATGTGGGTTTTTTTTCCTGCAATATGCAATTTTGTTAATTTTTATCTGCTTTTGTACTACCAGCATTGATATATTCTTCCAGTACGTCAATCCCTAATACCATGACGTAGAATCAAAGATGGGAAAACAGCGGCGGCAGGAAGAGGACAAGCGATGCATTTCTTATAAACTCACTTATACTCCACCACGTTTTCCTCCATTAGACCGATGGACGTGAGATACAAGTCCTTTTCAAAGACCAAATTTTTCAACACTTTTGGCTGCACCTGTTTTATAAAGTGGCACTTGTACAGCATTTCATGAAACAGCCTCTGGATGACAACCTGAAAGCAAAATTCAAAAAAAAGTACAAATCAAATTAAATAAAAATACGTGTTCAGGTTATTAGGGAAGTATAACTTATCGACCAACTAAATTGTACAAATTATCTAATTATATATTGGCGTCTAAATTCATAGAAGCTTTATTTGTTAAGGCATGGAAAAAAATCAAAAATTAATTGAACCCTCCCGACCTGCGATACATCGCCGCTGGCTAAAAACGAGGGTATTGTCATATTTATATTTGGAAATGACGTATGCGTAGAGCCTTTTTTTATATAAATTAGCAAACTTCATCGTACTGATATGATCTTTGAAAATCAAAAATTGAATTTCGATATGCACTCAAAAATAAATGCAGCCAAATGATAATCAACAGCTAGAGCACAAATATGAAAGCTGAGTAAACATTAAACTATGCAGCAAGATACAACATCACATAATACATTAGATATGAAGCTATTATTTGCAAACTCGGCTCATACCAAAATGGTTGAAACATGAACCATGAATGTAAATTAGTAGATAAAAATACATTTTGAAAGTATTTTTTGATATCAGTCTCAAACATGGCTTGACAACATCCAAAATATCATTCCTAAGTAACGTAAGACTAAAAATACTTTTAAAATGTACATTTTTTTTCAAAATGAAATTCAAGTTTCATTTTTTAACCATTTTGGAATAAGAGCTGTTTGCAAGTAATACTTTCATATTACAGTCATCGTTTGCACTGATCGCCTTGGTGCAAAATAAATATCAACACACCACTATGCCCAATAGCTTTACCTAGGTTGACTAAAACATATTTGATCAGAAATAAAGAAGGAATAATAAATAAAAACCGAGAGCCATTGGGCCTTCACATCACAGTTCAATACAGTAAAAAGGGAATGATCTTACAATAAATTTGTCCAAGGGTGTGCTGAAAACAGGCCCGTCGCTGCTGATTACGATGCTTAAATGAAACAGGCCATTTATAGTGTTGAACGGAGAATTGTTGAGGTCGGATGGGTCCCACTCGTAATCATCCGAGCAGACAAAAGTACAGATGCAGAGTGCCTCAATGGTGGACACGAAGGTTGACATTGACGACTCAATCAGAGAGCGAAGAGCATACTACAAGAAGATGAGGATTATATTATATTGTTGGGATAGTGTACTAAAACGCCCGAAAGGCGTAAGTGATATTTTAAATTGTGTTGCGTGTTCGTTCAAACAAAAAATATTATGAGGAAGTTTTACAAAATTGATATAATACCATTTCAAGTATTACAAATGGTTTTACAATTACTCACTTGCATTCTGAATCTTATAAGTTCCAGCAATCTATATAGCTTGCTAACTTTGTATACGTCCCAATTATTTTCATTAATGTTATACCATCTGTAAAATAATTCACATTTCAACAAATAATATACCCACAGAGACTGGTACCAATAAAGTAATGTTCAAGTTTGCCGATTTTGTTTTTTACAGTGTGACAAAGAAGTCGATACCAGGAAAAGGGTAAAGAACTTACCCTATTTTGATCTCTTGCAGTGACGATTTGATTCCGTATGTGATACCTTCAAGCCAATCAAATTCAATATGTCTGAAAATCTGAAAATAATCATATACTATTTATTTTACATTGTGTGGAGTTATAAATTCTTTTTGTTATTAAGTATTTATGTTATTTTAATCGAAAGTTTAATCAAAGTCAAATACAAAAATCGAGAGGCACCTCGACTTAGCAGAGCGCCAGAATCGACTGCCTTTATTCTCAGTCAAAATAAACACTTGTGAAAAAGAATGTCGCAAAGAGTTTAAAAATTGAAAACTTTAGATTACGCCTTTAGAGTTGAAAAATACAAAAGAGCATGAAGTAATGCGAGGAGATTGACCGTGATTGCCAAATATATGATGTAACCAATGAAAGACAAAGCTGGCGGCTTAAGAAGGCTTAATCAGCAGAAATGGGGCAGTGATAATTTACACATGTTTCAACAATCTCGTGTTCCAATCTGTTGATAAAAAAATATTAAAATAAAAAATAATTAGCAATTTAAAAACCATGAACACATTTAATCATTTATATTCTTTTTTTCATGTTGAACCATCATTATCTTGAAGCGCGTGAATTCGATGAGTAATTTAAAATCAATAATTTGCCACCATGAATATACATTTGATATGGAGTTGTTCTGAACCAATTCAAATTCGTCAAGCGTCAAATTTCTTCCAAACGTCATGTTGAAGAAACTCTTAGACTCCAGATTGAGACATTCTCCAATCACGAGGGAGTACGCCGCCAAAGCCTCCGGTACCGACCACAGAGAGAACCACTGAATATACTTCACTGCCGATGGAAAGTCGATGAAATCACTCAACACGCACCCTGAAAAATCATTATATTTTACCTACATACATATCGTTATTTGGCTATTCTTTGATAAATTTGAAACATTGTAAAATGATCGAGGACTTTTGTCTGCTCGATTGCGTAGACAAGATTTCAATACTGTGAATGGAGGTATTGATTAATTTATTTTTTGATTAACCATCAAACTATCAGTCCAAAAAAAGTCTAAAATGCGTAGCATAAAATTTTTGAATTCTTTTGAGAGTCACAGTGCAGGAAGTACGGTTTATATAAGTAGAAAAGGACTCCTAAATAAAATATAATCATTATTTATTCGATTATGGCCATGAAAATATTAAAATAAATCAAATTTGAAGAATGGAAAACGATAAATGGTAAAACAGACCAACCTTTTTCTGGCACACATCTAATGTAATCTCTAACAGAGGGTGGAGTCATGATAGTCAGATTTTCAGGATACTTTTCGATGTTGTATCGAAACTTCATATCGACGTTTGCCTTTTTGTGGTTCAACTTTATCTATAAAAATTAACTCGGTGATCATTTCATATTTTAAGCAATGATTGACCGTAATAATTCAAGGACGGAAATGTGACACGTGATTAACAAAGTTCATTCAACTTTACCATTTTCAATAACACTTGGTCAATAATTCGAACCATTTATTATTTTTACATCCCATGTAACATATTGTCACCTTGGTGATGATCTTACCTATTCCACATATGTAAATTACTGAGATATATTTAAAGTTTTTTTTTACACGGATTTTCCATGATATTTTTATAATTGTCAATAAAAGAAACAAGACTTACTCATCAAATAAATGTTAACCATTCTATGCTGCATAGTTATCTTTACAGATTTATTTAGTGTGTTAGATCGTTTGGCAAATTAAAAAAAACCATTTTATTTTATAACGTTATCACTTAATTCTTTTCACCATTTTCACTAATTTAATTTATTTACGAACCGGTAAGATAGATAGCTCTATTAACGTGTTGAAGATATGTAAAATTACCCGGGTAGCCATCCTTAGTGGCGGACTAAGACTTTGGGAGGCCCCAAACGCAATAAAGTTTGAAGGCCCTGTTTTTTGGATAACTTAAAAGCGTTGCAAAGTTCCATGTAAAGTAAAAATTAACACAGAAAACAGAATTTAAAATATATGGGTTATTTATGATAAGAACTAGTTTGAGTCCTTTAAGATTTGTAGGTCCCTAGGCGCACGCCTCTTTCGCTTATAGGGTAATCCGTCACTGGCCATCCTATATTTCGACACTTAGACATTGAATATTCATGTAAATTTTAAATCTTTTTTGGAAAAGAAGCTGAATATAAAAGATCTCTATATAATTGTTATTTTAAAATTATGACAGAGGGATTTACACGTTTTATGAGGAAAATATAAAGATGTTGGTACCTCCCTCCTTAAACTGATCAGCGTCTGCTTATTGACCTCCCTCTTCAATCCCAAATGTGAAACTCGCTTGAGAATCTCATGCATCAAGTAATGGGGCATCGAAGGAAGCCCACTCAAAATGCAACAATCAATATACAAGTTATATCTGAAACAAAAATTTCAATATTAATCACATATATTTGATTATGTCAATGTAAACTGATAACTCGGAAGCAAGGTAAAGTTTCAAATTTTAAGCGGCCTATCGGAAGGGTGGGAGGGAATTTTTAGATATCACAAACACCCATGCCTTCAAACATAAATCGATAAACCGATAATTTTGTTCGTACTGGGACTCAAATCTGTATGATCCGTCACGGAAGCCTTTTCTTTCTCTGAGTGACCACCGATCAACTTAATGAAAAAGATAGAAAAATGTCAGAGGTGCTCTGACGAGTTTGCAGAAAAGTGACAAAACTGTTGCGGATTTGATACAAAACGCGCACTAAATCAAGCATACCAAACCTGGTTCTGGTCACATAGTAACTCTATGGATCTGGTATTGTTTTGTATCATGACATGTATTTATGAGTCTTGCAATACACATTACATTTATAAGTGGACTGCGTAAATTGATAACCCAGAAGGAATGCAAAGTCTCAAATTTTATGCGGTCAAAAGCTTCCTTTCGCCGACGATATGTCATTCTTATGAGGCGTAAAAAAAAGTCACAGCCAACATTACAGTGATGAATTTAGGGATAATAACGAGTGATAATGTTACTTGATCTTGTTCTCTACTTTGTTCCTCAAGTCAACTGCCGCTTTGATACGGCCAGCAAATGCACGTGGATCCTCGGCTTTGAAGCACAAATTAATTCGGTGAATTTCGTAGGGTATCTGCTCCACACCCAACGTAAGCACATTCCAAAGCAGAGTCTGAAAACAATAATTTTAACTAGACCCTAACACAATGTTAACTGTTCAATACATACTAATTTGAGAACAAAATATCGTTGTTGTTATGAAAAAAGTCATAAACTAACATATTTTTAAAAATCAAGGGTGAGTGTAGTGGTCTACAGCGACACCTACAATTAAGACAAATTATTAAATGGCTTATTTACAAACATTCGTGTAATTGTTAGAATCTAGCTTAATAGGATTTTAAAAGCATGCTAATTAAGTTAAGCATACCTTATTATAATATTCTAATAAAATTTATTAATAAAAAATGAACAAGGAGCCAGTGGCACCCTTAAGCAGTGACCTCCTATTTTTTTCAATAATAAATTATTAGTGATTTGAACCAACAAGTCAAATATCATTCTTCTTTTTCAACGTGTAGTTTTAGTATAATAAATTATGTTGCAACCTAAAAAAAGAAGTGTGTTTTATTTGTGATTTTTAATTAAAACAACATTTGATTGGGATTTTCTCCGTAAAGTGTTTTATGGAGTATATGAATTTTCCATAACAATGCGGAATACATCAATGTTTCTCATACATATGTTGCCTGTAGACAATCTTCTCGTTAAATAAGAACATCGTCACTTGCATTGAATTATCACTAGAGCTTGTCGGTTCTCAAAAACCGGGATTGTAAAACTTTAAGTTACTAAGTTATAGATCAGTGTTTTCACTGAAAATTTTTTTTGTGTTGTTTTGTTAGTATTTATATTAAAAAAAAACAGTTTTAAAAAACATTTATTACCTTTGTTTCGTTGTTTTAATTAAATTATCCTTTTTGTGAATCTTCAAAAGCCGGGTTTTAGAAAATATTAAAATTCAGAAACCGGTTTATTCAAAACTTAGTTTTTGTATAAGCCCTAATTATAACCCTACCTACTTTTGCTTTTGTAGTTATGTTAGTTGAACCAAAGAGAAAAACGGCCAACAAGCTGCCTTCCTAATTTTCTTTTTCTTCAACTTTGTGGAGCATAAAACTAATATGCAGTTCTTTAGTATACGCTTTTTTCAAGTCTTTGTTAGGTGCCATGTTTTGCTACTGAACAGAAGTTATTACAGTTAGGATCCAAACGCTGAATAAATGACGTTTGGCTTAAACCAAATACAGCTGTACTCAGACTTTCTAGTCACAAACATTTATTCTTATCCACTCTCAAATAGAAGGTGGAGCAATTACTTCACTTACATTGTCTAAAGCATTCATACCTGATAATCATAGCCCGTCACTTTGACATCCATCCAGTCCCTTTCCGAACATGATAACTCCTCGTCGCAATCGCTCGGAATTAGTGGCAGATAAGCTAATGCCGGACATGGCCATCTTGAACCCTCTACATCACCCAAAGCAAGCCACTCTTCCGGGTTCCTTGGGCAAACAATCAAAATTGGGAATGGTTTTTATTGAATCATGACTTATATCTCTTTTTTTTCATTTATCCCCACTCTAAAAGTGGTGCCCACATAAATCCTCGTCACTCGCCAACTATCTCTCTTCTTCTCGGGACATTCAAGTACTTATTAGCTCTGCTGAATACTCGATCGGAATTTATCAGTTAAATACACTTTTTTGTTTGTTTGCTATACTATTGAAGTAATGACATGAATAAAAAGCATTTGATACCATACTAAGAGGGTAATATGTATAATATGTAAATCTGAAAATGAAAATACAAATATATGTTATTCTCCGTCTCTTTTATGTTGCCATTTTTTAATTGCTGTGAAATCAATCAACCAACAAACTAAGATTAAATCAATAACGATATTTTTCAATAAAACTTAAAAGAAGTAACCAAACAACTATTTTTTTCATCACGTTTCCTGAACTTAAATAAACACACAGCTGTACTCGATTAAAACTAAATGCCACTTATTCAACGCTTGCATTCTACCGGTACTGCTTTACGGTTACGAATCATGGCACCTGACGAAGACTCAGAAAAACCGTATACTGAGCTTCGAGAACAGATGCTTGCGTCGGATAATGGGGGTTAGGTGGTTTGATTTTGTGAGGAATTCAGAGATAAGGGAGCGTACAAGACAGCGTCCTGTCACGTCAATGGTTATGGAGAGACGTTGGAACTGGCTGGGTCACGTGCTGCGGATGCCTCCGGAAAGCCTCAATCCTGCCTGCCTTTTCTTTCGACCGGTGGGATTCCGGCGTCCCGGACGTCCGTCGGGTACTATCCATAGGATGTACTCGGCGGAACTGAGGGATGCTGGCATGTCATGGGAGGAAGCAAAGCAATTGGCAGGAGACAGAGAAACATGGAGGTGCCGCGTGGCGGCCATATGCTCCACATAGGGAGCGAACATGGCCAAAGAAGAAAAGAAGAAGAAATAAATATATCTAAACACAGATATTTTTCAACTATCTGAGTAAAATCGAAGTTAGTTTAGACTTTAAAATTCCAATAAAATATAAAAGTACGTAGAGATCATTGATTTGACAACAAATGGCCGCAAGCTCTGTCATTAGTCACAAAGTGAAACCATCATTTTTCAGTCTCTGCATAACTTTAGTATAAGCCGATGTTAGCCTGTTTTCACTCACCGACGCTTTCACGTGTGATTGGGTAGTTCCTGTGTGTAAAACAGATTATTAAATATCAATTAGGCGTTAGATTCCTCACCTGCTTTCATAATCTGTATCATCGAATATCCACAAATCCAATCGAGGCAGTATCTGATGAGGTGCATCAAACACATCGGGCAAAGTATCGAAACAATGTATCGGATTAAACATAATTGGCTTTATCTCGAGCTCTTTTAAAAGGTCCTGCAACAAGAAATTACTAAAACTTTACATTCATACCATTTTAGTAAGGCTAAGAGATTGTTTGAAAGAAAACTTGGTTGAGAAAATTAGAATGGACTACAAAGTATTTATTTTCAAATGAAATATAAGTTTTAAATGGCAATGCTCCCATAAAACTAGTTTTTGCGAAGACGCTAAATTTTGAGGAATCTGAGAAACTGTAATTTATCGATAAGACTGTAAAATCCTGCAAAAGATTTTTGACCCTCTATGAAAGGATAACATTGGGAGGCATTGACATAAACATAATATAATACCGTATATTATAGTGACCTAAGCATTACCATAGTTAATAAACTCAACGCTTAGATGAGTGCAAACCTTCAAAGTGCCTCACATTTTTTCACCTGAGAGAAGATGGATTGTTTTTTTTTCAACAACATACTAAAGGTCAGGTCTCTTAAACGATACACTTAGGTACATTTATATATTAACATCAGCCATAAATAATATAAGAATAATAAGTAAATATATTTGTCCAAAGAAAACAAAATGGTAATATATAAATTAATTTCAATAATAAGGCGGGAAAGTTTTGCAGGCTTCACTAAATATGAAAGTCTGATAGGACCATCACAATAATTTTAACATGACAAGCACAAAATATCTCTTTTAATAGACATAATTGTGTAATCCCAAAGAATATTCTCTGAATCTTGATTTTTATCACAAGATATCTAGTTATTTTACTCCATACATACTATTCCAATTTATTTAAAATGCTTGTCATAAAAAACGCATTGACTGTTATGTCAACTGTTTTATGAAATGTTAAAAAATAATAATCTTTACCTTCAAATTGTATGAAGAAAACTCTCGCCTCATTCTTTCAATCATCACGTTCCTTGGTTCCTTTTTTGGGGGAACCACGCTCATTAGTTGCCGCTTTGGGAAAAAAGATTCCACTGGAAATTTCTAAATAAAAAAATTGTTTCACATTATAAATTTCACAAACAATAAATGGTTAGGTAAATAGATAGCTATTGTGAATGTAGTTATTTTAACACAACAGAAAATCCAAATTTCTACATTTTCAGTTTTTATAAACATGATTTGGAATAAATTAAATGTTTTCTGAACCGTGTCATTTGTTGATTGATATGACATTTAATTTTGCAAAATTAGCTTTATTGCTAATATTCGAACTCTTGATTGTAAATTTAAAAAACTTCTTTAAGTACTTTGCCACTGTTCATTTAAAAAAAAAACTTATTTTCAAGGCTTAAGAATTTCAAGTGCATTTATTCTGATTTCATCGTGGTGTAGTAGGGTAGGGCCGCGTGGGGTCAGTGCTCCCGCACTTTTATCTAGTTTTTTAGATTCTGTAACTATGTATTGGAGAACCGTTTTGGTGAAAATTTATTAGTGCAGAAAGTGGATTACTGTGAATAAAATATTGTAGTTTATCAACGCTCACAGACTTTTCAGTTAACACTGGGCCTTCACCCACTCTAAAACAGCAGACAAATCTCTCATCAACTAATTTTCCCTTTCTCTTCAATTTTAATCGTTTCAAAACATTATTGGGATTTCACAAGGTTAGTACATATATAGTGAGTTGAATTACAAAGCTTTAAAATTCAAAATCTAAGCTCGTTTTTTTCTGTTAATACATGAAGAATTGACTATAACGTCTGTAAGTAATGTATCAAAAATATCTACCGTTCGATGTTCATCATCGTAAACTCGCCATCTTCCAATTGACAGAAGACGGTTCTCTTCTTTTGGTTCCTTCAGTATTGGTAAGCATGGAGATAGTTTACCACGAGTCTATAAATCGATAAGATATAATATGTTTTACACGTTGCCTTATAATTGGTGCTGTAGTAGGGCGAGGGAGCGTGGGGGTTAAAATGCTATTTTTTTTGTAAATATAATAAAATGATTTCTGTAATGATGTATTGGAAGAAATTCATCCATGTACCAAGAATGGTTAAATGAAATGGTTGTATATAAATTATCTGTTATCTCATGGATTAAACTGCCTATTTATAACTATAATCGAATTTACTTGTACTTAGATGTGAAATGGAAATAAATTTCTTTACACATTTATTTGCCGGGCCAGTCAAGTTGTCAGCATTATTAACTGCAGGTATGGTGCTCACAGCTTTGAACCCCAGTATGGACAGTTTCATTAATTGATTTTGGGATTTGTTTTTAAAGACATGAATGTTTTTAATGAACCCTAACCTTTATATAAAGACTTGTCTTTTTCTTATTGCGACCAGCATTTTTATTTGTTTCGTCTTCATCTTTCGTAAATTGAGAGACAAGTTCAGAATAGAATCCACGATCTCCACACTTTTCCGTGTACTTCATATTCAATGAATTTTGATGGGAAACACATATCTTTTTACATTTTATTCTGGAATTCATTATAATATACTATATTCTTTTAAATATGTGTAATAGATAAAATACCAATACACAATCGATACAAACAATTCGTAAATATTGCTTATCACACCATTAAAATCAAAATAGCGTTTGAATTTTTTCGAAAGTATGAATTGTTTTGTTTTTTTAATGCAGTTCTGTTAAACAACTCTGTTTAAGGCTTAGAGGAGTTTGTGAATTAAATTATGGAAAATAGAGCAACTGACTCACAGCAAATACTTTTTTTAGTTACCTCTTGTTGATTTTTTAAATTATATTTTTAGATATATTTAATGTGGCTTAAAAACAAAAATGTTAGTTTACCATTGACACTCGTCAAGCAATACCTTAAAAATCAATTTAATAAATAATGACAAATTCTTGTTATTAGTCTAGTTCAGAGCTTCATCTGATTTAATCACGTTTTTACTTGCTATAATAACAAAAAAAATCTATACAAAAAATGGGCTGTAAAGAATTTATGATTTATAAAAAGCAGTACTTATCGCCGATGAAAAAAATATTTTATGTTATTTGACGATAATAATAGTTGCATGAGATTATTTCATAATTATAAAATATGTTTTAATAATGTCAGATCTGATAAATGGTGTATAAAAAGGCCTGTATTTAATGGGTCTGTATTTAATTCGCAGTGTGCTCAGCAAATTAAATGAATTGTCAGTAGTATATCAAAATGGTCAGTTAATATTATATACGATCCGTATCCACTGTATCAGTATAAATGTGGTCAGTTATAGAATAAAACGGTTGGTATTTAAGCAAAATAATCCGTAATTCAGATAAATGGCTAGTTTTATTTTGACAACTGGTAAATTTTATCAAAGATGGTCCAAATTATTACCAGTAATATGAAAAATAAATACATGAAATAGATTAATTTCTTATGTTACGGTATTTAAAAGCAGATAATACTATTGTAATATGTCTGAAGTACTAGAATGTTGATCCGTTTTATTAAACACACATTAGCTTAAAATACATTTTCATTCTTTCTTAAAAATAATAATACACGTTTGACAAGATGTTTCATTTGAGGTGTATTACTAATGAAGCCTTATATTTGTTTGACGCTGCTCTGATACTTAAAACTAATTTATTGTTTTTTTTAATAATATTGTATCATAAAATAAATCTTCCTGCTTTCTGCCGAAACTTAATAGTTATAAGTTAGGATATATTTTTGAATGGTTTGTTTTATCTTCAGTTTGACGTCTTATTCTAACCTCTATTGTCTTACGATGTCAAACTTATAGATATATATAGTATACTTTTTCATACTGATTTTAGATTTGTAATTCGCCTGAATTATCTGGTTCACTTGGTATCCCATGTATGGTAATTTTCCTATACGCAATTACATTTAGTACCGAGCTGCATTGTTAATAGTCAATTTGCAGGTTAAAATAGAGTAGCTAGCATTTTGTAAACAATGTACTGTTGATCTTATTAAATTTCTTTGACTCGCGTTTGAAAATTTGGTATTTTTTTTAAACCATATCTGCTCCCTATCCGAAACATATGCCCACCACGTGTTGTAATTGATAATAACAAAGGTTTTGAAAAATTTTAAAACAGCTCGTACACAATTTACCAAATATGAGTTCACCTAGATGTTTTTGTTTTATTCTATCAAATCAATGATTTCTGAAGCCGTATATTTTTACAACTTCCTAGATTCCGATGCATGATAAAAAAAAATGTGGATAATTCCAGATACATTTCCCAAGAAAAGGGTGCTCACGGACAGTGGTGTAGGAAAGGGTCCTGCCGCCCTCAATATTTCCTCTAATTTTGTTTTTAAATCACTTCTAATTTTATGTATGAACTGGGAGTTTTTACTAGTAAGTTTAGCCCTCGCTAGACATGATTTAGAAGTATTTTCAACTACTCTTAATTATGTTTATTATTCCTTGAAATCAGGTTCCAACCTTCTAATTTTAGTCAGATCCAGATGTTACAAACGAAATCAGTCAATTTTTTCTCTTTTATTTATTACATTCAAAAGTTTTTATTTTTACACACAATTTGTAATTCTTAATTTTTAAACATTAACACAAACCCTTAAAGAACGATGAATGAAAATGTCGCATTTTCTCAGTTTCTCGAAAAGTGGATAAAACCAAATTTGAAAATTACTTCCTGAATTGTCTATCGCCTTATAGTTTTTGCATCTATGTTCCAGGGTATTGATTGGACTTCTTCAATGGTTCTTGTCCCAGCCTGCTGAATTTATTAGTCAGAAGTTTTTCATATTAATTATATCTGTATAAATCGGTACAAAAGTGTGAAATATATCACAACAGAAAAATAACGATTATTTAATTCTGTATAATCCCCTTCCATGTTCTTTTTTAGTTGACGAATAAGTTTAGATCTTATTTTTTATTTAATCAGGTAACAAGAATAGTCCTTTGGAAGAATTGAGCCCCCAGTGCAAATCTACAGACACATCAGGACTGCTTAAAAGCCTCAAGGTGATCTGTCTGTGAAACACAATCTCATCGTACTGATTGGTCTGGAATTTGGGTCACATACAGATAGACAGATATCGCGTTTATTAATAACAATTTGAAATTACAGTTGTAGGAGTACATGTCAAACAATATTCTTTCTCTTATAATAAGAACAAACTATTCCATGAACTTGTAAAAGCTACATGAATATGTCAACTGTGGAAACAATACAAACTATAATTTGGATGCTTATGAACATACCTATGTATTGGTTTAATAATTTCAATGACTACTGAAATGCTCATTTAAAATTACATGCTGTTGACTGATTAAAAATTAATCCCTTAGTATGGGTGAGATTACTCAGTGAGCTATTTAACTTATTTTCACACATTAAAGTGATTTTTTTTAACAAAAATTACAATATCGTAAAACACGCAATAGAACTCAAAGTGATGATGAAAAAAAGGATAATATATATTTTTTTTCTTATACTATAATAAAGAAAGGATGGGTATTCACAAATTTTGAATTACTATTTCCCACTACTTAGGGTAAAAGTTATGTTTATTTAAAGAAGACCGGACTTTTATTAAGTACTTGTGGCATATTCGCCCCGTAGCCAATGTGCTTATAATGTGATTATTTAAAATGGACTAAAGATATTTAGGCGCATGTGTGGTCGAGTGGTCAACGTCGTTGGCTTCTGTTACGGAGGTCGCGGGTTCGAATCCCAGTACGGACAGTTTTATAAATTGATTTTTCAATCGATTTAAGAATTTCTGTTTGAAGGCATGTATGTCATGTCTTGAATTCTCCCATCCTATCCAATGAACGGGGCGTATGGAGAGCGACTAGCTAACCACTAGTTCTGTCCTAGCCCTATCCTTCTCTTCCTACTCTCTTTGGCAAAAGAGAGGTTGAGAAACTGAGTAACAAGCAGTTCTCGTAGAAACACTTCTGTTGAGATAAACTCCATTGCTGGTGTATCAATATGTATGTCGCTATTATCAAAAATACCTTTTTAACAAAAACAAAAAGGAATTTCTTCATTGACTGTTATGGCTAAAGGTGTATTTTATTTTGCATATAGTAATTTAATATAATAATCGAAAAAATTTCTCTTTTCAAAAATAACTCCAAAAAGCCAAACACTTCAAATTCTTATTGAATTTATTATACACTTTTAGGGTGTTCACTGTCAATACTTGGTGGAAAGGCATTATATTAATAAAAACACAATATTCCTTTGTACATTATTCCACTTTATTTAATATGTCAGGACCGGTTTCGCACATTACGAGCATCGTCATCAGTTGACAAACTATGTTATGAAAATCAGATCATTCCAAAAGCAAAAAATATCAAAACTGCATTGATAAAAGAGGAAAAACATTATTATTACTAGATAATGCATCATCTCGCCTATCAATAGAATGTTTTAACCAGATCGATGAAATGTTTACGTTAAAATTTCTGAGTTGGAATTTCTTAGATTCGTCAACAGTGAAAAAAATCAACAAGAACAAATTCTTGAAAAGACTATTAGAAAGTTCAAGAACTAAAAATGTTATAAGAGACATTATAGAAGCAATAGCACAAATTTCAATATGTACTGAATGGGTCGAAGAATATGTTAACAAGTGGTTAAATTTTGATGCTAAAGATCTTGGATTTCAAATTTTAAATGATGTAAAAATAATTAAGGAAATATTTGTCTCAGCAAGATTAAGAAAAGACAAAGAAGAGATATGGAAAGAAAAATATATTGGTCCTGCTCATTCTAAGGATATTCAGTGCTTAGATGTCGCCATGAAGTAGTTTGAGAACCAAGAAGAGTGTATCTCAGGATAACTTATATATCTTAAAAGTATTTGCGATTTGGCAGCTTCAAAAAGCTACCCTATTTAAACAAAAACTAATAAATTAATTTCTTAATAAAAAATCATTTAATTTTAAAGCTTTGTTAATCTAGACAAATAAAAATGATTTACTCTGATTGTACATGTCTTTCCGTGTAAATTATGTTTTTTTTCGGTTATCCGGATTTTTTCTTATCCGGACTACCTTCATTCCCAATTAGTCCGGATAATCGATGTTCTACTGTATTATCTCATTAAGCATTCAAAACAGGCAATCTATAAAATGTGTTTACTCTTTAAATTATTAATAATTACTTAATAACTCAAATTTTGGATTTAAAATGTCATAAAATTGTTGAAAATTGGTGCCAAATGAAAAATTCAAAATATATTTTTTAATTTAAAGCAGATTGATAAATTTCTTCAAAAAATAATTAGTCTATACAATTAAAATGAATACACACATCCTTATTTGTTCATTGATCCTGCAATCTGAGAAAAAAGTTTCAAATGGTTTCAAGATCATTCATTGTTTTGTTTTATTTATCTATGTCCACTCTAAATAAAGAGCATATGGTCTCCTCACGGAGGTACCTCAACAGAAGTTTTTTCTAAGATAACCGTTGGTTACTCAGTTGCTCAACCTTTTATTTTCAAAGAGAAAAGTACGAGTAGAAAGATACGGATAGGACCAACGTTTCCTCTAAGTGGAAGGGTTAGCTGCGCAGATATTTCAAAGGCTGTGCAGGGCAATCAAATATTGATTGAACAACTGTCTTGCAGTGCGCGGGGGCTTCCCAACTTCTACGCACGCGCTACACCTGGTTACTTAAGGGTGGAAGGGAAGAACCAATGCCTTCGACCAGAAATTGATAAATCGATTGAAATAATGCTGATGACCGCTGCGCCATGGACCTGACAATATGAAATTAAATAAAAAAGAACAAGGTAAATCTTGAAAATGGGTGACTTTCATGTAAGTTCCTAACTATTTTTCCAATTTGAACAAATGTGTTACTTGGTATTTTATTTAAGTGACTTATAAATGAATCGTGTATTTCGAAAACATTACGATTCACACTTTTATAATTGTTCAGGAGAGTGAAAAATATTTATCCTGTAAAATTTATTAAAAAAACACAATATTCTTTTGTACTAATTTCGACTTTTAATTTTGCAAGATCAGGACTGGTTTTCGCTCGTGACGAACATTATCAACTGACAACCAAGTATTAACAGTGTACAACATAAGTGTAAAATTTATAATGAAAATTTTTCATGTTATATAATATATTATATGGTAGGTATCAACTCTTGTATTGAAACAAAAAGGTAATCCTTTGTTATACATTTTGAATAAATCCACTTTTTCTATTGTGGAATTGTTACGTATTCGAAATACATGAGATGAAGGACAATTTTATAGAAATTTTTACTGAAATAAAATACATCATTAGGTAAAAAAATATCAATTTATTATATTGGTTGATATAGAGAATCATATACATCTGATTACTTCTAAGATTTACATATAAAACTTAATATTAATGTATTTCTATATCTTCAACATTTGTTGGCCATTTTAATATGAGATGGTAACAAGGTATGTGTATTATATGTATGACTCTTCATATATCATCTATCGTGTATCATCATCTTCGGGGCCGAGTTAATAATCCTGAAATTCTCACGACTATTAATTTACATGCTCCCAATTTATTCTTACGTGGGCAAAACTATGAGCAAAAACTTTTATTTCTAAAAACTTATACCTCGCTTAGGAGGTATGAGTCACCAGTTCCAAGGGCCGTTCGATTAATCAACGCATTGCCTAGAGAAGTGGACATTTTTAGTGATGGTATTTTGTGAATTGTTTGATAAATTTTTCTATTATATTTCTTGATTTTTTATGTTGAATTTGATGTACTGTGTATTTTTATTTTATATATTGTCTTATTATATTTTAAGTGCATGGCGATTTGGCGTCAGCTGTTATGTCATGTACTGTTATTTTAATTTTTTTAAAAATAAACAAATAAAATATTTCTTCTTATTTATTAGTACTAGCCCAAGATATGCACATTCTGCGGGCAATACTGGAGGTAGAATCCTTCTTCTCAAATAATGTGTGGTTGATAAATCTTCCCATAAAATTTGAACATTGCAACACGATGAAAAAATAACAATATATTTTAGCTCTACAATTTTTTTTGATTGTTCATAGCTATTTCGGCTTGACGCCCTCATCATAATTATGTCTAAACGTGCATTTACTTACCTATATATAGAGGCATAGTAAAGGTACACAATACATGGACATTGCACATATCCTGACTAAGAAGAATGGTATATAAACTATATAAAATATTTCTGTTCTCAAAGATTCTACAGAACAGGGAAAGCTTTTTTTTTTTAAAATGAGGCCACCAGTTCTTAAGCTCAATGTCTAAATTTTTTACTCCTTGTACAGTAAAAATTCAAGGTTCTGTTGCCTTCTTTATTAAATTTTCATGTTATTCCGAGGTATGTATATACTCGATCTTCAAGTTTTATAATACATTTCACAATACTAAAGTCTCCATCACAAGGAAGAAACAAATGCCCCTAGTTAAAAAATAATGATAAATTTTATTTTGCTGATGCAAAGGTCATCAAAAATCCCACAACATTCTATTCTGGCCAGCACAACCGTCAGAAAACATATAGAGTTCTTTAATTTGCTCAGGAATATTAATATCAATGTAATGTTTTAAAGATGAACATGTTTCGTATGGGCCCTTTTTCTGCTACACTTTCAAGAAAGGAATAAAACACTGCTTTTCCGGTTTCTAAATTATGGATACAAAATTAGTTTACCCACGGTAATAAAAGATTTCATGTACCAGTATATGAGGAAGTGGAAGATTTTGCATGCTGTCAATACGCATTCCATGAATATTCCTGGCAATGTTGATTAGTATCATACAATATGTTACTCTTTATTTTCTGTGTTAATTCTTCACATTTGGAGCACACATCCACTTGTGGCCTTTAGAATGAAAAAACTTCCTAAAAAAGTGATATTTAAAGCGTTATTGTAAGTAAACACATTTTTAAGAGATATATAACTCTATATACATGCAGGGCCGGCGCCACCATAAAGGCGAAATAGGCAACCGCCTAGGGCGTAAATCATAAGGGGGCGCATAAATTGGGTACTAAAATTGTTTTTTATAGTCTAACATGTTGAGTTTTAATGAAATTAACAGACAATCACCTACAATAACAATTAATATTGGAACATTATTGGACATACATTGAAGCGTTTTTGACTAGATTAGTGTAGTATTATTACATTTTTTTTTTTTAATATCCAGTATTGAAGTAACATTTCAAGACTATATGAGTTGTCTGGTATCAAAAGTAGAACTGTTCTATCCATGATGTATGGAACAGTTCTGCTTTTGATACCAGATGCCTCATATGCTCGATGGTGCGGTGATGTGTGCGTTATACTGGTATTGTGTTTAAATTTTAACACAGAAGACCGGGCGAACATACATATGTGTGGATTTAGTGTGTAGGCTTAGACAAAAAAAGAGTGTAAGTTTAGACAAAAAAAAATCCACAGTATCACATAGAAAATAATATTTCTTTAGATAACGTTTAACCATATAATTATAATCAGCATTAGATGATTTGTGATATTATGTTATGATGCATTTTTTTGTTGGAGCTTTCATTTCGTTTACGTATAATTTGTAATATATAATTTATCAACATTACATTCCTGACCAATCATGAATGAAACAAATTCAGTATTTTAGAGTAAATGTTTAAATGTTCATATATCATATGTTATGTGTACAGAAAATAAAGTTAATTATTGATAGTTTTTATATTCCATTTTAGATGAAACATCTTTGCTATGCTATGTGAAAATCCTTAATAAGTTTTAAACCACCCGTCAAATTGCCATATCTTTTTTCAATGACACAGACCATAGCAGTCTTATACCAGCACTATAGGGGGCTTTGCACAGATCCATTGTCTCAAATTCTTTTTACATGTGTTTCTTTTTTTCTTTTGTGCACACTTTGTAAGTGATCCGCGTCAACCTCAAATTCAAAGAAATACCATGTTGTCATTACGTAAAATATTTTTGACCTGCCAAAAGGCAATAAATTATGTAATAATCCCTTACACCACTTCGAGACCCACTCAACAAGATGTTATTTTTTTAGCAAAATTTATGACCCTGCTACGAAAAAGATGTGACCCAAAAATATGCTTCATATTATATTATACTATCCATCGGAAATAGGCAACATTCAAATATTATAAGCACAAACGATTCTCAAACATTCAATTTAATTATATTATTAAATATAACAAGAGTTGCTTAAAAATAATCGAGAGTTGCGAATTAAAGCTTATGTTATAGAGCAAATGTTTATTTTCTGTTTTACTATATCTCAACAAAACTGAAATAGTGATCGCAGCTGGGGTGGGAGGGCGGAAATTGGCCGGTTCTGCACATTATTTAGTAGGTAAATCCGCGGACCTCTATGTGTTAATAACTAAATTTATATTTTATAGTAATTGAATTATCATATCAAAATGGATAGACACTCAAATATGTATGTATTTGAAATATAGCTCGAAAATTCCACATTGTAGAATGTCCTTATCTTTTTTTTACAACCGATAAAATTTTCTTAGATATTATGTATGTAAAAGTACCAATTAATTTTTAATAAAATGTAGTCTTAGGTAGGAAAATTTCTTTAAATTGTAATTATATTGTAATATGCCATATATTTCAACTGACAAAGGATATTACTCACTAAGTAATTTTACTTATTTTCATTTTAATTGAATTAAAACTGAACCACCGATTTTCTAATAAATTAATAATAAATCCGCCGAGTGCCAGGTCTACTGCTCGGTATACAGCTTCGTTGGCTGATATGCCGGATCTCACGGGCTTGAATCCTACTACGAACACCATTGTTTTCAATCGATTTATCGGGTTCTCTTCGAATGAAAGTATGTTTGTGATGTATAAACACCCCCCCCCCCTCCTATCCTCCATGATTCCAGTCCTAAATTAACGGGGTGTAGCCAGAGTAATTAGGCAACCACTAGTCCTGTCCTGCCTATCCTTTCTATCTATCATACTCTCTTAAAAAATGAGAGGTTGAGCGACTGAGTAACATACATAAGCGGTTCCACATTAAAAGCGGGCATGGATAAAAAGTGACATCACCGGTTTGTGCAATTGATAAGGTAGTTTTTTTTTATTTCTATATAAAATGGGTAAAATTATTGAAATGGGGGCGCGCAAATTAAGTTTGCCTAGGGCGCCAAATAACCTCGCGCCGGCACTGTATACATGTATTAAATATTCATAATTGTATGATCATGCCGCCATAAACATTCGAAAAAGATCATAGATGGTGATATTTAAAGAAAAAATATAAAAGTACAGTGCACTCTCGATTATCCGGGCTAACGCTGGGGAGGATGGTTACGGATAATTGAAAAACACGAATAATCAGTATCATCAAATTTTTATTATATTTTCGAATATAATATATACACAATACAATTGTTAACACATTATTTATATATTTATTATTTATCACGAAAACACAAACAAATAAGTAAAAATATAATATTAGTAAAAAAAACAATAATCCTTTGTACTTCATTCCACTTTATTTAATATGTCAGGACCGGTTTCGCTCATTACGAGCATCGTCAACTGATAAGAAATACAATTTAACAATGTTATTTATACAAAAATGAACAGCTATAAACAACAATTGGCATTGAAAAGAAAATACCAACTACATTAAAAGTGATTCTAAAATAGCACAAAATTAAAATGTTTAACACATCTAACATATAATTAAAAAGTCATCTCAGATTAATAAATTAGTTAATATTAATGACTTTTTAATTATATGTTAGATGTGTTAAACATTTTAATTTTGTGCTATTTTAGAATCACTTTTAATGTAGTTGGTATTAATAAATGGTTGGTTATAAATTATTAATCTGAGATGACTTTTTAATTATATGTTAGATGTGTTAAACATTTTAATTTTGTGCTATTTTAGAATCACTTTTAATGTAGTTGGTATTTTCTTTTCAATGCCAATTGTTGTTTATAGCTGTTCATTTTTGTATAAATAACATTGTTAAATTGTATTTCTTATCAGTTGACGATGCTCGTAATGAGCGAAACCGGTCCTGACATATTAAATAAAGTGGAATGAAGTACAAAGGATTATTGTTTTTTTACTAATATAATGCCTTTCCACCAAGTATTGACAGTGAACACCCTAAAAGTGATCAAAATATAATATTTTATCATGTATAAGAACAAAAAAGTATAGTTTTGTGTGTATAAAGTTGAGACAAAAAAGCTGAGACTTTTGCAAACTCACTCGAGAAACAATTCTCGCCGAACGATTTCGATCCAAACGATCAAGCGATTAAGACCCGCATAGAAAACATATCCGCTAAATACATTCAAATCACTAACGAGATACAACTATCTCCACCCGCGACACCTATCAAACCTGCTACCACGGTTGAAATAGAGACTAGAATCAAAAGCTTATTAAATCGTAAAGCTTAAACCTATATTTTTCTCAGCTATATATACTGGCTCTGAAGAGATACACAATGCATCATGTTATTCACTTTCAAGATCCTAATACAAATTACAATTATAATATTACACTTATTAAATGTGACTCTAGTGTTTCGAAGAAAGATAAGCAGTCTGGGGGTTTTAAAACATTAATTCGGATAAATAAACTGATATTTATTATTAATTACATTAAATTAAATTTATTAACTATGGCTTTAGTGTTTCGAAATTACGACACTACCATCCACGCAAAACCCTCCACTCATGGAATCATAAACCGGCAGCATATAATTCGCATTTTCGCCAGCAATGGCTTTAAACTTAATGATACATTTATTTCTAATATGAAAAAAAAAATGAAATACTTCTTCACATATACTGAACCCTACTTGGGAAACATTACTTTAGTATTTGGCATCGTATAGTGATTATTTTTATATTATGTATGCATATTTTTTCTTCATTTTTTACAAAATTGACCGGGGCAGATAGTAATGTCACACCTGTAATAAGCGAATCGTAGAGTGATTTTATTGAACAATTAAAATGATTCACTTCTTCGCATATACTGAACAATGTTTGGAAAACATTTTTTCTGTATTTGACATCGTATTATGCTGATTTTTATATTTTATGGATCACTCAGGTGAAAAATTTATGAACTTTCATTTATTATTTAATTAGTGTAAGAGCACTTATTTGAGAAACAAAGAAACTTTAACATATATACGGATACATAAATTTAACATACAGTGTAACCTCTCATAACGAGCACTTCTTATAACGAGTAATTCGCATAAGGAGTATAACAGATTGTGAAAAAATGCTCCCTTAACGAGCAACATTTCGCATAACGAGTGACGCAGAAAGTGGAAGTCCCATCTTCACGTCACTCACCTGTGAGTGTCCACTCTAATACGGTGGGACTGGAGGTGGATAACAACGATATTGATGAGCTTGTAGAAGAGCACAGTCAACAGCTGACCACCGAAGAGCTTATGGAGTTACATTGTTTTTCACAGCAAGAAGTTACGGAGGAGAGTTTGTTAGTGGGGAAGGAGGAAGTAACAGATCAACAATCTTCTGGCGCAATAAGAGAAATGCTAAAAGCATGGGAAACTGTTGAATCATACATTGAGAAGCATCACCCTAATGAGAAGGTGGCTATGCGTTTTACAAATTTATTCAATGACAATACTGTGTCACATTTTCACCAAATTTAGAAGCGTCGGAAAAAACGAATGTCTCTAGACAGCTTTCTAGTAAAAAAGAATTAATTATTTGTCATAATTTCAAACTAATAAACAAGTCGATTTTTTTATTTTTTTTTGCAAATCTAAATCGCATTCCAGGTTGTTACGCTTAAAATTTATAAGTATATAATTTTATTTTCATAAACGTTAAAAATATAAAAAAATATTTTATTTTCGGCATGGAACGCATTATTGTATTGTTTTATATGGGAAAAATTGTTTCGCACAACGAGTAAGACACTGGAACGAATTAGTCTCGTTATGAGAGGTTCCACTGTACCTTAAAAATTTCATTGAAATTTTTTTCGAAATCATCCCGGGTTCGTAGTAAAGTCCCACTTGTAATTAGCGGACTGTTAAGTGTTGATATATGGGCAATTGATATTTCTCCATAAATATATTGTAGATGATTTTAATAATTAAATTTGCACTAAATTATTTTTTTCTTTACATCACCGTAGTGCACTGCTTTCTAATCAAATGAATCTGTGATTTTTTAAATTAAAAAGCAGTCTTCGTTACTTGAGCATCTGCTACGAGATCCAGACATATGTTTTCTCATATAATTAGGTATTTTTTTTTAAAATTTTAACAATTCACACAACAATTTGTTGGACCAGTCTATTTGAAATACCAAACAAGTTAATGAATGCTACTTTACTTACTTTAATTCGGTAATCCTCCAGATGTACATGATATATTACATTCATTAATCTGGTCGTGGGCAAATCGGATCAAATGGGCAAATCTCGGATCGTTTCTGCTTCACATCGCTTATATCCTTGTAAAAATATATCTTATTCATTTTTGGACTCCATTTCTTACAGTGACTTTTTGATAATATATTGATTTTCTTCCGAAATATTTTGAAAACATTTATTTCGACATCTGAAATAAGAACATGGGTAATTGTGCTAAAAACTTCACAAACTAAGCTAAAGACAACATGTGATAATCCATGACTAGCTTTAACACACAATTACCAGAACATAATATAGTTATAGTAAATACAATTTGATACATAGCACTCGTTTAACATTATAAAGCATGAGTAAAATACAGAATACGCACTCGAAACTTCGCCCACGGATTTGGATGGAATTAATTTGTTTACGTGGCAATCCTTTAAACTCAGATTTTTATATAAAGCAAGATTTATACGTACTACGGTAAATTTGTCATACTCCATCGTACGGACTATTGCGGCGAAAAACTTCACAAACTAAGCTAAAAACCACTCCACGATTTAAAATTATTATCTGAGATCATGGGAATCTCGTTAAAACCACACATTATTAAGAAGAACACTGATAAATAAATTATATAAAGTATGACTTCATCGCACGGACTATTACGGCGAAAAACTTCACAAACTGAGCTAAAAACCACTCCACGATTTAAATTATCATCTGAGATCATGGCACGCGCCCGTTCTGGAAAGCTGCTCCGAAATCCTCCGAAATGTTACGTATTTCGCTTAATTTATCAGTGTTCTTCGTAATAATGTGTGGTTTTAACGCGATTCCCATGATCTCAGATGATAATTTTAAATCGTGGAGTGGTTTTTAGCTCAGTTTGTGAAGTTTTTCGCCGCAATAGTCCGTACGATGAAGTATGACAAATTTACCCAGTTTAATACTCCTTTCATTCATCGTTTTGGACGTAAAAATAATATTTTTGTCATTTTTTACGCAGCCACCACAGTTCATCGTTACAACTGTCACTGTACGCCATTTTGAATCTGCTGTCATTAGCGGCATATTTTTGAAAACACGATTCAAATATGCAAATAAAAAAATAAAATAGATAATTATAATAAAAACAGCAAAAACTAAACGACTTACATTTAGTTTTTCTTACATGCCTATTCGTCTTATATAAATAGCGCCTTATCGTTAACTTATATGAAACATAATCATCTATGATACAAGGAATCTATCATAATCGATAAGACTAGACCATATAGACTAACCGCCACATGGCGAGGAACCACGTTCCGATTTGTATGAATTTGGAAGTTGTATTTATGTTACACTTCGTTTTTTTTTGCAAACTCGTGGCAATATCATACGACGTAGCATCTAGTGGAAAATGATGGCAAACGGCTACGTGCGGCCACGGCAGACACTACAAATTTCATAGTTCACGTTTTGTCCGCAAACAAACGCCACAAAGTCAAGGTCATATAATCTCTCGAAACGCTCGAAACCGAGCCGGCATTCAAAAAGAAAATGAGAAATTAGTCCATCTTTCATTTCACTTTGTAAAATAAACTTTCGACTATTTTAAGATTGAAATGGTGGAGAGGAATTTATAGACATCACCAAAATGCATGTCTTGGAACAGAAAACGAACGAAAAATCGATTTAAAAATGCTGCCGCAACTAGGATTCGAAACCGTGAAGTCTGGCATGGAAGTCGACGACGTTAACCACTGCGCCATGGAATTTACATCGGAGACAATTGACATTGATTATCTTTGATTATCTTCCATAGTGTAAATTTGTTTGATATTTATTGAAGGTGCTTAAATTACATCGGAAATGCGGTCAAAACGTGATGGAAACTAAAATTTACAATAAATAATGAAAGGTTGGTATGTTCTTTTCTAAATGATAGCCTGTGTATGTATTATATAATAGTTATTTATTTGCATAATATAATATGCTATGCTTTCAGAGCACTAGTCCTCCCTGCACGTATGTCAATTTATGACAGTGTTGGTGTTTGGTAATCGGAGTTTTATTTAAATATATATTGCGCCATGAAGACGTTCATTCGTTATAATAATAATACCCGATTGATAGACATTATTTGACAGGACTAAATGGAACCTTTTATTTATTAGATGTTGCTCTGCTACTTGTGATAAATTATTGTGAAGCATATTTTAATAACACTATTTGTATAGCTTTATTAATATGATCTGTAGTTCATTTTTACTTCAGCAAGAATGTCAGTATCTCTGTTAAGAACCCCGATTGCTTCTTCCACAGCCATAACTGTCTTCTCTTACTTTGTACATTTCTTATGAGTTATATTTTTGTCGACAACAATGACAATAGTTGGTTAGTTAATAGTGGTGGTAATAGATAGATTTTTCGCTGAAATGGCATGACTTCTAAGAATTGTTTTATCATTCCAGAAAGCCTGTTATATTCAATACCAGTGACCAGTGCTGCCTCGGCAGCCAACCAGAGGTTAACCCAACCCGGTGAATTCAAGTAAGTAATTGTGGGGTTATAATGCACAACGTATTATTATAAACTTTTCAGTAGAGGCAAAAAACTATAGCGAACAACACAAGCATAATATTATGATTGAATCAATTAAAAATCATACAATAAATTATTTTGAAATCATTTACCTACTTCATAAACTTGGCATATGGTAAAAAGTATTTTAAATTCATATTTCCTGGAACTATGTGTACTATGTGTACAGAAAATAAACTTATTTTCTATTTTTTTTTCAAACAATATAAGAAAATATATTACAAGTTAGTAAAAAATGGAAAAAAAATACAAAAGAAATTATTTTTCAACAAAATAAGAAAAATATTATTATTTTATCCTAAGCAAAGAGACGATTTGCAACCAATGCGTCGGTGTAAGTATTTTTTCAACTCAGCTCTAGCTGCGTGACTTATAATTTGGGTAAACATCAAGTTTCATTGAAGAATTCACAAATCAATTGCAATTCATCCCTGAACATTCAATTACAAGTCATCCCTAAATGTTCGGAGAAATATGTATGATGAATTATAACAATATGGTTGTCAAATTTCTCAAGTAAGCCGAAAAACAAATCTCATCTCCGCACACGTCCGATCGATTTTGATTCGGTTGTTAGTTTGGTCCGCTTCCTGATTTGGTTTCCTGTCAGGAATAAACAAAAATATTATCCTTTCTTTTACTGTCTTCAGAGCAGATCACAATGCTTAAAATACACAGTCAAATTTGCCAACATTTGACAGCTCAATACAAATAGTGTTTTGCAAAAAAAATTGTTGCTCCGCTCAAATTTCTATTGGAAATAGTGCACTTTGCCGTAACGTGGAAATAGTGCATTTTGCAAAAAAAGTAGATGATTTCTCGTTGGAAATAGTACGTTTTGCAGAAAAATACGATTTTCAAATTGAAAAATGACGGTGTTCTAAACATTTTATCGTAAAACTAATAATACCAGTCAATTCATTAGGTTTGAATTACCCTATCTGCATACCAAACTCAATAACGCTCATTTTGGAAATAGTATGTTTTGCATTATAGCACCACAATTACTTCTTATTAGCATTTCAAACAAATCGTCAAAAACATATCTGCCACATAAGCGGATGCAAGATGCAGAGCTTGGCTCATAAATTACAATTCAACATATTATGCTCCGTTCACAAATAGATTTTTTTATGAAATAGCATGACTTCTAAGAATTGTTTTATCATTCCAGATATCTTCTCACCTCGGTCATTGTTGCGATTACCACCAGTGACCAGTCCTGTGTAGACATCCAACACAGTCAATTCTACTAAGTAATTCATTCTATCCCTAATCTCTTTGAAAAAGTGAAGTTGAGCAACTACAAATAGTTCTCGTATGAAAACTTCCTTCGAAATGAAATCTTAATTCTTCTCATCGGGAGTGTAAATAGATTTTGAAAAAGATGTTAATGAAAACTGCATAAAAAGATATGAACTCCTAAATATTTTTCATAAAATTATTTCACATGCACTTGGACTACAATTTTGAATAGATAAGTTTTTATTCATTGAAATATTCTTCAATGATTTCAAAATTCATCTTAATAAATTTATAATATTATGTACATACGTACATTTAAAAAAAATCACAACTAGGTCATAAATCGTGACATATAAAGCAAATGATTGCGAAACATGCAGATGCACTCCTGCCGTTTTAATCTTTAAAAATATATTTAAAAAGCTTAGCATCGAAGTAGGCGAAACAGTATCTACGAAATTTTACAGAAGAAGCGATTTGCCGAATGTGAGATGGGCAGTTTTTGATAATATAGGTGATTTTTTTGAAAGAACATCACTTTTACTATAATAAACACATGAATATCGTTTAAAATGGCATTTAGCCTACGCTTGATAGTAAGTTACTTATTTCACTTTTAGGGTGTTCACTGTCATTGCTTGGTGGAAAGGCATTGTCTATATATTAACTAGCTGACCCGACAAACGTCATTCTGCCATATAAATTATTTACTAAAATTATTAATTGTGCTATTCCCGCGCGCATAGTACTTATTTTGGATGGTATGAAATACAAAACAGGTGATTATGTTGGACGGTCTGTGTGCTCAAAACGTGATTGTTAGGTATTTCAGACTGTTAAAAATAAGAACCTTGCACGCGAGAAAAGCACTAGCAGCAGTGCTGTTCCCGTGTGCATAACAATTATTTTTAACGGTCTGAAATACTCATCACAATCACGTGTTGAGTATTTCAGACCATCCAAAATAAGTGTATGTGCGAGTTAATAGCACCTCAAGAATCAAACCGGTTAGCTACCGGCAGTTAGAGATGTGTGTCGCCTTGCTATACAAATGTTGTGAACCACCAATTTAAATTATCTATGTCAATCCATTTGACCAATTAATCCAAAATAGAGATTACTCATGATCCATGGTGTAGAGCAGTGGTGCACAAACCGCATGCGACCTGATATGGCATTTGTTGTGACCCAAAATAACAAGGACTTCATCACCAAATTTTTCATTGAATATGAAAAAAGTCTGCGTTTGACATCTAAAAAAATTATGCAGTTGCAAAGGTTTATAATTTGAATCGTCACTGATACCTTAATACTATTCTTAATTATTGAATTTGATTATATTTTCATAGGTATACATTATTCGCCCGTAATTCATCTTTTTACAATGTGTACCGTTAAAAAGAAAACGACATATTATTATCTGTGATTTTATCAAATATGGTCAAAATTATTACCAGTACTATGAAAAATAAACACATGAAATATAATAATTTCTGAAGTTAAGGTATTTAAAAGCAGATAATGCTATTTTAATAAGTCTGAGGTACAAGAATGTTGATCCATTTGATTAAACACGCATTAGCTTAAAATAAATTTTCATTCATTTAAAAAAAAAATAATACACGTTTGACAGGATGTTTCATTTGATGTGTATTACTAATGAAGTCTTATATATCGTCGGTGTTCAGCCAAAAAGCTTTAAGTCGAAAAATGGGTGTTTTGAGTTATGAATGCAGAACGATAGATTAAAACATTCTCTATCATATGAAAAAACAAACACACCTAGATTCCATTTATTTATTTTGTTATTTAAAAAAGTAATACGACCTAAGTCAATTCCGTTGACAGTTAGGACTGGTAAAAAGCTTCAACTAACTTGAAGCTTTTTAGCTGGAAGAATTTTGGTGAATTGTTTTTTATTCCGTTGACTTAATGTTTATGTTCGAGCTGCGTTGACAGTTCGCTCTCTTGTTTTATCCTGTGTTTTGGATTTAATTGTATTTTATATAATTATTTATATACCATGTACCAATTTACGTCGAAATAAAATGGTTTCTGTGGGAGCTGTCGATTAAAATAGTAATAAATATAAAAGGTAAGTCACTTAATTTAACATAACCTCATAATGACGTTTGCTTTACAATTTATTGTTTTTGTATTGACACAGTGTTTCTTTGTTGTAATTACTAGACATTTGAATGAAATTGTTAACAGCGTACGTTTATTTTATATTCCAGATGAAAAATCTAGTGATGTGGATAGCAATCCATGGAGAACACTACTTTACCGTTTAACGAAGAAAACAAAAATTTCGTAAGGCATGCATGACACTATGAAGTGCATTATAGTGAAGCAGGTTTGTACGACAATACTTTGATTCATCCCTCCATTATTGGTTTAACATTGGTATAGGGAAGATTCCAGTTATATGAAAAAATGTGAATTTAAGCCTACACTTGCATACATCTTTATGAGAACGTTATTGATGTTTATGAATATAATTCCAGAAATTTGACTGAAAAACATCACGGTGACTTGGAGAATATGCCCTAAATACCATGACTCATGTGATATGGATGAAGAACTATAGGTTAACTGACCAAATAAGAATGATATTGGTAAACACTTATATTTGACTATTATTATATCAACACTATTCAATCTTTATCTTTCAACTCTTCGTGTTTGTCTTTAGTTGCTTGTTGGATACACCAAAGGACTATTCTAGTTATGATCTCTTGGTCTCTAGTTGTCCTTTGTCTTCACCAATCATGATTATCCTTAATTCTTACTCACTGTTCCGTTCAGTTTATAATAATCTCATGTCTCCATTTTTATACATTTCTATATTTAATATGTTCGAATGTTGCCTATGCTTATGCAATATTATCTTATTTTAAGATAAATAATTACTCACATAATATAAAAAGTAAACAATAATTTACTGCAACTTAAATCAAATTGAATAACATAACATTTAATAAAGGATGTCGGTGAATTGCTTGATGTAATTTCAATATCAGATTTGAACGATTCAAATTTAATGCTGTGTTTATTTTGTTATTTTACAGAAATCATTCAGCAAGGAATCAATGAGGATAAAGCAAACAATTTCATTTATAATGAAGGTTGCCAATCAACTGCAGATATCTGTACTCGTTACAAAAAATAACAACATTATAGTACAAGTAATTGCACCCCGACCTTAACGTTTGAATAAACGTAAACCTTTAGGATGGAAATGCAATGTACAAAAAAAGAAGATGAATCAAAGCTTATCTTATGAAAACAAAAGTGGAGTTGTAAAATCTGCAAAACTACCTAAAATATTTGATTGCTCTATCTTTGTATGCTTTCATAGATTTCCAAGATTTTTATCTTTTAATTGTTAACATAATGGAGTATTTCTACATTATGTATTATTTGTATTTAATTTATATTACATGTCTTTAATTCTAACATAAAAGTGTCTGCCTTACATAAGTAACTTTAATAAAAAAATGTGTTATTGATACAAACAAATGTTTTACTTTTTGAGAGAATTGTTTTTCATAATGAGAATTTTAATTTGAATTCCATCACATATACTATCAGTCATTAGTAATAATATATACTAGCTGTAAGCCCGTTGACCTCAACGATTTTTGTTGCATTTTTAAGAAGTCAGAAAATTACAAACCTATTTATTGAATAAGCCAGAAATACTAAAAATAAAATAAATATATCTCGGGGCATATATCGACAGCATGCCCTGTTGTATTTAAATTGTAAATTATTTAATTTTTGGAATAATGTTGAGTTTGCTAACAATTATTTTTCCTATTAGCAGAAATATACCTCGTAAATTACCTAATTTTTGGAATAATGTTTAAGTTTGCTAACATTTTTTTTCGTAGTGACAGAAATTTCGTCAAAATATTAAATCTTTGGAATAATGTTCAAGTTTGCTAACAATCATTTTTCATAGTAGCATAAATCGACCTCGGCGCATATATCGACAGCCCTGCAGTTTTAAATTGTAAATTACTTAATTTTTGAAATAATGTTTAAGTTTGCTAATAATCATTTTTCACATGCAAAATGGTATAAATTAATTGCACATTTTATCAAAACAAAATTATCAAAATGTTGACTGATTCTCCAAACAGAACTTATTTTTTAAAATATATATAATGATTTTTACTGAAGTTATTTTATTACACATACTGAAATTATGCTTTCGCCAACAACTAACTATACCACGTATGTACCTAGATTAAAAACAAATCTTGAAATAATTGCGTCTTATATTTATTTTTTGAAAAACATATTTCGCTAGTCAATCGGATTTTGTTATTTTGGTAGCATTTATTTTCATACGATCAAGATGTACTGTGATTTAAAAAGAAAGTTTTCAAAAAAAAAAATGTTATAAACCCAAAAAAAAGCGCTCTAGGCTAGATTCGAACCAGGTTCCCACAGATTATCAGTCGAGCGGCTTACCTCTAGGGTACAATTGAATTGAGAAATGCTCGGAAAATAAAACATATAATATGCATGCTGTTTTTTAAATAAAAAACGAAAGGTTCCATTTTCAAACGAAATTTAATATATATTATATATTTTCATCATTTTGATAATTGTGACGTTAGCTCAGTTGACAAAGAGCTCGGCTGATAATTCATAATTATGGGATCGATCGACGGTCACGGCGATTTTTTGTATGAGAATTCAATTTTTCAGCCATTTGATAATTCAACTGTTTATGTTTGCATGTGAAGTATGCGTATTTTGGAATTTTTAGAATAATTTAAATGTGTGCTTAATATATATAATTAAATCAGATCGATGCTGACAGTTGTTCGTTTGCCCGAGCGGTAACGATTTCAACTCATAATCCAGAAGCGATGGTTCGAACCACGGCCGCGGCGCTTTTTTGTATGAGAATTCAATTTTTCAGCCATTTGATTTGTTTCGTCAAATAACAGTGTATTAATTAATGGCGACAGCGGGGCAGAATGGGGTGGGGGGGGAGGAGGACCATCTTTCTTGACGTCATCGAAAAGGCGAAATCGCGACCATATACAAACGAAAAAAGTATGTATTTGGTATGAATAAAAAAATGGTGACAGCGGGGCTGGGGCGGAGGAGGGGGAGGGAAAATCGCGGACAATCATTCAGACGGACGGACATTATCGAGTATTAATATATAGATTACAATCCTATATAAGTACGCAAATTAAGGTAAGTATATTATTAAGATAAAAATGAAGACGTATATTCAAAATAACTTGAGAATTTAGTTGAGCCGTATGAAAGTGAGGTTATAGAATTGGGAATGTAAAATTTTCTACATTTATTAATCAAAAATCATAAAAATCGAATTGTATTATGACTTTATCATACATGGATGCTAATAAAATATAAAATTCTTATTTATATTACATTAATTCATTTATATGACTTATTATTACTCTGCCATTACTTCGTAAATTTGACAGTTCACTTTTTGACAACCGTAAAAACACGAAAAGTGGACAGGTAAAAGACTTTAAGTTTTCTTTTTGTTGATAATTTCGAAAAACTTAATTTTATAACTATAAAATGAACTTTGTTTTTATCAAATCGGATTCTCAGATAATTGAATAATGTCATAAAATTGTCAGTTTAACAATTAAAGGTTCAGGTGTAGAAATACAAAGGTTTCAATTTCATGAAAATCTTAAAAGTCGATTATCTCGAAACAAGGTTTTATGACTTAAAGCTTTTTGGCTGAACACCGACGATATGTTTGACGTTGCTCTGATACTTAAAACTAATTTATTGTTTTTAAAAAATATTGTATTATTAAATAAATCTTCTTGCTTTCTGCCAAAACTTAAAAGTTATAGGTTAATACTTTCGATGGATTCGGCGGTAACTTTGTGGAAGTTCATTTTAATATAAAATAAAAATAACTTAGATTATTCCACGTATTGTGTTACAAAATGTGACACGTGTTTCGCCTCTTTCAGAGGCATCCTCAGACAACTACTTTCACAAATGTTTGCTTAAGTACGAATGATTTTAATTTTACTATTCTGATATATTATAATAAAAATCAAATAAAATGGGAGGAGATGATAGAAAAACAAACAAACGATAATGGTAATACAAATGACATTTACATTAAGAAATAATTATCTAATGAGTTGGATCAATTAGGACGGGTTAAACCGTTAGAAAATATATTACTATTCTGATATATTATAATAAAAATCAAATAAAAATGGGAGGCAAGGGGGGGACGATAGAGAAACAAACAAACGATAAAGGTAATACAAATGACATTTACATTAAGAAATGATTATCTAATGAGTTGCATTCCCTTCCAGATTGATGCAACTCATTAGTTGATAATTTTGTAATGTTATCAATATTGTTTGTTCGTTTCTGTCCTCCCATCCTTGCTTCCCGTTTTTATAATATATCATGTTAGAATATTAAAATCATTCGTACTTTATTACTCAAACAGCCTTTGTGATAGTAAGATAGTCTGAAGATGCCTCTGAAAGAGACGAAACTCGTGAGACTGCCAAGCTTCATATGTAGGGCAGACAGGTAGAAACTTTAATATTAGAATTAAAGAACATATTAGATGTCTAAAAAGTAACAATTTTTCAGAGTTTGCTAATCATCTAATCGAAAACGAACATAATTTTAATCATAACAGTAACGTAGAAATACTCCATCGATTAAATAAAAAAGGCTTAAAAATGAAGTCTACAATTTTTAGAGATAAATAAAAGCATCAACAATAAAGAAATATTATTAAATAATATCTTGAATAAATCAGGTGGTTCACCACTGTTAAATATATTTTCTAACGGTTTAACCCGTCCTAATTGATGCAACTCATTAGATAATCATTTCTTAATGTAAATGTCATTTGTATAACCTCTATCGTTTGTTTGTTTCTCTATCGTCCCCCCCTTGCCTCCCATTTTTATTTGATTTTTATTATAATATATCAGAATAGTAATATATTTTCTAACGGTTTAACCCGTCCTAATTGATCCAACTCATTAGATAATTATTTCTTAATGTAAATGTCATTTGTATTACCATTATCGTTTGTTTGTTTTTCTATCATCCCCTCCCATTTTATTTGATTTTTATTATAATATATCAGAATAGTAAAATTAAAATCATTCGTACTTAAGCAAATATTTGCGAAAGTAGCTGTCTGAGGATGCCTCTGAAAGAGGCGAAACACGTGTCACATTTTGTAACACAATACGTGGAATAATCTAAGTTATTTTAATTTTATATTAGCTGTAAGTTAGGTTATATTTTTGAATATTCATCGTCATATTTCAAATATGCTCTATGGTTTGTTTTTAATTTGATTTGACGTCTTATTCTAACCCACAGATAATATACCTTTTAACCTCTATTATCTATGCGTCTTATAATGATATTTTTAAACCATGTCCGCTCCCAATGTGGAGCATATGGACTCCTAGATTAATCTTTAGTGTCGATAAAATCAAAATTTTATTATCTAATGAATTCTTACATAAAATCGATGATATGTCAGAAACACAAAATTTAGATCAATGTGTTAAGTTTAAATATAATGTATATGTCCACTCCCAATGTGGAGCATATGGATTACGAATGGAGTTTATCTCAACAGAAGTGTTTCTATGAGAAGTGCTTGTTACTCAGTTGCTCAACCTCTCTTTTTCCAAAGAGAGTAGGGATAGAAGGATAGCGCTAGGACAGGACAAGTGGTAAGCTAATCGCTTTCGATACGCCTGTTCATAGGATAGGATGGGTGGGAGTGGGGAATTGAAGACATCACATACATCCATGCCTACGAACAGAAATTCATAAATCAATCGAAAAATCAATTTATAAAACTGTCCGCACCGGGATTTGAACCCGTGCCCCTTGTAACCGTAGCCAACAATGTTGACCACTCGAAGACGCAGGCGGCTGATGATATATATTCAACTTATAGACGAGTATACTTTTTCATACTGATCTTGGATTTGTATTTCGCCTGAATTACCTGGTTCACTGGTTATCCTATATATGGTTATTTTCCTATACGCAATTACATTAAGTACAGAGCTGCATGGCTATTAGTAGCATTTAGTAATTATTGATAACAGAGGTTTTGAAAAGTCAAATTTTAAAACAGGTTTCGCACACAATTTACCAAATATGAGTTCACCTAGATGTTTTTGTTTTATTCTATCAAATTAATGAATTCTGAAGCCGTATATTTTTACAACTTCCTAGATTCCGATGCATGATAAAAAATGTGTTTAATTCCAGATACATTTGCCAAGAAAAGGGTGCTCACGGACAGTGGTGTAGGAAAGGGTCCTTGCCACCCTAAATATTTCCTCTAATTTTGTTTTTAAATGAATTATGTTTATTATTCCTTGAAATCAGGTTCTAACCTTCTAATTTTAGTCAGATCCAGATGTTACAAACGAAATTAGTCAATTTTTTCTTTTTTATTTATTATGTTCCAAAGTTTTTATTTTTACACAATTTGTAATTCTTAGTTTTAAGAATTACAAATTGTGTAAAACATTTTTTAAGAATTTTTCTTATTAACACAAACCCTTAAAGAATGATAAATGAAATAGTTTCTCGAAAAGTGGATAAAATCAAATTTTAAAATTACTTCCTGAATTGTCTATCGCCTTATAATTTTTGCATCTATGTTCCGGGGTATTGATTGGACTTCTTCAATGGTTCTTGCCCCAGCCTGCTGAATTTATTAGTCAAGAAGTTTTTCATATTAATTATACCTGTATAAATCGGTACAAAAGTGTGAAATATATCACAACAGAAAAATAACGATTATTTAATTCTGTATAATCCCCTTCCATGTTCTTTTTTAGTTGACGAATAAGTTTAGATCTTATTTTTTATTTAATCAGGTAACAAGAATAGTCCTTTGGAAGAATTGAGCCCCCAGTGCAAATCTACAGACACATCAGGACTGCTTAAAAGCCTCAAGGTGATCTGTCTGTGAAACACAATCTCATCGTACTGATTGGTCTGGAATTTGGGTCGCATACAGATAGACAGATATCGCGTTTATTAATAACAATTTGAAATTACAGTTGTAGGAGTACATGTCAAACAATATTCTTTCTCTTATAATAAGAACAAACTATTCCATGAACTTGTAAAAGCTACATGAATATGTCAACTGTGGAAACAATACAAACTCTATAATTTGGATGCTTATGAACACCTGTATTCAGTGGCGGCCGGTCAATGTGGCATTGGATCAATGTACCCCTAGTATATGCAGGGCAGGTTATATTTCATAAAATAATATTCAAACATAACATTTATACCATTTACTCGTTTTAAATTCGTCATGTATTTATTGTTATTTTATTTAAAATTTTGTTTTATTTTATTGAATTTTAAATGAGGGAATGGTATAAATGTTATGTTTCAATAATATTTCATGAAATATAACCGCCCCTGCATATACAACGGGTGCGTTGATCCAATGCCACATTGACCGGCCGCCACAGCCTGTATTATAGGTTTAATAATTTTAATGACTATTGCAATGCTCTTTTTAAATTACATGCTGTTGACTGATTAAAAATGATGGATACAGCAAAAAAAGGATAATATATATTTTTTTCTTATACTATAATAAAGAAAGGAAATAGGTATTCACAAATTTTGAACAATTACTTCCCACTACTTAAGGTAAAAGTTATGATGATTTAAAGAAGACCGGGCTTTTATCAAGTACTTGTGGCGTATTCGCCCCGTAACCAATGTGTTTATAATGTGATTATTAAAAATAGACGAAAGATATTTTTAAAAGAAAGTGTTTCAGTAGAAAAATCATTTTCTACGATGGAAAGAATAAAATCATTTACTAGAAATAGTCAATGTGAAAATAGATTGTCACCTGTTGCAATATTAACCCTTTGATTATAGTGCAATTTCGCAAAGTATGTGCGAAAAAAAGTAATGTTTTTTTATTTTCATGCATTTTTCAAAAAAAATAATATTTTGGGCATCTTTAGTATTATAACATTGAAAAAAACCATATATCAAAAATATAATGCAGTATGTGGAGCCACAGTACAGATTAGGGCGGCCACGGGCAAATTTTCCGAAATTCTTGGAAGAGCTAAAAAAACAAGGTACCACTCTGTTTATTTGGGCAAATCTGTAAATTCTTGGAATTTTGGATTTGGAAATTCTTGGAAGAAAAAAAAGTCCCATGCTGGAAGTTTTGGGATATCCGAAAATTCTTGGGTTTTTTAAATTCGAAAACAATGGTATGGGGGCCACAGAAAAATAAAGACACAAAAAAAGCCATAGGCCCAGAAAGGTTGAGAAACACTGCTGTAGCGTGTTAAGATTCTGATTTTAATTTAACCAAACATTCACTGTGCAAGACAGTGCCAAAGCTTGTGAATTAAAGCAAAAAAAAAGGCATTATTTTCATTCCTAATAAGATTTTTTTTTCAAAATACGGGAGCAAGTCGAAATAAGTGTTTTTGAGATATTCACATTTTAGAATTAGAATAAGCGTATGATATATACTGAAAAGTTAAAATTCCACATAGGAACTTCTGCAATATCTTGGCTACAGTATTGAATACAAGAAATGTAGATCTTGACATGGTGAATCCAATGAATTGGAACATGTCCAAAAGTTGCTTTTTGGACATGTTCCAGTCTTGAACTGGTGTATCAATATGTATGTCGTTACTATCAAAAATACCTTTTCAACAAAAAAAAGGAATTTGTTTATTGACTATTATGGCTAAAGTATATTTTATTTTGCGTATAATAATCGAAAATTTTCTCTTCAAAAATAGCTCCAAAAAACCAAACACTTAAAACTCTTATTGAATTTATTATAAGTAACGAAATTTATCACTTTAATATTTTTTACTTACAAATACAAATACTTTTCGATTATAAAAGAGTCCAAAAGCTTTACAATTCACTTTTTATAAACGAACATCCTTTTAAGAAAAGCCACCAAATACCAAATCGTTTTACCACTTTTAACTACTGACAATTTATAAATATCTAATGATATTTTTATAATAAAATAATTACCATTTTCTAATTAAATCCTGACCAAAACATATTTTTACTGATAATTTATATTTTTTCATGACCTTTTATAATTTTTAACTAACCGTTTTATTTATTAATAACTGATAATTTCTTTAATATTTATTGACAGTTTATTGAATAAAAAACTGACTAAATAATTAGTTGCCGTAGGAAAATAATCTTTCTATTTATTTTTTTAAATTAAAGGCAACACTAGCAGCTGGGTGTCAGTTTGTAAGAAATTTAACGAGCTCAAAAATACTACGTAGTGTTATTTATTATTTAACTATCAAAATAATCTTTATTATACTTCAAAATAGACATATTATCTAAAACGGAATTAACTAGATGTCAGATCTTGTATCACTGTGTGTTATTCGCATCGAAATGGACGAGGACTCATCTTCTAACGGTAATAATACATTCGACTTTCTTTGTTGTGTTTGTCTGCTAGGCCTTGGCTCGTCCCATGTCTGCGATGACGATTTCGACATTATTGATTTGATACCGTTAATTCGATTATACTCAATTATATTTACAATATACAAAACCTTCTTTATTACTTCCAAAATTGAAATGTCATGAATGTTTTTGTAACATTTTATGGATCATTGAATATTAGAATTCCATATTCGAAAGTTGTTCTTTCAATTTTCAAAAATCATTGTTATCTTCAACGGCGTTCACGAATACATCTATTTATATAGTTAAATATTAATTTAGTTTAAATCCATCCAATATTAATTAAGTACTTGATACATTTTTTATAAAGATATCTTGGTTTTGTGTTGTGGTGTTTACTTCAAATGCCTACTGATCGTAAGTTGTCATTTTCTGTTCGGATTTGCTCTTATTTAACATGCTTTAAGAAATCTCTATAGCTGTGCATATCTAGTTTTCTTGGATTATATTCGAAAGTGTTATTAGTCAAATTCTATTATGATTGCTACACTATAAATCAGAGATTGCCAACTCTATCGGCCCAGGAGCTTTCATTCAACAAAACTTAAAATGGGAAAATTGAATGAACTAAAAATTTCGATATTTAAAAAATAATACTGTTTGGTCTTTCTGTTTTCTATAATATTACTCAGAAAGCTCCAAATAATCTATTTTGAGATAATGGTAAATGCAATTAACAAAAATGGTCCCCATAAATTAAGTATTACTTCTCTGTGCACGAGATTAATACGTTCTATCAACTGGTGTTTACAGTTTAGTTACTCTGTGGTCTAGTTGGTTAGGGCTTGCTCTACCGACCAGGCGGCTCTGGGTTCGATTCCCGGTAAGGTCAATGTCGAATTTAGATTTTTCAATTTAAAATTTCAATCTTAAGACGTGGGTGTTTGTGATGTCAATTTGCATCAAGTTGATCTCGAGTGATTTACACTAAATTCTTATCGACTTTTTCTCGTATGATCTTTCAACTTTAAAATATTTGACGCTTTGGCATTAGCTGTAATGCCAAATGTATTTTTTTAATATTTAACAAATTATAAATTGTAAACAGGTTGTTTTTTTGTCTGATGATACTTGAATAGAAAGTTGAGAAAAATATTACACCTTTTTTTTTTAATCTATGTCCGCTCCCAATGTGGAGCATATGGCCTCCTAATGGAGGTATCTCAACAGAAGTTTTTTCTACGAGAACTGTTTGTTACTCAGTCGCTCAACCTCACTTTTATTGTCAACGTGAGTAGTAGGGAAAGAAGATAAGGCTAGAACAGGACTAGTGGTTAACTTATCACTATTGCTACACCCAGTTATTGATGGATCAGAAGGATGGGAAGAGAGGAAATAATGTGAATTGACACTAGGGCATCCAATCCCGGGATTCGGGATCCCGTTCAATTTTCTGATCCTGAAATCCCGGGATTGACATGGTCGCGATCCCGGGATTTCGGGATTGAGAAATTTTGAGTAAATCTCGAAAAGTGAGATTTACTCAAAATAATTTGGAAAAAGGCTCCGGGATTGGATACCCTAATTGACACCACAAACACCCAGTCTTCGATCACAACTTTAAATTGAATAATTCTCAAATTCACTGTGATCTTACCGGGAATCGAACCCAGATCTGCTTGATCGGTAGAGCAAGCTATAACCAACTGGGCCACAGCAGGCGACACCTTAAGCCCTCAATTTATTTTAAACCAAGTAAAACTAAGGTTTAACAAACAATTGATAAAAGAAATATGAAAGGAATTTGCAGTTAAAGATACAAAATATGAATAAATGATCCTAAACTGGCTATAATTGAAATAATTAATACCTCCTTCAAATAAATGATACTAATATGCAATTGCATCAAATAATAATTAAGTTAGAGTGGTCACTTTCATTTAAATCAAATGTATTTCTATACATGGGAATTTCTACAACATATTATTAAATTAATAAAATTATAGCAATAAATGACAATCAAACTGCTTCCGGGTAAAGCAGGGATGTATATAGGTCTTTTTCCCAACTATACTTGAAACCATATCAATTCTTACAAACAAATGAACAAAAAAGTTAGGTTAATGAAACAGGTATAACAACGGCGAAGATTCACTTCTTGATATCATTAATGTCTTTGTTTTAGATAATGAATCAAAGTGCATCAGCGACCAGGATGTCAGGAGCTCACAGAAGATAACCGTCGAGACATATGCCAGCAAACTGGCTGGTCCTCAGCAGCTTCATCTGCTTCCGATGGGATGCTCACGTGAAAGTATGAAATATTTAATTAATTGAATAATTAATATGTTCTCACATTGTTGTTTTCTTCATTTCTTATATTATTGTCTATGTCGAAACCATAAAACAACTTAAATATCTATGCACGGAATTGTCCCCACCGAAGGACTGGACTGAAAATTTATTTTAAATAAGACAAATGTTTGGTAGGTTCATTGGCACCAGGGGATGACAAATTAGGCAGCGCCGACGGCACAAGCAATCAGGATGAGACTAAAGACTGCGAGGAAGTGGACTTCTTCTTTGGCAACCCACTCGTTGAGGTCACCAAAGGAATACTTCATTTATACAAAGAGAAGTAAGCAATTTCATACCTCTAATACTTGGATTTAAATTTCCGATCATGAAAAACGAGTCTTAGAAATGATTTATCCGAATTCGACACATTTGAGTAATAACACCGGTACATTTTCAGCGATATGACTGATGCGTCAGCTGAGGCGCCATCGAGGATCCTGTGTCTCCTAGCTGTACCTGCTGCGGTGAGCTGCCGGGATCTCTTGGCATTCATTGCCGCGTGCCAACAGGATATACAGCATGTGCGGATTTTACGTGAACGTGATTCTACTGCCGATAGATATATGGCCTTGCTTACGTAAGTAATTGATTACTGTCCATTCAAACATGACCTGGTATTTTCCATAAGTGAGCGCTATCTTCCATCTCACCCAAAATTTAAGACTGCATCTGTTTTCCTGAACAGTGTATTTCAATTTTTTTTGTGTCCACAACAGATATTGATGTCTCAGTATTGACCTAATCTCATTGACCTCTCGGCAATCAGGTTTCGTAGCCGCGGTGCAGCTTTCGAGTTCCGCGAAACATTTGGCGGAACCCCATACAGTAGTCTGGAGCCGGGATTCACCTGTCACGCCGCTTGGGTTAGGCGGGTCGAGTGCTTTCGTGGGACACCTCCGCCTCCAGTACCAGCTACAGAACTTCCCACGTGCCCTGTCTGCTTGGGTACATTCCAATAACAATTGTATATTTTTCAATAAATATTTAATAGTTTGATTGTTTGGCTGGCACTACAGTCGATTGAGATACATAGCCGGCTTCACATTTTTCCTCGAGATATCTGTCTCAGGGATCTCTCTTGATGGCTGTTGATTCAAATTTCTTTTTTATTCTTTTTTTTTATATATTTTAAAAAATATTTGACATTACAGCTTACGCCAATGCGTCAAATATTTTTAAAGTTTTAAAGTTGAAAGATCATACGAGATATACTCGATGAGAATTTTTGTAAGTCACATGAGATTAACTCAAGGAGAATTGACGTCACAAACACCCATGTCTTCAATTGAAAAATTGAAAAAATCTAATTTGACAATGTGATCTTACCGGGAATCGAACCCGGACCCCCCTGATCGGTAGAGCAAGCTCTAACCAACTAGACCACAGCAGGCGACATGTAGATTTCAACTTGGTGTAGATAGGAACCACAGGAGATTCTCAGTATACGGATACACAGTGAACTTCACGTCACTTAAACTTAATGGTTGAACAAGACGCATTTCGTTTGTATGTAATCTATAGATCTAAGCCTGCAATGCACAATATGACACCTTTTTTATTATTACAGAGCGCATGGATGAAAGCTTAGAAGGACTGCTGACAGTGCAGTGTGCTCACGCTTTCCACGCGGGATGTTTGAGCGCATGGCGTGACGGATCGTGTCCGGTTTGTCGATGCGCTCAGTCGCCCGACCCGCCTGCTGCCTCGGAATGTGCTCAGTGTGCCGCTGAAGGTGAGTGACGAATTCGAGTTAATTGAGTTGACTTGTATGAAATATTATTTTATAAATAGTTGATAGCTTTTTCACCGTATGCCTTCATCACAACTATGTTTAATCTTACAATAACTAAGCCATATACAGTCGAACTCGGTTATTACGATCACGGAAATAGCGAGATCTCAGATGTAATGAGGAAACATTCGTTGACATTTTAGTTTATAGTTTTCTCTGTACATTTATTCACATTTATAACGAGCTACTTCTCGGGCATACCGAGCAAAAATATCGTCAAAAATTTGCAACAATGAGAGTGGGAACAATGAAACAAGCATCCATTTTTAATTGTAAAACAAAAGTGGATTGACAGAAAAATGTAATATGTGTGTCAATAAATTTTAATTGTGTATTTTTTGTTTTAATTGCGACTTTTTGTGTTATGTGACCGCTCAAGATACTTCATGTCTTCATGTGATGGATATGTTTGTAAGTATTTAATAATATATATTCTCTGATATAACGAGTAATGCTTATTACAAGCAAATTCATTTGATCCCATCTTCCTCGTAATAACCAAGTTCGACTGTATACTGTCTGAAAAGATATACACAATACATCTTATCATCCACTCCAACTGTTATGTTCTTCGTATTTGATCAGACAGAACCAGAATAATTTTGAAGAGGATTTCAGTGAAGATTATCAATTGATAATTTATTTTTGTTCGACAGGTCATACTGGCGAAGCAGTCGAAGGAGGAGCTCTTTGGATTTGTTTGATCTGCGGCCTAGTTGGCTGTGGAAGGTGAGAAAAATAGATTCAAATATATATCGACTGTGGATAGGAAAAAGGACGTAACCCACACATATTAAATTTTACAGGAGGCGCAAAAAACGTGTTTTGATGATTTTGGGCCATATGCAAATTATGAATTATACAAACCTTTGAAGTGCATGGAGACTTCTAAACTGGTGTTTAATTGACATAATCTAATATTAATTTAAAAAATTGTCTAGGAAAAAACTTTATTTCAGTCTTTTTTCTTGGTTTTAATTTTTTACAAGCTCATCTTTTTCAAACATAAAAGCTAAATTTAGATACTAATTCGGCATTTGCAGCTTGCATCTATTTGATAGAACGTGTATCAAGATTGATACATTGAGATTATCGAAAAAAAAACCTGTTTTGAAAAAACCGTGAGCTACGTCCTTTTTCCTTTCCACAGTCGATATTATAACCTTAGCGATCCTTTTAACCTTACAAGCGATTTATCTTTTCACACCCAAGATTTCATGTTCTTGTAATTTTGCCCGGATTTCTACAGTTCATAACAGTGATATCATGATAATAGTTTATTATTCTGGTATATATTGTTCTGTTTAAACAAATCAACAACCTCACCCCACGGGATCGAAGAGTGTATTACGGGGGGTCACCAACTACCAAATAGTTATCAGAAATATATATGAAGAGCAAACATTCAAAAAGTAAATTGTCACATAAACACAGAACTTCGGAAATGATGATTTGAGTGTTGGAGAAATCACGGTTTTCTTGAATGTGTCAACTTTATGATTGAATTTGTACAGGAAAAAATCTTTTTTGAACACTAATTGTGATTTCCATTCGAGATTTTATTATGGACTATCAGAACTGATATTAAACGAAATTTTTCAAAATTGGTGACGAAATCATTTTTTGAATGTTTGCTCCTCATTCATTTTTTATCGGTGTTTCGGATTTCAATGTTTTAAATCACAGATGTTATGCTATCAAATTCTAATGTGGGCCCATTAGAGGTGAACTGAGCCGAGTGGTATTTGAAAAAAAATTAGATGCTTTGTAATATTCTACACGTCTTAAGTATTGTAAAAGTGAAATAACCTCAGTTGCAATAGTGTTATCTCCTAAAATAAAAATATGAAATCCACCAAAACACCAAAATAAAAACGTGATTGTACTTGAATGTCCAAGAAAAAAGTTTTGACATTTTAAATATTTTAAATATCGTATGTTAATGAAATTATGTCATGTGGAAATATTATATTTACAGATACCAAGCAGGTCACGCTATTCAACATTTCAAAGCGTCGAATCACACGTATGCAATGCAGTTAGGATCTAATCGCGTGTGGGACTATGCAGGTAATGACTAAATTTTATATTAAATCCGGCAATGAAAATATTGCAGAGTAAATATTATTAACCAATGTCCACTACCAATTTGGTGACTATAGTATCCAAATGAAGGTATCTCAACAGAATTTTTCGGATGTTTTTCAATCTCTCTTTTCCAAAGAGAATAGGGGTAGAAGGATAAAGGCTACGGGTATGACAAGAAGACTACGCTCTGTTGTTTTAGGATTGGAAAAGTGGCAGAGAATTTTTAAGACATCACTCTTCAAACAGAAATCGATTGAGAAAAAGAAATGCTGGAACTTGATTTGATCCTTTGTGATCTGTTACGGAAGCAAACGACGTAAACCACTGCATTATACTAACGAAACATGTAAAGATATAGAATATAGGTCGAATGGTCTTCGTATTTGGGCTCAAATCCCAGTACGAACAATTTCATAAATTGATTTTGTAACCAATTTCAGTTTGAAGTATTGATATCTACTATTTCCCACCCACCGATCGTACAAACAAGATGACATAGCTAAAGTGATTAGCTAACTGACTTATCCAAACCCTATCCTTATATCCCTGCTTTCTTTGAAGAGGGGAGGTTGAGCTACTAAGTAACAAAACATTTTTATAGAAAAAATTCTGTTGGAATAAGCTATATTTTTTTTTTTTTTTTTTTGTATTTGAACGTATTTATTTATTTATTTATTTATTTAATTAACATTGCAAAAGGTTGACAAATTATAAATTTAAAACTTTTACAATGGAGAAAAAAAAATAGTACAATTTAATATTAAAATCAGTAGAAAAAAAATGGCAAAGAAGTCAACTGAGTAAGCTCCGACGAACTCTACTTTAATACATAAAAAATAGTATTCGTCGGAACTCACCCACGTCTACGTGGAATATATCGACATCCGAAGCAATATTGTTGAACACCGTTAAAGCTCTCCCCAGTGGCATCCCCATTGGCAGGCTGGTTCTACACCTTGGGAGAACAAACAATTCATGTCCACGATTTCTCAAAAAATAATCAGGAACATTTAGATTCACATTCTCAAGAATGGTGGAATTCTCATTTTGGCCACGTATAAGTCGAAAGAAATATATGGCCAGATACATTTCTCTTCGAACATTCAAACTATTGAAGTTAAGCATGCCTAAGAGAAAGTCAGTTGGATAAAGCCATGGGTAATATCCATACACCCTCATATAGAGAAGTCTCAAAAATTTCTTCTGAATCCTCTCCACCATAAGGGTATATTTCGAGCATCTTGGGGCCCAAACAATTGACCCACTCTCAAGTCTGCTTCGAACCAAAGCGTTGTACATTAATATTAGAACTTTAACTCCCGAAAAGACTCTGGTGGTACGGATGACAAAGCCCAACATTTGTAATGCTTTCTTGCAAGTAATCTTAATGTGATTATAGAATGTTAGTTTGCTCTCAAATTGTACGCCAAGATCTCTGACTGATGAAATTCGCGAGAGAATTCGGCCATTCATTGAATAACGGAAAAATAACACTCGCGACCCTCTCGTAAAGGATAAAAGATTGCATTTATCAATATTGAAATCGAGTTTGTTACACCGCCCCCAATCTATTATATTATCTATATCAGACTGAAGACGATGACAATCATCTAAGGTGACAACCTTCAAAAAAAGTTTCAAATCATCAGCGAATAACAAGAACATAGAATTTTTAATAACGCTTGCTATATCATTTATGAAAATAGTGAACAGCAATGGCCCCAGGTTTGAACCCTGCGGAACACCAGAGTACGTGCAAAACGGCATTGATTCGAAAAGCCCATACGATACGTATTGTTTTCTGTTCCTAAAATAACTACCAAAAAGCCTAACAAAACCATCAGACAAACCGATCAATTGGAGTTTTTCCAAAAGAATGTCATGATCGACCCTGTCAAATGCCATACCATGTCCGCTCCCAATGTGGAGCATATGGACTCCTAATGGAGTTTATCTCAACAGAAGTGTTTCTACAAGAACTGCTTGTTACTCAATTGCTCAACCTCTCTTTTTCCAGAGAGAGTAGGAATAGAAGAAAAGGGCTAGGACAAGACTAGTGGTTAGCTAATCGCTCTCGATACTCCCCGTACATAGGATAGGGTGGGAGGGAATTCAAGACATCACATACATCCATGCCTTTGAATAGAAATTCATAAATCAATTTATAAAACTGCCCGTACTGGGATTTGAACCCGTGACCTCTGTAGCGGTAGCCAACGACGTTGACCACTCGACCACACGGGCGGTGGTCGAGTGGAGCTGTATTTACATCACTGATTTCTATCTAATTACAAGAGAGTTCTTAAATAAATTTCAATAAAATTTATAATAAATAAGGTTGAATGTTGAATAAAATGAACGTGAATATTTTTTTCAGGCGACAACTTTGTGCACCGCCTCCTTCAAAATAAAGGCGACGGCAAATTGGTTGCCGCCGGTGGACCGACAGACCCTGAGACCTGCTACGGTCCCGCCGATCAGGAGAAGATAGACTCAATTCAGCTGGAGTGCACTCATCTGCTTGCCACGCAGCTGGACCAGCAGCGCCATCACTACGAGGAGATTCTGGCCAAGTAATTATTCGTAACATTTTCATTACTTGGCAATTTTTTTTTACTGAAGAATGAATGTTTTGCGCTCCAAATATTGTTGCTGACTTGCCTTGTATATTTTAGAGAAAAGTTGGCTGCAGCAACAAAAGCACAAGCGCTGAAGGAGAGGCTAGACGAAGCGGAACGGTCCAGGAATCAGCTCAGCAAAAAAATGAACAATCTGACTGCCAAGTGAGTGAAACTATGTTAGCATTTTTATTTTTATCCAAGACCTATCTGATGCATTAACCTTCTCGATTTGGCTTCACTGTACAGTTTTAAGTGCACGCATGTGTTGGAAAATATTCACTCAATTTGACTGTTTGTATGACTGTCCTTATGTATCTAACTTCCGGATGTCGACGAATGAATAAGTCATAATTTAGGTCTTGCCATAAATTATCTTCCACCGTGATGGTTTTGAGTCGTTTACTTTTCTGTGGTTTTGTTAATTATTATTATCCTTGTCCGCTCCCAATGTGGAGCATATGGCCTCCTAATGGAGGTATCTCAAAGATTTTTTTCTACGAGAACTGTTTTGTTACTCAGTCGCTCAACCTCTCCTTTTCCAAAGAGAGTAGTAAAGATAAGGCTGGGACAGGACTAGTGGTTAACCGATCGCTCTCGCTATGCCCAGTTATTGAAAGATGAGAAGGGTGGGAGGGAAATTAAGACATTATAAGAATTTATTTGCCAACGGTGTGCTTATTGTATTTTTTTTCTCTTGTTGTCGCAGAGTATCTTCTCTTCAAACACAATTGGCTGAGGAAAAAGTCATGGCCCAGGAAGTCATGAAAGCACGCGAGGAGCTGACCGCTCGTGCCAATAGCAGCGATGCGACAATCGCCGATCTCCAAGAGCAAGTTAGGGACCTGGTATTCTTCGTTCAGGCGTCAAATGCTATAGAGTCTCGCACCGACTTCCAGGAGCTGCAAGGTGGTCAGGCCGGCGTCGCACCTTCCACGCACAAGAAGAAAGGAAACCGAAGACGATAGTCATTCAAATGCGTTTATTTATTATTTTAAAGCAACAGTGGTATCTTGATCTATCGTTCCTTAATCAATATTTGAGTCGATAAATAGCATATGCACCTATGATTATCATTATCTTTTTTTTTTATCTTTTGATACCAATCAATTCTTTAACTCCAGATTCCACCGTATGTAATTATTACCATGCAGTGCACTCGGTTTAAACACACTCCTTCGAAACAATAATCCTGCATCTTTCACAAATGAGTTCATCAAGTTTGTGATCATGGCTACACCTGAAAATCGTTAGCTTATAGATATGGCCGACCAAAGTGTTGACGCATCTAAACCGAGTTGTAAAAAAGTAATAATTATGATTTGTCTCATCTTTTTAATCAATCATTTAGTCATTTATCTCAAATTCAATTTAAGTTTATTGCAACGTTGACAGAACCACAAAACGATATTTCAAGTTGAGTTCAGATGCAACTGAGAGATTGTTAATAATTTCGTTATTTCCATTATTCAAACATCTGTCTACTGAGAGAAAACTAATAATTGAATCATGTATTTCGAAAACGTTACGAGTCACATTTTTTCCAAAAATGAGTTAATTATGCAAACATCCTGCCCGCGGGCACAGGGTTGGGCATCCCTGCCATAGATAATATACTATAAAAGCCATAGAATAATATTACATATCGACTGTGAAAAGGAAAAAGGACGTAATCCACAGTATTTTCAAAAGAGCTTTTTTTCGATAGTCACAAAGTAAACAACTTGATACAGGTTCTATCAAAAGGATGTAAGCTGCAAATGCCGAATTAGTATCTAAATTTAGCTTTTAAGTTTGAAAAAGATGACCTTGTAAAATATTAAAACCAATAAAAAAGACTGAAATAAAGGTGTTTCCTAGACAATTTCTTTAATTAATATTAGATTATGTCAATTGAACACCAGTGTAGAAGTCTCCGTGCACTTCATAATGTATAATTCATAATTTCCATATGGCACAAAATCATCAAAACATGTTTTTTTGCGCCTCCTGTAAAATTTAATATGTGTGGGTTACGTCCTTTTTCCCTTCTACAGTCGATATGCAATGGCGTTTTTTTGACAGCTGTCACCATAGGGAGAAATTTCAAAGACAAAAATAAATTGCTAAAATGGCATCTCGAATGATAGTCTTGGCTTGTAGTATTCAACAATGTATAATGGCTTTGGTAAAGTTCAATAGCTTGCAAGAACGGTATCGTTTCCTAGATAAACTGTTTTTTTCCTCCTTTTTATGGATGATAAATACGATTGTTTTTGCCTTTTTTCTGTAAACAAAGAATCGCTGGTGACTAAAAATAATGAACAACCATCCGTCTCCGGGTGTGGTAACACTGTTTAATTTGACAATTATGTCTGCGTCTTTCAATAACTTGCGTTGTGTCAGTTGAATCAGTCACATAAATATACTGTCAGCCGCATTCAACTTGCATTGAGCATTTCAAATTTACACCAACCCGGCAACTATTTAAAAATATGAAAAAAAAATCATGCTTGTATTTCACGCATCCGCAAAATAACCAAACGTGAGTTACTGCTTTGATTGTTGAGAGTGTCTATGTAGCAATGTGACTAGAAACGCTAATGGTGCAAATGGCCTGAGGTTCGTATATTGGATATTAAATTTGAGATCTGTTTGAACCTGAATAAGAGTATTATCACTGACGCTCACAATTTTTATATTGGCATAAATAAAAGCCAATAATTTACCTAGTGCTGTAATACTGTATTGTAAAAGGGCTGTGCTTGTGGTAATGTAATTTAGATTTTTTATGTAAATTTGCTTTTATAGCACCTTAGAAATATTGTAGGGCACGTATGGCAATTTTTTATAACTGTATATTGATAGTAAAAAATATATATTTTTCATTTCAGATCTATTTAGGTATCCCTCACTTATTCGCAGTCAGTTTATTTTAATTATAATCATAAAAATAAAGTCCATTTAAAATTTTTACCGACACTACAGAAATATAACTATTCTTTTAATAAGGAGTGTAATAGTGTAGGCCTCCAAGTTCTCCTGTCGTGCCAGCATCCTTTATTTTCGCTGAATAAATCCTATGGATACTATACTCGACGGTCATCCTGGTCACCAAAATATCATCTTTCGAAAAAAGTAGCTAACTGGGCTGAAATACTTGATCCAGCCAGTTCTAGAACTGATCATCTGTGAAATAGCGAGGGAAACCTGTAGTTTTATTTTAATAACTATAATTTTGTTGTTCTTACTTATATTTATAATTTTCCTATTGTTATAGGATTCTTCGTTTTTTAGAAATACTGCTATTTTTTATTAATAATTTATTTATCGTTGCGATTTCAATGAGACAAGAATACAAGTATTCCCTGACACATGGTGCATTGCACAACAGACATCAGCGTTGTGAAATGTGCAAAAATTCATTAGCTTCTCAAATATTACGGTATTCAATTTCCCTCGTCAATACAGACACCATTTACCTCTCAACGACTGCGCTGCAAAAAAAAACAAACTTTAATAATTTTGTGTAACACGTTGAGTTATCTATTGTCACTTCCACGGCAAAAACCACTTTCCAGAAAAGGTTTAAAATGTATCTTTGTGTGCCATTGTTTGAAAAATAATATTCAACATCACCTGGCAAAAACATATTAATGAAGAACCAATAAGAATGCTCTAATTTGAAAGTAATTCCAGAACATTTAACAGTCTTTGTCTATAATGTTCTATTCTAGAAATTCTAAAATATATTATAATGATTATGAAACACTTTGTTTTAATTTCACAATATTTGATAATGAACACCGCAAGCGAAACCAGTACTTGATTTTTTTTTAAATAAAAATAATCATTTTTCATTTGCAAAAATATTTAACATAAACGTAACATCTTTAAGTGTGTGATGTTTTTTTTTCCTTCTGCACAATGTCAAATATTCTGATAGCGATTTTACTGTGAAAGCAACAATACTATATGTTGTGTAGAACGATTGTATGCAGAAAGTTGTTTATATTTATCTTATTGTCAGTGAATACCTGTATTTTTCTATCGTAATATTTATTTGTTTTCATTAAAATGCTGATCCTCGAATGTCTAAATAAAGTTTCACCTTTTTAAATTGTCTTTTTATTTCTTTACCTCATCGGTATTTACATTTTCAGAAAAGCATTACTCTTTCAACTGGAAATTGTTTTACTAAACATTGGACATGCGACAATGGATTCTTGAACATCGTCAATAAAAATTAGTGGGTCAAAATTGTTCATATTGTTGAATTAATTAGTTACACGTGCTCGCTTTTCAACTCTTGTAAAAAGTCTGAGAAACACCAGCTCTTGTGTGCGCCTGTGCTCAACCACTAGCGGTGAGCGTCAGCATTTGCCGCAGCTTCTGAACTGAACGTGTCCAAGCGCCTTATGTGCATGAACGAAAGATGAAGTTATTGACAAAAATATACATAGAAGAAAAATTCAAATAAATACTCGAATGTTTATTTTGATAAAAATGTACAAAAATACAATGCCTATTAGGTACTTGTCTGTTACACTGCTCCACAGTAAATAAAATGCTTATGCTTTATTTTTACATTTTGGTTATATTTTATTCTAGTAAGGGGTGTCCATAATATAAGATACCACACAGTAAGAAAGTTTGCAGATGTATTGAAAAAATTGTTTAATTATTTAATTTCTCATATAAGTAATGAATTCATTATGATTACTATTAGCGTTCCAACATCCATTTTGTAATTTATAAATCAAGAATATCTGTTCGTAAATAGCCTTACAATAGTTTATCTGAAGATGCTTCTCAGAGAGGTGAAACAAAGGTATCGTATTCAATTTATATTTATCAATGAACGACATTGAAAAAAAAAAATACATGGAAAAACAAGAAAATATGCAACGTTGCTGTGTTGGAATCTGCTCACTGGACGACAATTTATGCTGTCTGAGCTGGAAAGGCTGATGCAGCCAGTGGAGCTGGCAGTCGTTTGACAGCGGGTCGATTGATGCCATGCAAACTCGATTCGTGTTTTTCCTTGTGAGCCTTCCTACTGAACCGGGCTTCGCAGAGCGAACACGGGAACCTTTTCTCGCCAGTGTGTGTAACAAGATGTTCTTGAAGACCACTGTAATGAGAAAGTATTTTTTTTGTGTTACAAGTACTGTCAACTGATCATCAGTTGACAATGCTCGCAATAAGCGAAACCGGTCCTGACCTTTTTAAATAAGGTACAAACGAATATAGTGTTTTTATTACTGCAAATTTATGTTTAGTGTCACCAGCATATTTAATATTTTGTTTGAGAAATTTATCAGGTCCTGTTCATATTAAATAAAAGTGGAATTAGTACAAACGAGTATTTTATTTTTTTGAATATAATGCCTTTCCACCAAGTATTGACAGTGAACAAGGGAGGCCCTGTTTTTCGGATAACATAAGAATGTCAGAAAGTTCCATGTAAAATAATAGAAATATATGAAAATTTAAAAAATATGGATTATATAATGGAAACCATTTTTGAGGTCCCTCATTCGCTTATAGGGTAATCCGGCACTGATTTTGACTGTAGATATTTTTAGACAAAACAATTTTCCTTCATAGTTAAAAAAAAGTATTAGGTAGAATATTTTAAATGTAATGCCTTTCTTAATATTAACGCAATAACAGGCTAAAAACAACACCCCTACTTACAAAGCAAACACGAAACTTTTGTCGCAGTGGGGGCAGTGATGATTTCTGATGTTTTCGTGTCTCTTAAGGTGGTAATAACGAGCCTGTGGCGAGACAAACGTTTTGCCGCAATCTCCGCACAGGAAATTCTTTTCTTTAGTGTGGAAGTATCTAGAAAAATAATCAATGATATGATATCTTTGATCTAGTATAATATTATATAATAGTACTAGTAATTTACACAAATGCAAACCTTATATGCACAGTTAGTTGTTGTTTATCTCTGGCAGCATGTGAACAGTACTGGCAGATGAAATTTCTCTCGTCCGTGTGTACTTTTCTGCACAAAAGAATAAATAAATGTTTCAATACAAAAAGTGTATGGATTACAGTAGACTCCGTCCAATTGCTTAAATTTAAGCTTTGAAATTCTAAAGCATAAGTTATATCATTTAAAAAAGAAGGTTTCTATTTTATTAGAAAGCAGGTGATAATTAAAATAGTACACGGTTCAAAATAATGATTGTGTAATTGACACCAATAAATAGCTTCTTCAACACGAGAGGCAAGGTAGACAAAACTGTCGATAATTAAATTAAGTCTTATTTATCAGAAGCCTGTATTTTTTAGAAACTTAAATAGCATAAATGTGTGCAATAATGGAACATACTGCCGGAATCGAATTTTAATCCATTTTTAGAGTTGATCAGTTTCTAATTTACAAGTTTTTGAAGCTGGACTTCTCATATCAATCAATTTTATACACTGCGAAAGATTTCATTGCGACTTACAAATGCAATTGAAGACGGCTGTTTATTGGGAAAGCTTTTCCGCAACCAGGATGAGTACACCGAAATGGAAGCTGATCTTGATGACCGAGCAGATGCATACGGAGTGTCGCCGCACGGAGAAACACTTTCCCGCATATCTCGCACTTCAGCTGTCTCTCTGCCGAGTGTTTGGTTTTGTGGGCGTACTCTGAACGGTAACCTGTAAATTTTATTATTACAGCAGCTGATACATAAAGCAAAGTTCATTCTTAATCAAAGAGGCAGGCAGGATTGAGGCTTTCTGGAGGCATCCGCAGCACATGACATTTCTCCATAACGTTCCCTAATCTCCGAATTCCTCACAAAATCAAACCACCTCACCCCCATTATCCAACGCAAGCATCTATTATCGAAGCTTCGTCGGGTGCCATGATTCGCTACCGTAAATCAGTACTGAAAAGATGCAAGCGTTAAACAAATGGCATTTGGTTTTAATCGTGTTAAGCTGTGGAATTTTTAGGCATCGCAGACATTCATGCCTTTGAACAGAAAGCGAAAAATCGATTAAAAAAAACAAAAACAAAAACGATCGAAGAAATTTCAGTTCATGCAAAAATATTGTATACCCAATCTTATCATTAATCTCATAGTAGTATGGGTTTTAGCATTAGGTCTGTCTTTGTTTCTAACATTAATGACTTACTTTTTTGGCATATCTCACAAAAATAAGGCTTGGGTCCATCGTGGGTCTCCTCGTGCTTCTTCAGATTATGTTTGCTGTGGAAGAACTTATCGCACGACGAACAGTGAAAATTCTTCTGCCCTTCAGGCGCACCGATCGCACTATCCGAACAACTAACCAGAACACCATCGGTATTTCTACGTCTGACTTTTTTTTTCTTCTTTTTTAATTTCTTCCTCTTTATCTTAGATTTGGGAATGTCAGTTGACAGTTCATCAGTGACATTATTAACTAATAGTATGCTTTCTTCGTTGCCGGTTAATTGCATATTTTCAGTCATTTCGTTATCTTTGATATCATCATCGCAGCTGCTGTTGTCGGCATCAGGAAACTCTGACGTATCATCGACATCAAGTTCAGGTTTAACTCCAAGTGTTGTCGCAACTGAAACAATGAGGAATTCATTTTACTACATTGTCTATGAGAGGTAAAGTAAGCCAAGTGTTATTTTAGAAAAAAAATAGTTGGATGCTTTTTGATATTCTACATATCTTAACCACTTTACTGCCGGCGATTTTAGAAACAATAGAAATTGCATTTTTATTCTGCTTTGAAAAATTTTGATTTTCGGATCTTGTCTTGATGTGTCACGTTTTCCGAGAATTGTCAGAACTAAGTTTAGACCTACAAGATCTGAACTGCGTTGTCAATATAAACCTTTACATTACAAATAAAAAAATAAATGTTCTAGTTCAAGTTTTTGAAGAGAAGAAACATAATTTGAAGCATTTTACAAATGTGCTGCAACTGCTGTACGCGATTTCCGTTTTCGTGGAGTTATACTTCAGGAGACAAAAATATAGTTTGAGCAACTGAGTAACAAGCAGTTTTCTTAAAAAAAAAAAAACCACTGTTAGAATGCCTTCATTATGAACCCATATGCACTTCATAAAGATCAGACATGGATAAGAAAAAAAGTCTTGACAAGAAGCGAGTTCCAGCACTTTTTTAAAAAAAAAAAACTGGATTATACCATATCAGAATGTTCAACGGTGCTGATAGATCCAACTAATCCTTAAAATGAGTCCTAATTTCTATACATATCTGGATATTACCAAAGGGTATATGCGGCATCCTTATTGTGTTGCTACATTTGGCTTGAAATTGACTATGGTTCACATTTAGAATCATAGAGAAACACTTTCCTGGTGAATCTAACTTTTTAACTACTTCTTCTTAACATGTTAACATGTTACCTGTGTCACTTGTAAATGAATTTTCTTTTTCTTTTGATTCTGATATCGGAGATGGTGTATCGTCAGGAATATCAACGGGCTCGGAAGTATCACATGTGAATTGCCGATTGATAAGTTTGGCGTGGGAATCTTCGCAGAGGATTTTGAATTTGTAGGCTGATTTCAATTTACTCAGGCACTTTTTGCATATATGCTCGGGAAGTCCATCATCTTCTGCAGCCTGTAATAAAAAAATACAGAAGACATTAAACAAATCAATTAGTCACCCCCGTAATGATTTTTTCAATTGCCATCCACTCTATCAAAACCCAGATTTCCGTCAACGCAGCACATTTGAGACATGTGAAGAAACTATAGTGAAAACAGCCGATCGAAGTTTCTTTTCGTGGTATATGAATTTATAATAATAATTATATTTTCTTACTATAATTATTGAAAGCATGAAAATTAGCCTAAGTATATATTCACTCCAGTCGCCTGCTGTAGCCCAGTTGGTTAGAGCTTGCTCTACCGATCACGCAGGTTCAATTCCCAGTAAGATCACAGTGAATTTGAGAATTATCCAATTCAAAGTTGTGATCGAAGACTGGATGTTTGTGATGCCAATTCACATTATTCCCTCTCCTCCCATCCTTCTGATCCTTTAATAACTGGGTGCAGCAACAGCGATTAGTCAGCCACTAGTCCTGTTCTAGCCTTATCCTTCTTTCCCTACTACTCAAATTTAAAAAAGAAGTGAGGTTGAGCGACTGAGTAACAAACAGTTCTCGTAGAAAAACTTCTGTTGAGATACCTCCATTAGGAGGCCATATGCTCTACATTGGGAGCGGATATGGATTAAACAAAAAAAAAACACTATTTTATATTCTATTCTATTTACGTATTCACAATTTTTTTACTTAAATTTTTTAATTACTATTTATTTACTTAAATGGTTGACGGTCAACAAAAGGCTATCACATTGTTAATTACAATAATTACTATGCTGGTTGCAAGTGAAGGAGTGCGGGTAAAAATGATTACGTTCCGAGAAACATTATTTTAGGCGCGGTAGTGGCGAAGTGTTCTCAGTTGTGCATATGCAATTTCGGCGAATTAATCCAATTTTATGAAGGATAGTTATTTTAAGAATATACCGAAACTATGAGAAATATTATGTTTTTCATTATTTAAAAAAAATGATATAATAAATCGTTTGTTCTACTTAGAACCAGCCTGCCAATAGATGCCACTGGGGAGAGGTTCAACAGTTTTTAACAATATTGCTTCGGATATCAACATATTCCACATGGATGAGAGTGAGTTCCAACGAATACTATTATGTATTAAAGAAGAATTTCTCGGAGCTTACTCAGTTCACTTCCTTGCCAATTTGAAATAATTATTTTTGGTAAAACTATAGTATAGCTAGTCATGGATTATTACGGCGAAAAAATTCACAAACTAAGCTAAAAACAACGCCATGATTTAAAATTATTTTTTGAGAGCTTGATAATCGCGTTAAAACCACACATTATTACGAAGAACACTGATAAATTATGCGAAATACGAAATATTTTTCAGTACTTCTCCTCTGTTATCCATTACGGCCGAGAGGCCTTATTTTTTTTCTACTACTTTTGAATATTCAATTATATCATGTTTTTTTTCTCATTGTAAATGTAATAAATTCATAATTTCAAATAAATCAGTTTTAAAAAAATGAACTTTAACATTTCCATTTGTTTCATTAAATTATGGTCTGTTAAAAATCACTTATTTTCACTAATAAAAACATGGAAAAATATTTTGACTTAACTTCAAATTCTTTCGATGGTTTCGGCGGTAACTTTGTGGAAGTTAATTTTAATATAAAATTTAAAATAACTTTGATTATTCCACGTATTGTGTAACTAACTGTGACACATGTTTCGCCTCTTTCAGAGGCATCTTCAGACTTACTATCGCAAAGTTTGCTTAAGTTTACTTAAGCAAAGTTTACTTAAGCAAACTTTGCTATAGTAAGTCTGAAGATGCCTCTGAAAGAGGCAAAACACGTGTCACAGTTAGTTACACAATACGTGGAATAATCAAAGTTATTTTAAATTTTATATTAACTTTAAATTCTTAACGCGACTCTCATCCAAAAACTCTACTCGGCTTACGCTAAGACTTTTTATAAATACTGCTATCATTTGTAATAAATTCAAAAAATATCTATTTGATGATACGTATTTTAACTTGATATGTTAGACTTACCGATATTGTTGATATTTTTAAAATAGCTTCGGCGCAAGACATCTGTATATGACTTAAACAATTTGTGGTAAACAATGATTTCATTTCGCCTTGTTCTAAACAAACTCGACAAATCTGCTCGAATTTCATAGTGAACAAATGAAAAACAAACTATTTATTTCAAATTATTATTGTAATTTTATACAGCGAATGAATGCAAAATAATATAAACAGACAACATGTAAAAACTATAATATTGACAATTTTTCTGTCAAATGTATACATAGACAATTATTATTTATTTTATTTTTATGAATGAATGTTCCATAAAGAAAAGAAGACATATTATTATCATTTTATTATTATAATATATATACAGCACTATTAACTACCTGCGTGTATAAATAATATATTGAACAAGTAACGAACCTACATAATTTAAGATTTCGACTGAAGGTGCTTTTCATTATTAAATCTGAACTTGAACCGACTCAGTTTATTAAGTTTATCCGTGCACTTAAAAGCCTCAAGATGCCGAAAGGTGACACCCGGGTCGTTAGTGACAAAACTTGTGTGAATGTACATAATTTGAATGATTCAAATTTAAGGTATCTATATATTTTGTAATGGAGGTATTTTATTATCTATACGTCATATAAGATTTACTTATAACACTTTTGTTAGTGTAAAACAAAATTTCTCTCTGATGTTGTACTAAAATAATACTTTGTTTAGATTGGCACTACATGAATTCAAAGTCCAGATAATATATATTTTAAAAAAAATTTGAATTAGCAAAAAGGATTTTAACAAGTTAACAATCAGCTGATATGTTTATTACACCTTGTAACTCTGTATGTTTTGCAAACTGTCAAAACTTCATCAGGTGGTTGTCGGCTGTGTTTATTAACATTACAATAAATGACTATTTAAACGATAATGGTACGCAAAAAAAGTTTTAAAAAATTCTTACATACCGTTAGAATGATGGGCGATTCGCTGTCTTACTATGAGTTACGTTAATTGTCTAATAACGTTGAAATGGTGAACACACCTGCCAGATGTCCTGGGCCGGATTTCAAGGACGTGTCCTGGTTTACGCCGGCCCGGGAATATCCGGGCGCACTTTTTGAATGACCTGGAAAATTCCAAAGCGGCAGGAATTTTCGACGGTCGCATTCAACGTTCCATTTTCAAAAAAGTAACTGATGTTTTACATTGACTTTCAGCTGGAGAGTGAACTGGCAAGTATCAACTTCCATGATACATTCGAATCGCTTTTTCAAAAGAGGTCTGGTCCTTCAGCGATACATTTGCAAAACAACAGCCACCCTGGAGAGAAACCTGTAACTGGGGAATGTGCAACAAGTGATTTAGTACCCCAACAAAATGAAGAAACACAGAAAAAAAAAGTTCCAGGTCAGTTCATGTGAAAATCTATTAAAATAAATAATCCTCATTATCAGTCGTTGCCAATTCACTGCTGAGTTATCATTTACACCAGGGTTTCCCAACCGATTAGACGTCAAATGCTTCAAGACGTCTTGCTTTAAGATTATCGATTTTTTTTTTATATGATGGCACAATACGCAAGTCAAAAAAAGTTGGGAAACCCTGATTTACACAATCAAATATTTCCAACAATATTACCCCAGATAGCACTAAAGCAAAATAAGAAAGAAAAAAATTGATAGAAATTTTGACCTACAATAACAGGCAGACTGCTCTGTCGAGTGTCAACATCTTTGACTTAGAACCCGGAGGTTACAGGTTCGAACCCAGTACAGACAGTTTTTATTCAATGATTTATAGATTTCTGTCCGAAGGCATAGATGTATGTGATGTCTTGAATGTCCCACTCATTCTTTTTTAAAAGATCATAATTTAAGCTATCATTGTATTGTTTTCATTTTTTTTTTCAGAAATCCAATGCAAAGTCTGCGACAAATTTTTTTCGAATGTGAAAGAGTTCCATGGACATCTGACGGCTCACTCCGATATCAAACTATGGATATGCTGTGAGTAATGATTTCTAAAAATAGTGTTTAGCGAGAGCGATAAAGTAGTCACTAGCAATGTTCCCTTCTAATTTTTCGATTGTGTGTGCGGACCATCAACTTCTGTGAGTAGTTTGAATTACTCGCAGTTCTCGTAAAACAATTTGATATATGTTCCATTAGGAGTCCATATGTTGCACATTGGGATAAGACAATCTTAAATCTACCGACAGACATTAAATATCGGAGATATGACTTTATATGAACTTTGTTAAGATATTTTTAACTTTTGGCATCAGTCCTAAAGATGATAATCAAAAATTGCTCAGTAAAGAAGACTGTCCCAAATATGTATTTTTTAACAAAAATTTTAGAACGTTATCTCCTATATATTCACCTGATCTTTTTTAGGGCCTGTGCATTTTAGTGTTTGTTCCATGTGGACCCCGGTTGAGAAACGCTGATCTAGAGAACTAGAACTACTAGAAAGTAGTCAGACAATTTTATAATAATATCAATAATTTAAAAAAACATGTAAAATTTATAAAATGTCAGTTACGATTTTCTGCCAGGTCCAATATATTGAAATTGTTTGTTTTCCAGCAATCTGTCCCAGAGAGAACTTTCTGAAGAAATCGTTGTTGACTCAACACAGCAGTGTGGTACATAAGAACATATATCAAAAGAGTTTCGTTTGCTCTGTGCCGCAATGCAAAAAGTTCTTTGTTTCGTCATCCCTCCTACAGCACCACGAGCGATTGCATAACGATGAAAGGTATACCAAGAGCCATCGTTTTCTACTCTCTACCGCCGTAATACTTCAATTTATATAATTAAATTCATTCATCAAAACAACCAACATTCGCCAAACGCCAAACATTCAGACCTCACAGATTCAATAATGAATTTTCCATCCCGCGGACCATGGTCTGAATTTTTTTTATTCAAAAACCATACAAATATATCATCGGTATACTGCCAAAAGACGGTTATGTAAAAAAATCTTGCTTTGATACTAAAGACAATGGAAATCAAAAAATCCACTGTTTATGTATGTATGTGATGTCTTGAATTCCCCCCTTCCACCCATCCTATCCTATAAACGGGGCGTATCGAGAGCGATTAGCTAACCACTAGTCCTGTCCTAGCCCTATCCTTCTATTCCTACTCTCTTTAGTAAAAGAGAGGTTGAGCAACTGAGTAACAAGCAGTTCTCGTAGAAACATACCTGTTGAGATAAACTCCATTAGGAGTCCATATGCTCCACATTGGGAGCGGACATGGTTTAAAAAAAAAAAAAAACCAATTCCCGAATTATCTTGTGGATGAATATTAAGAATAAGTAAGGCTGGGCTAGTTTGAAATAAGTCCCAAGTAAAACAAATTTCTTAACATTGAAACCAAGCTGGGCATAAAATAAAATATGACATACATGAAAACACCAACAACGAATAAATTACAGGCAAATTGATGTCAATCGGAGAAATATCTCAACTAAATTCTCCTTTTCTCTTTGCACACCAATACCGAACTGCGTTAAATTATGCTGGGTGGGCTAAAATTAAATAGCCCCTTCCATAAATGAAAACAGCAAATGCACATCTACTCAAACTTACATACAATATGACAATGGCGGATCCAGAAATTGTCCCAGGAGGGGGCCATTCAATTTGAAAATAAACATAATACATTAAAAAATAGATGAAAGCCTTTTTTACGCGATTTTTTTTTTGCGCGATTTAGAATTACGCGATTTTTTTGGACGGCACCGTAAAAAAATATTTTTTGCGCGAATTTGAAGAACAATTTTTTTTTTCATACATTTTAGATACTTTTTTTTACGCGATATTTTGATTTTTGGAACCGATTTATCAAATCATATAAAAGTAAGGTTTTTTTACGCACCACTTTCCTCCAATGTATCGCGTAAAAAAAGATTGGGTGTATATAAAAATAGTCAACACATAATTAAGTAAGTATGTATTATATAAAACAGTAAACTAAACAATTAAAGAGCCCATTTCAAAATAAAGTTTTAATAAATTAGAAAAATGGCAAATAAATTCTTCCGAGGGGGCCATGGCCCCCATGCCCCCCCACCTTGGATCCGCCGATGCAATATGTACTCTGTGGTTTCCTACACCTTATACATTTTTATTTCCAATTTAAATTTATGAGTTTATAATCACTAGCCGTTTTATCAATAGAGAGAGAATTTAGTAAGAATGTTACATTAAAATAAAGATAACATCATTTTTGTTTACTTATAACAAATTAAGTAATCTGATAATTGTTGCTGCACGTTTGAAATAAGTGAATGTGTTATCAGCTTCAGTCACGTTTCTGAAACAACTTTGCGGACCACCACTCGCCAAGAACTGTATTAAAATGTAACTTGTAGTGTTTTGGATTAACTTAAAAAAGTACATTCACAGAAACAAATGACAGTTGTCACAATTGAATTCATAGTTGAATAATTTTTTTTCAGGTCACATAAATGCAATGTCTGCGGAGTGGGGTTCTTCAAGAAATCCTATCTCAAAGAACATTTAATTGTTCACCAAGGTATGTGTATATGTCTGCATTACTTGTTTGAGAATAGGCGGTATCACAATGTACGTCATGCCATAAAGAATTTTATTCTATTTATTAAGTATGCATAGTAACGTTGCGAATAATGGCACCTCGTTATGTGAAACACTTGTTATGCGAAACAATGTTTCTCATATAAAACAATGTAAAATTCAATAATGCGTTCCATGCCGAAAATAAAATATTTTTGTAATTTTAACGATTCTTAAAAGAAAATTACACACTTATAAAATGTAAGCGTAAAAACCTGGAATGCGACTTTGATTTGCAAAAAAACAATAAAAAAAGTCGACTAGTTTATTAGTATGAATTTCTGACAAATTTCAAAATTTGGTCAAAATGTGACAGCATTGTCATTGAATACATTTGTAAAACGCATAGCCACCTCTTTATTAGGGTGATGCTTCTCAATGTACGATGCAAGAGTTTTCCATGCTTTTAGCATTTTTCTTATTGCGCCAGAAGATTGTTGATCTGCTTCTTCCTCCTTCCCCACTAACAAACTCTCCTCCATAACTTCTTGCTGTGAAAAAATGTAACCCCTTAAGCTCTTCGGTGGTCAGCTCTTGACTGTGCTCTCCTACAAGATCATCAATATCGTTGTCATCTACCCAGTCTCATGGTATTAGAGTGGACACTCACAGGTGAGTGATGTGAAGATGGGACTTTCTCTTTCTGCGTCACTCGTTATGCAAAATTTCGCTCGTTAAAGGAGCATTTTTTTCACAATATGTTTTGCTCGTTATGCGAATTACTCGTTATAAGAGGTGCTCGTTATTAGAGGTTCCAGTGTACAGTGTGCTTTGAAAACAGATACTATTGGCGAATACTATGATTACTGTGGTTCGAATCTGTCAGGAACATGTAGGCGAAAAAGTCGATTGACTAGTCCCTCATTGCGTCCAACATAAAAAAACACGATAGATCATGTGCTCGTTAATTTGTTTAATTTGGCATTACATAAATAATTTGCACTGCTTGCAGATATCACGAGTCATTCATGCAAGACATGCGGGAAGTCCTTCAAAGAACTGGCAAACCTGCAAAGTCACGAACGAACACATTCTGTCGCCAAGATCTTCAAATGTGACCAATGTACAGATGTATTCAATCAGGTGAGAGAAGAGCTAATTCAGTTTGTGTTTGATTCCGACTTTACAAAATGCATCTAACAATAGCTATGAACTATATCTTATAATAATTCTTTTAGGATTATTATATAATGTAACTACTTTGCTATCTTATTGATTCTCTTCAAATTTATTTTAATTATAATAAATATTTTCTAACAAAGATGTTTTGTAATTTTTAGGCTCAGCTCTTGAATAATCATAAACAGGAAAAGCATTCAAATATAATAATATGTATCCAAAATGATCAAATCAACCGACAGCTGGAGACCTTGAGTTACGATGTCAGTGCTTCTTCCTTCATACGAAATTTGCAGCAAATCCAACAACCGCACTTCACAACGTAAAATATTTTTTTATTTCTATTAATCAATGCGCTTAATAATATTATATGGCTGAATTTATTTCTCGAATAAATTTTCCATGACTTGACAACCTTAAAGCAACACCGTTAGTAAATGGTTTTTGGTTATGAGAGAAAACAACTGTGGGTCCTAGACTCTTGGCACTGAATTGAAGGATGCTCCTGCCGTTCTTATGGTGGCCATTCACCCGGGAACAAATGATCCTGAACATCTAGGTATGGAACAATGTCCCAGAACATTTTCTTGAACACACGAGGGGTCACCGAAACATCACCCGTTAAGGTTATGTTGGTCAGTGTTGCGTCCGAACGAACGTTATTTCATTTTATAGGATGCAAACAATGCACGTAAAGTTAATTACTAATGTTTATAAGCTTCCTAAAATGAAAATACAATTATTTAATCATCTACAATGACAGTTTATACACCATAGACTATAAACCATAGAGCAGTGTATGCCAAACTGTGTGCAACAGCAAACTAGTGTGCCGACACATTTTATTTGTGTGACGAAATGCCGCTTTGTTCGGGATAAATACCCTCGGCAGATTTGTCGAATATAATAGCATTGTCGACATAACCACGGGTTGGGAGCAATATGTATGATCACTTTTGGCTTTCCACTCTCCATATGCTGTCTGTTTTTTTGTTTCCGCCAAGCCCCACAATCACATAAAGATTGATTGGAACCATTCAAACTTATGAACTATGTCTTCCTCTATAACTTGCAGAGAACAGACGGCGAGCACTGCACCATGTGAGAAACTGTACCCAGATATAAATAGCCCAGCTTTAATGTACAACATTACAAACAATATCAATTTTAATCTTAAACCCAATCAGATTGCCACCGAACAAGGAGTCATCGAAGGCTTATACTCCAGCCTCGGGAACTTTTCACAGATGAAGTTTCTCGAGACTTCAGCAGACAAACCGAAGGCGAAGTTCGACGAGTGTAGGCTATTCGACGACGACGATGACGATGATGAGATCTCTATCGAAACAGAAAAGATAATCGAAGAATTGGACATTACAATAGAAGAAAACAGTCCCAATGATGATATCGTACAAAATTATAATCAACCGTATACCGCACAAGAAACGGGAATTAATATTATAAATGATGGTAAAAATAATATTGATATACTCGCAACACCGTACAATTTAGTGAATTTTGAACTTCTGGCGACACTCTCCGAAAATCACATCGACAATAATGAATTCTTTAATGTCGACGATTTGAATCCGTCGTCGTTCGCCGCGACGGACACTTTGACTGATTCAACCTGTAAAGGGAACGGTTCGGCGGCGCAGATTGAAAACACTGGGACCAATAGTATTTTCTTTGATCAAGACTTGATGAGTTTCTTGGAAACGACTGATATAGTAGAAGAATCTGCGCAAGCGGTCCATCTGCCCGTAGCGGCCGCGGAGCATTTGCAGATTGCGACGACTGGTAGTTTATATAAGAATGCTGTGAAGAGACCTGTCAAAAAACAGGAGGCCTTTAAGGCCATTAATAAAGCCAATACGGCCAACAAATCACTGTTGATCAGTAACAGTAATCATACAGGACAATCCAATAATCATAAGAATAATTTTAATAATATACTGAATATCAAAAGCGTTGTGACTAGTAAGACAATTGAGAATGAGAAGATTCTTAAACCCATATCTGACATACAAAAGGTGAGTTATCTTTCAATTGTTGAATTTTAAATTAATTATCCACCTGTCGCTCTTTGCGGTCAATCTATATCATAGTCCTCTGTATATCGACCAGTAATAGGAAGAAAATCATTACTGACAAATTATAAATTTTACAGGAGAAGGTAATTTTTAAATTAAGTTCGAAAAAGGAATTCCTTAAGGGTAAGAATCACAGTTTTCAGAGGCACCTATAATTAAGACAAATTATTAACCCTCCAAGGACGAGCGTGACCATATGGTCACAGTAAACACCGTTGTCAATTGTTCTCACTAATTGTATTATAAAAATCCAAAACAAACTGCTTAATAAATAATTTAGGTTCGTTTCAATCCTTTTACTTGTTGCGAGTACACATCATGCAATTATTTCAGGTGCCGCCCGATAACAACACCATATCAGAGGACCTGCTCAAACTGGTGCAAAAAAATAAAGTTCAGCTCTATGCTACCAATGACAAAGACACTTTTATCATAAGCATCAACAGCAACATGGAAGCCAACAGAATAGAGAAACTGATCAAAGACGGACTCCTGACAATAGACATTAACGAAGAAGAAGTAGAACCGGACAAAGACATAGACAATCAAATGATAAGCCCAGAGTTTTTGGATACGGCGACATGCGACACGATATTTAAAAATGTCGACCGCCTATTCGAAGACACAATCAGTTTGGCCGGAGACGATTGTGAAGCCGCAACGTCTCAGGAGAATAATTTTAATAATTTAATTCACGTTGATAATATGTTGGTTAAAGGCAAAGATAATCGTGACGAAGTTGTTATTGACGCAGTCCCACGTGTTGTCCAATCTATGGTACCATTGAAGGATATTAATGCAGCCGGTAATGACCCGATGGGTGACGAGACGAAGAAAAATTCCAAGGTCAAGGATACTGAGAAAAAAACACTTAGGAAAGTGTACGCCTGTAAATTGTGCAACAAGATCTTCAATAAGAAGGATAATTATCGATCGCATATGGGTTAGTTATAAATTGTTTTTTACCGCTTCAGTATCGTAAGGCCACTGGTAGCCGCTACATAGGCGCACCACTAATACTGTAAGGACACTTTGTATTAAAAATTATTCCAGTAGGAATTTTAACAATATTTCTTTTTGTGTGGCTAGCTACATCTATACACTATCTCTGCAAGAAAAATGAACCTTCTGCCGTTGGTTGATCTTATTGAAAAAGGTATTATTTTAGAAGTCGAGCGGTAGGTGTCACTAGGGCTACCACTTATGGTGAAATCGACATCCGTTCTTTTGTTTTAAATTTATACCTGAATTTCAAGAATTTGTCCCTTTTACTTTTTATATTTTTTTTTTTTTTATAAAAATGTAAAAATTATATTTATTTATGCTTGTGACAACCAACGTTCCTGCTAAGGTATGCATGTGTGCGCGCGCACACCTCGCAAGATGTGGCCGCACACATTTTTCCATCAGTCGCACAAACCCCACATATACATGTTGTACAATAGAGTTACATTTTGTATTTAGCGGCTTGAGATGAAGAATTAATTTATCTAGTGTCAGTAAATAGGTCAGAGAATAACTATCAACATATTTGCGCACATTTTTTATTTTACTGACAATTTACCGCTCACAAAAGTTGATGGTCAGCACACACACAGTAGAAAATTTAGAGGGAACGTTGGTGACAACCCTGAAAGAAAAATCAAATATACGAAATTTCGATAATGCAACTTGAAAAATTACAACTTGAAATATCATTTTCTAGGTAAACTTTTAACATAATGCATAAAATCCATGAGCCCTATTTTTAAAAAATAATTAAAAACATGTGGTATGTGAGTGTTCCTAAGCTTAAAACAACGCGGTACTGAAACGGTTAATGCAGTATGCAGTACATGTCATTATAAAAAAACCCAATATATAGAAATTTAGTTTTTGTTTCAAATCAATTTATTTCTTTAAATTTTAGTGTATTGCAGTGTTGTTAAATAGAAAACTGTAATATAAAATAAGTCAGTCACTAGATGTCATTTTTAAAACACGGCAATCCTGACATAATCATTCAATTTATATACACAGTAAAAAAAAATTGTAATGACAACCAATTTTGCTCATCGCAAGCATTTTTCACTCATTGGACGATTTCAATCCTGATCTTTTGATAAAATTGGATAATTAGTGCGATTATGTTTCATTTTTATAAATATGACTTTCTATTTTTTATTAACACCTTAAATATTTTGACATGACATTGCGTACTGAAGTATTGTTTCACATGAAAACGACATTACATGGCATTACAGCTGACTCCGATTCACACATGCACTTGACAAATAATAATACAATACACATTAGAAAACAAAAAAAAATATTTTTAACATTTCACAAATATTGTCGCTGAAAATGTCAATTTCACTGGGTAATACATTGATCAGCCCTTGAAATTGTTTAATTTATAATGATTTCAATTTAAAAAAGAATATTCTAAAATTTATTCTTCAGCTATATTATAAACTGTCTGTGGCAACACTCATTGATGATTCTTATTTAAGTGCTATGACGGTATTTTTAAAACCTTTATAATATATATGAATATTTTTGTTATGAACTAGTTCAACTAACAATAGAAGAACTAAAAATACATTCCTATTTAATATATGTTACAGACACTCAGATAGGTCAAAACAAATGTATTATGTTTTGTCATTATAGGGAGTCATGAAGGCTTTTCTCAGCGTCACAAGTGCGACGAATGCGATCAAAAATTCTCATGGCGGACCACGCTGACCAGACACAAGTCGGCTAAACACGGAGCGAGAACCGTTTGTCCCTACTGCTCGACTTCTTACACCACTCTATCGCAGGTACTTATGTTTTGTATCATATGGCTAGGACAGTCAATGACATTGACCACTGTGTATGTGGCTGAAGGGTTAACCCTTAAATGATATGTCATGATATTCTACTTTTAAATAAAAAATAATATTCTTATTTACAATGGGGTGGGTGTGTTCGCAGGGAAAATAATGTAAAAAAAAGTTGTCTGTTTTATATATTTTTATCCAAAAACACTTAAAATGCACTTAGGAATTAGAGGCATAAAACATGTTTTTCATACAGCTTATAAAAAGGCAACACTTAGAATACACAATTAAACTACTCAATGCTATTATGAGCCATGCTATTATGAACAATGTTTTTTTTTATTGTGAAAATTGTTGTTAAAAACGGTCAAAAATCAATGGCCGCCAAAACTACAGATTGCTCTGTTTGAATGAAGATTATAATGGTTAAACACGTGTAGACAAGACATCTATTGAAACAATATGAAGATTAAATATGTATTTTATCATTGGGCATAGCAATAAAAAGTAAAATCGATTTCTGTTTTGCGAAAAAGCCAAACCAAAAGTTTGTACTTTTCGTAGTTATCTATGCATTTAAGGGTTAAAGCGACAACTTTTCTGCTTCTTTTTCCAGACCCATCAGCATATCCACGAGGTCCATCTGCAGAAGAAGAAATTTAAGTGCGACTTTCCAGACTGCGGGCAGGCATTCTTCAAAAGCACCTACCTAAAGATACATTACAGGTTAGACAAATTATGCATCTTCGAATTCCATTACAGCAATGAACAATAGAAATATTAAGTTATACTTTAATATGGAAACGCGCATATTCTAGATGTTTTAGTTTTCGTATAAAGCATAATGATGTTTGTATTTGCTATCAACGTGCTTTTTTAAGTTGGTAAAAGATAAATGTAATAATCGTGACCATCTGTTGGGTACTATCCATAAGATATACTCAGCGGAACTGAGGAATGCTGGTATGTTGCGGGAGGAAGCAAAACAATTGGCGGGAGACAGGGAAATATGGAGGTGTACAAACGTTGACAATGGCAGTGCTCCGCTAGCAGTTTTAATAATTTTTTAGCACGTATAACTTTTAAGCACCCACTTTTATGTTATGTTAGAAGTTTACCTCTCGCTCTCTATGAAATATTGTAATTTATTGCAGAACCCACACCAAAGAACGTCCGTACAGGTGCCGACTGTGCGGAGCGACTTTCACTTTCTCGTCGCATCGTCTGCGACATGAACGCATACACCATACGCCACCACCGCTTCATGGGCAAAGGTGAATTATACGCCTAAACCAACCTACTTCATTATTCCTTCATTTTGATCATATCTGCAGACAGTGTAAATATAAAGGAGCACTTGAAATATTAGATTTTCTAATCAAACACACAATGTTTTTTGTACTTACAAATGAAAATCATCATGGTAATTTAAAACCTGTCAAGCTTGTTATGTCGGGGAGACAGGTAGAAAATTTAATATTAGAATCAAATAAATTATGACTAATAATTTGCCAAATGTCAGCGCCGTTAAGCACTCAGCGCAATAAAATTTGAGAGTTCCGACAAAACTGCCGGAACAGAACCGCTGTGACATTGTTGAGACATTACCACCAAAACATATCTCCTCATGACCAATTCAAATTAGAAATAAGACAATTTCTATTTTTACAAAATAATATATTTTAGATGTACAAATTCAAAGAAAATACTATTAAAGATAAACATACGTAAAAGTAAAACATAAATTCAATTTCAATATTACCATACAAAGGCAATTTTCATTTTGTTTCGGCACTCGTTTATCAATCCTAATTTTATATTTTGAAATACATTATTTGATATTTCATAAAATTACCTGATAAAACATCTTCTCTCAGTAATTGATTTCATCTTTTTACATGTCTACCAATTCAAACATAATTAAAAAAACATTCTTTATAATGTGAATTTTTCTTTTTTCAGAATTGTGCGCTGCAGTCAAGTGAATTTTGGCAACAACAACATCCTTCCCACTCAGTGGAATATAAAAAGTCATTAATTTTTTAAAATATATAATATGTATTCATCAATGTCAGAATTTCAGTGTTATATGTAATCATTCATCAATAAAGTATATATTTATCTCTTATTGTACTAATTTCTTTATAATTCTTGTAATAAACCCACCCGACACAATACATGATTCGCTGCCAAGATGTAGAGTATCTTTGTTGGATTGTTTTTGTTTAATGTCTGTCAAATACCTTGTACTCACATTAGACTCGCGATTAAACTTTAACAGACATAGCTGTTAAAAAAACTACAGGCACCAAAAATCACAGGTATGTTATATCTGATGATAGGTCGTAAGAGTAAACTTTCCGTGAAAAGTAAACTACTACTACGAATCACTTAAAAACTCTCCAGACAAAACAAGACATTACGCATGATCGTGGATGCTCCCTGGTACATGTGTAACACGACATTACACAGAGACCTCAACGTCAATTCCAATCACATCGCAAAGCTGTCCAAGAAATTTTACAGCAACATGATTGATCATCCTAACCCAATGCTAAAAGCATTACATGACAGTTACGTAGACAACCCCGAGGGTCCTTTTGCTCAAACCCATCTTAACCCCTCTTACTTCCGCCATTCCCAATCTCACCTACCCGGTTGACGACGTCAAACCTCAGACAGATGAAAAGGACACTGGTCACTAATAATAAGAATCAAACACGCATCGAAGAAGGGAAACAAATAAAACGATCATAAAACATGAGCTGTTCTCTCTGAGTATTTATTTTTATTGATGAACAACCTGTACACTAGAAGAAAATTTCAAACAATTGTCAAAAATCTATACGTATTCACATCAATTAAAATTATTAGTTTCTACAAAAGGAAGAGGAACTTGCATATTACATTCACATTGTATTTAAAAATAAATGTTGATGCTTATTCCATGTCAGTATTTCTTGTCAATAAACCATAAATCTTTACATAGAAAACAATATTTTAATACAGGAAAAACTATAGTCACTATTATTTATAGCATAAATTCTGTATTTTTGTATATTTCATCACTTAAAAATTGTCTTATCATCAAGATTGAGTGCAGTGGTTTACAGCGACACCTAAGACAGTTAAGCATTTCTTATTATTATATTCCAATATTTTTTTCTGTAAAAAATTAAGAGGTAGCCAGCGGTGCCAGCAAATTAGAGGTTGTACTGTATGAATGTTATGAAAAGCAGTGTGCTTTTGTTAGTCTCTGACAAAAATCTAGTCCAGTGGAGAGGAACCTGCGGCCTTTTGACTTGATCAAAAAATTATATGCAAGCGTTCAGAAAAAGAGCGTTATCGACCCATTATAATATGTTTGACAGTCGAAAAAAGGGGGGGGCGGTGTCAACGTTTTCTTTACTGCAGTCATATGTTGAATCAGATAAATGAATGTGGCCTTTTGAAATGAAAAGGTTCCCCACCCCTGGTCTAGTTTGACAAGTGATATCTAGTTATAAGTACTTCATTTAGAAAAAAATATTTGAAAACGCTCTGTTTTTATGATATTGAAAAAACTACAACAAATATCATTTAAGCAAATTTTACTTTTTATTCTGCGTTTTTTCCGGGTTTGTTCCAGGTTTTTTGCATCTCTAGTTACAATACATCAAAAATAATATAACCGTCAACTGCTTGTTGTTTTTTGAAATTAAGATTGTTATAATAAAAGAATTTACTAAAAAAGGCATGTTGCTTCTACTTTTCACACAATAATATTAACGATCTCATGTAACAAACATTTTTATCAATAGTCTTTTTATAATCATTATTAAAAAAATGTTTAAAAGAAACATTTAATATAGATATTTTATGAATTTAAACTCTGTTTAAATTAAATTATATTTAAGATTTGATGAGGTGCTTGGTGGAATTTATATTAATTTGAATCATTCAAATTTTTTACACTCCCAGATTTTGTCACTAACGTCCGGGTTCGCTTTCGGCATTTCAGGCGTTCAAGCGCACGGATGATCTTGATACTGACGCTTAGTAATGGATGTTCGTGTGTATATATTAATAATTGGTTCCGATATGTAGACGATATTATTGCTTGTTTTATGGAAACGGATAGAAAAATAACTAACTTTCATAACTTTATAAATTCATTAGATAAAATATTATAATTCACGTTAGAAGTCGGAGGCAAGAATATTAACTTTTTGACTAAATATTAATATTGAAAACGTCTTCACGTATTTAATATATTTTCGGGAAGCCTCGTTTTCGGATACAGTGATACATAAGGATTCAAGCACCATTTTCTTATAATACTAGGATTTTTGTTCATTCAGATATTATCGATTGTGAGTGTTCTTTGGAATGAAATGAACTTGTAATATCGAATTAAAAAATCATAAAACAAATTCGCCATCAACTATGGATACGATATGTCTTTCTAGACAATCGTTTATCAAAAAAACAAACTAAGCTTGCAGTAAATGGTATTTCAAGGTACATTGTCTAGAGGACATGGACATACTAGGTATTGGCGTGAATCTTTTATTTTGGAAATTACTAGTCGTAAAATTAAAAAACAAATAGCTGATGTGTTAGACAGCCTTTTATGTAAAAGCGTTTAGGCAAATTATTTGTTAACAATAAAGATAAAATACAATTACCTAAATTATTTCTGGAATTATAGATTACAATGCTCTTGTTGTATAAATTTATATATCGGCAAACAGAAAGGACTTTAAAAATCAGGTATTAGAACATATGGAGCTTTAGACTGAAAAAGGAAGTCTCTTTTGCTAATCACTTAATTTCGGAAGGACACGTGTTCAATCAGGAACAGTGGATAAAATGTACAACCAAATACGGACAGTCATAAGCTTTTTTCAGGGAATTTTTTTTTTTTTTTTTTTTTTTTTTTTTTTTGCTGAAATTAAATGGGCACAGTTACATTAGTCTTCCGTTTTTGAAACGAGATATTAGGCCTTCCAGGGTCTCCGCTTCTATACCCTATATAAATAATATCATAATAATTATCATAATACTTTGCCGACAAACAAATAAATATATTTCTAAATACCATCACGACTCTAATCTTTGGGATTTCCCTTGAGCTTACCCTTTTCGCAGCGATGGTTTAGACTCAGTGAGTACATTTATTATTTTGTTCACGAAACATCCATTTACTAAGCGTCAGTTAAAAGTTCATCCGTGCGCTTGAAGCTTGAAGATGCGAAAGGCGATTCCCGGGTCTTAGTGACTATATCTGTGGGGAGTGTACATAATTTGAATGATTCAATTTTTTATTCATGTATTTGTTTTTATTATTATTCTATTACAAATAAAATAATTTGAGCTTCTGTAGCAAAACATTTTCATATCAACAAGGCTTTGTTCATGGTGCAAGATAACCATGTTGCTCTCAATTTTTTCGATTTGCTTTAGTAGAATTGCTACAATAATATCAGAGACAATATAATTAATATTTATTGTCTATAACTTTTTTGTTATTTGTGACATCGCGACATTTTTACCCCTTAAAAAATAAAAACATGGTGTGATAATGTCGGAATAGCAATGGAATTAGATGTGTTTTTACCTAAAATGAATCTTAACTTTTCATCAATATGTAGAATATGCTTAGAAGAAGGCATTTTGAAGTCGATTTTCAAAACCATTCGGAAATCGGAAGTGTCAAAAGCGACTTGTTCAGAGATGATCGTAAGGTGTGCTTCGGTTACGGTAGGTAGTTGTATTATTTTAAATTCCTTAATTAGTAAACGTTTACGATGTGCGCGTCTGAAGCGGTTAGTAGTCATAGCGGTATTACACCAAACGGACCTACAAGGAAAATATATAAATTTAAAACCGCTCTTCGAAATTTGCTATTTAACCTAAGTACAAACTTTCTATTCACAGTTAAATTTAAAATGCATTGAGAATTTATTGCATTGTATTTTGGGTAAATCTGTCATATAATATACCACGTTTATTTCCGCGTTAAATTTAAAAATGTAGCTAAAAACAACACCATGATTTGTTAAATTGGCGTCAACTAAAATTCGATGTCTTTTGTTTTTTTTTCTCCTAAATCATGTTTTTTGTTTCAGGCCCACGAAAATGATGGCCTACCTCAACAAATATGCACCAAATGCGTCTCCAAATTAAAAACAGCGTTTGCTTTCCGCGCGAGATGCGAAGAATCTTTCAATCTCCTTTCAAAGTACACACAAACTGAACTCAACAAGCCTCACATCAAAGCGGAACTGTGTGATGATTCAGCCTACAACAGCATAGAAGCGGCAAGCAACTTGGAGATCAAATACGAAGATGTCGAATTGAAAGAAGAAAAACCCGAAAATGTCTTCGAAAGGTTGGAGTTACCCGTCGACGATATCAACGACAGTATCGAAGCATTCGAAGTAGATGACTATCCGTCGTCGGAAGACCCCGATTATGAACAGGAATCGATTAGTATAGCTGACAAAAAATTGTTCAAAAAACGAAAGAAGAAGACGAAAAGGGACTTGGAAATCGTCATTAAATCTAAGTCTCACAAACCCAAAGACAAGAGTAAAGAGATCTTAGGTATCGATGTTAAAAGCTTGAAGATAGGCAACGGTCAGTACCAGTGTAATCAATGCCCTCGTATTTTTATGTCGAAGAGAGGATTCATCAGGCACTTGGAGAAACACCTCGGTATCAAGAGCTTCTTCTGTGAAATATGCCAGAAATGTAAGCAATTTATTTTTATTTCATATTATTTTGTTGTAGTTTTTACTATATAAGTACGGTAGTGGCATTTAAAATTCTACCTAGTCAAGTTTGATTGTCGTATTGGTATGACAGAATATTTTGTTATCAATTACTGTTCTTAATTGAATTATTAATATTTCTTCGGATACGGACACTTATAATATTTATCAGTGATTTTTGGCAGTCGCATTATTTTTATTAGTTTTTGAAAATTAACAAAAGAATTTTTCAACGAGGTTCATATTTGTAATTAAACAACCAATTTTCAATTCAGTCAATACTCCTGGATTCAACATCAGTAAGCACACCACATACCCAAAGATGAAAGGAAAAATGATCCAGGGCCGATTTGGAAGTTATAGCTTAACAGCTTAACGACCGCGGACGCGTATTTGAGTCTTTGAAAAACAAAGGTTTCTGGCTGGCGGACTTATATATGCATATAGGCGAAGTATCTGGAAGCTAAGAAAATTAAATTTCGTAAAGATATCTCAATTTGCTTACAAATTATAGTGAATTTAGTAAAATTACAATTTTTGCGAATTTTTCGCGGAAAAACCTGCGGTCGTTAAGCTGTTAATGATAATTATTTAAAAATAATAATGAATTTGTTCATTTTCATTTAACGGTGCGTTTTATAATTAAAAAAAATATTTACTTTAAATAATGAGTAATATTTTTCCCAGATTGTCCAATATTGGCCCATTTGTGTGTAGCAATAATAAATGTTCAAATAATAATAGTTCTGCTTTTGATACCAGACGACTCAAATAAGGGTTAAAAATAATTTCGCTTGTGGATTGTGGATGGTTTTCACAAGTGAAAATGGTCTAACCGAAAATTCATTTAATTCTAAACCTTAATAAAAATAATCAAAACATATGAACAAACCTAATTTAGTAAAAAAAATAGCACACTTCTCAAAAGACTGGTGTCTTTCATCTTTAAAAGAGAGAAGAGCTCTTGCTTTATTTCTCTTATATTTTGATGTTGTTTTTTGATTGTTTTATTTATTTTTTTCCCTTCGGTATCTGTTTGATTGTTATTATTAGTTATGGTCAGTGTCCTTTTCATCTGTTGGGGGTTTAACGTCGTCAACCAGGCAAGTGACATAGGGAGTAGAGGAATCACATCGTGATTGTGGATGGGATCGATATCAAGGTCTCTGTGTAGTGTCGTGTTCAGCACGTACTAGGAAGCGTTCACGATTCCTGCATGTGCCCATATGTGGTTAATAGTCTGTTTTATGAGAAAATATACGAGAATTTAACCAACAGAAAAGAATAATCAATCACTTAATAACAGTATCAGATCTGAACAGTTCGCCATTATTACATTGTTAAGTCCACTTGCTTTGTTTCTTTGAAAAGCATTAACCGAGTAGTGTTATGAACTAGTGTAGTGTTAGTGCAAATTATTAATTGTCTTATTGTATTCCGAACAGATTACGCGAGAGAATGGGTCCACATGCAAACGCATACACGTCCACGCAGCAAGAGCTTCCAGTGCGAGCATTGCACAAAACTGTTTGAAACCAAAGGCGCCCTCAATACGCACATGATCGTTCACAGCGATGCCAAACCACACGTTTGCGATGACTGCGGGAAGTCTTTCAAGCGAATGGATCGACTCACGTTTCACAAGTGAGTATTTCCTCATCGTATAATCTTTGAAACTCGATACCAATCAAGTTAACTTTTCTTCAGTTTGATTGAAGTGTCTTTCATATCATTTCGGCTGTTATACTTCTGAATGCTTAAAACGCAATCAACTATAATAATTACTGTAAGAACCTTATTTCAATTACTACATGCTTATTATACGTTGGCAGTTGACACCGCCTTATGGTAATGCTACATCTGAATCATGATCAATCTCCCTCTGCTCTTGTGGTGACAATAACCAAGATTCAGAGCATATTCTTTGGGATTGTCCGATTGTGTCCATAGAAAGAGGTATTTTGTTTTCATCGTGTGGAAATAACCGTGACAGTCCTACCGGACATCCAGATCTAGTTTCGTCACTTAAAAAATTTGCTACTTCTTTTGGAGAAAACAATTGTATTCCCTGCCCTTCACCGCTTAATCCTTAATCAAATCTGTTATCAAAAGTTGTTTTATTATTGTTGTCAATTAATTGCTTCATTATTACTAATTACTTTGTTTATTAAAGTCATTCCAATTTTATTTAATTTAACTTTGCTAATATTTTTATTTTATTTATTGTTGCATATCAAGTTGCTTTAAAAAAAATGTAACTCAAATTGAGGTGATTTTATCTGCGGTGTGATACAGAGGAAAAAAAGTTTATTTAATAAAAAACTATGCCTTGATCAATCAATACATAAACAGGTCTTGTCACTCGTTGTTTCATATTGCTTTTTTTTTATATTAATCATCACTGAAAACAATGCAATAGAAAAAAGGCTACTTTTAATATCATTCGTTGAATACAAAAACATGTTCAAACACTCTCAAAGATGAAACTGTACACTGAGTCACCTATATCCAAATCAAACACTTTATCCTTTGTCATTCGTTCATTCGAGTTGTATTACTGCGTAACGAGAACAGATAACTCACAGTTCAAGTCTAATTATACCTTCCTTGAATTATTTCTTTTCTCACTCTTGTTTTCGGATCAATCCTGCTGTTAAAAGATCAGCGCAAGAGACAGAATGCTGGTAATTTCACTACAGTGCTAGTATTTTTATCAAGACGAAAGAATGAGTAGGTTGATACAAAGATTAGTTTGTTTTTTGATGTCCATTCCTTAACAATTCATGTCTAGTGAATGCGTGAGTTTTATTTCCCATAATTTAGAAAATAAACAACGAACAAACAAATATGTACTCATACAGGGAAAGGCGTACACAGATTTTAGAACAAGACAATTGACAGGGTTATAATATTCTGTTTTGTCTTTTTGTTTCAGGAAAATTCACTCCGGCATCAAAGAATACATCTGCCAGTTTTGCTCCAAGGACTTTTACATGCAGAAGAATCTTTTAATTCATATCAAGTATGTAACTTCGGTAAATACTAGCTTTTTATTCAAAATTTTATAACCTTAGACTACATACGTATTTGCCAAGATAACATTGGTGCTCAAGACTTCATAATAAGTCATTAATATTTTTCACTTTATGCTACTACGTCCCAAATTAAAATAAAAACCTTTCGGCAGTACGAAAATGTCACCATTTCTTTTTTTGCTTTTTTACCATACCAAGTTATACAATTTGTTGTGATAAGTGATTGTCTTTAAAATCATCGGAGTCCAGAATCAGTTGTAAGTCAATCACATTATTTATTTATTAAATAAAGGATAAGTAAGCATCGTTGCTCAGAATTGTATAACATTAAAGGCATGACAACATCACAGATGTCCAAGCCCTAAGTTAAAGAATACGTGTAAAATATTTAATAAGGGATTCCAATTCAAACCCTTTGTGTGTAGATAATATCTCTTTGTTTCATTCTGCAGGTACAAGCATACAAACGATAGGCAATACCAGTGTACGCTGTGCGAGAAAAAGTTTGTCACCGGAAATTGCTTGAAGATACACGAACGGAGACACCTCAGCATCAAGAATTACCAGTGCGACCTGTGCGACAAGACCTTTGTCGCCCAGTCGTAAGTTCATTACTCTTTCAATTTTTTAACTATTAGTTGGTTTAGTAAGTTGGCGTGATTTAAATAGATGTTAAATTTGTCAAGTTTATTATCTGCTAAAGTGAATGATTTTCTGTAGTTTAATTTAATTGAAAGAAGAAAAAAAACATTCGCCTGTTTCTTTACGACTCCACTATAACACGTGAGATAGTAATAATTTCTCAGTGTTTTCAAATCATTTCTTCTTTTTCGCTACCTAGGCGAAGAGTGCTTTCATGTTTCCCTGTCTGCTGCAAATTGCTTTGCCTCCTCTCCTTAATCTCTTGAGTTCCTCTTAAAATCAAACTACCTCACCACCATTTTCCGACACTAGCATCTATTCTCAAAACTCAGTATACAGTTTTTCCAAGTTTTTGTCAGGTGCCATGATTTGTTACCGTAACGTAGCACTGTACCTAATCGTGTACAGCTGTGTGTTCCAGATAGTTCGTAGCGAGTTATATGTGGATCCAGCTATTTCAAGGCGAATAGCAAGCTCTTTTTTTGTGCTAATGTCATCGGGGATATGTACATATTGGTATCACCGGAATTAGCTGTCAACACTTTCGATAATCTGTCCCGCGCCAGTGATTTTACTAAAACTTATTATGTGGAACAACAAAGTTATCTAAATTCATTTTATCTTTAATATTTTTCTTTCACAGCGGCTTGCAAACTCACCTGAAAATGCACACGAAAGAGAAACACCACCCGTGCAGAGTCTGCGCTGTCAAATTCAAGAGGACCGATCACAGAAACCGGCACGAGATGACGGCGCACGGTATGGATTTCAGGAAGCAAAAGACTATCTGACCATTGGGTCTGGAAGTAATACAGAACGGTTGACGTATGTCGCGAGACGATTTATGGTGCCTTCTGGTATTACTGGGTAATTTTTTATGTACATGTTTTATTTTATTGTTACAGATTATTATTTTATTGTTACATGTGAAACAATACAGCCAAATGTTGTTACAATTAGGATGCAATAATTTAAGTCTATTTTTTTTTTTATTTATTGATTTGGCATTTACTTGGTAGAACTCCATTTTAATAGGGTAAAAATATCAAGGTATTTCAGTTCTACAATTATTTATATGTTATATGTTGATAGCTATTTCGGCTTTCGATGGCGTAGTAATTTAAGTCATTTTTTTTTTTATAAATCGTCGCGTTGGGTAAACAATGGTTCAATCTAAAAAAACTAAAACTGTGCAGGAGAAGCATTTTAAGATTTCAGAAGATGTAACTTTTTGTAGAAACGATATTTTAAATTAAATTTGAATCGTTATCACAAATTTGAAGCGTTGTCAGTCGAAATCTTAAATTATTTAGAAGTATAAATGTATTCAGAATTAAGTGTATATCTTGCATATTAATTTTATTTCAATGTCATAATTATATTAGCAGATTTAAACTGCAGATAGAACTTCGGTGCTGTCAAATTTTTTTGAATGGCTGAAAGAAATCTGCGGATATAAGCTCGATGCACTAATTCCTGTTGACATCGGCCATTTTTTTAAAATTTCATAAACAATCTGTATGAGGATTTAACTAACTCAACACTCAACAATATCATGTCTCCCTCTCTCTTATGTACGTTACTACATTTATTTCATTCGCACCTGGGATACCAGTAGGAAACACACCTATGTATCTATGTGCGCGAATGAAAGAGTAAACCGTTTTTCTGGTTTTCTACACGCTGATTTTTTAATTATGCATGCAGATGATGAGTGAGTGATGGGATCGCAGGGGAACTAGGGTGGATTTAGAAGGAGAACTCTCCGTGGCCGTGCTATGTCTGTGTGTGGGTACTCAACGATTACGTTGAGTAGAGTTTTGATGGTGTCGTTTGGGTGATCCGCCATGTCCCTGTAGAATTTCTTCGACAGCTTCATGACGTGGTCGTGAATCGGGTCTATGCTGGTGTATCTGTGTAACGTGGAGCCTCGCACAAATCAGGGAGAGCCTTGTTTTGTATTTGTGTTTGCCCATATTGGGCATGCGTAGGTCATGATTGGTCGGTAGCTTGCTTTTTAGGGCGAGTTTACTTATGTGTCTGATCTTAGGGTGGAGTTGGCCCGTGATTCGTGGCGCCTGTTTTTTTTTTTTTTTTTGCTGCTATGTGACTGCAGAAGCTTAGTCGCGAGTCTAACGTGGGTCCGAGGTGTTTTACGGGATCCGTATGCGCATCCGGATGCATTTAATATTCTTACTGTGTCTGTTAGTTCTGCGATTGAAAGTGACTGCGATACTCTTTTCTGGGTGAATCTTTATGCACCAGGCGTGTATGTCCGCGCTTGCTTTTTGTACAAGTGCGTTGGCTATGTTTCTTTGATGCGATCTTGCTAAGATGGCTGTGTCGTTTGCGTATTGTGCGACAATTTTTTCTTTGCTACCTGATATGTATTCGGGTTATTGTGCATTATTAATACATCCTGTTATGCCTATGTACACTGTTAAGACTTGTTTAATGCCGTTACGAAAATCTTCACGTTTGATATACATTTAGAATTATAATGTTTTTTTTGCTCCTAACATTGGTTTTTTTAAGTTTATACGCGAAGTCATGGACATTACTAATAAAACAAGTCACGGTTCTAATCAGCCGATGCAATGTTCTGATGGTGATATTGAATCTATCCCCTACATCACGAAATGACGCTGTTTGATAGCCAGCAAACAGTAGAAATATTAAAATTTGACAGAAGGCATTCAATTTTTTACCACCTCCTTGAGAGCTGTTGATGAAGTGTTCTGAATTAGAAAATCTTTTTGTCATCTCTCTATGCGTACAATGCGTGACACACGTAAGTGCATAATAAATTGGCTATCAATGTACCCTTTTACAATTCTCTCTTATTTAGTGTGGGTTCTTATTAAGTGGCACATTCTCCCTACATTCATTCAAATATAATTCACCGTCGTCAGACCAAACTAATGATAAATTTGAAGAGGTCTCTGATGACTTTTGTTGTGCGACATCTTCAAAAGGATCCAATTCAATATAAAATAACTTTAATTGTTCCACGTATTGTGTTACTAATAGTGACACGAGTTTCGTCTCTTTCAGAGGCATCTTCAGACTATCTTACTATCACAAAGGCTGTTTGAGTAATACAAATGTACAAAAGTACAAATGATTTTAATATTCTAACATGATATATTATAAAAACGGGAAGCAAGGATGGGAAGACAGAAATGAACAAACAATAATGATAACATTACAACATTGTCAACTAATGAGTTGCATCAATCTGGAAGGGTTAATTTAGGAGTGGCAAGCAACCTGTCCTATTTAGGATATTATTTAATAATACATCTTTACTGTTGATGCTTTTATTTATTTCTAAAAATTCTAAACTATTCATTTTTAAACCCTTTTTATTTACTCGATGGAGTATTTCTACGTTACTACTACTAAAATTATGATCGTTTTCTATTAAGTGATTGGTAAACTCTGAAAAAATATTACTTTTAAGACATCTTATGTGTTCTTTAATTCTAATATTAAAGTTTCTAACTGTCTGCCCTACATAAGAAGCTTTGCAGTCTCCACAAGAGAGGCGGATAGACACCGCTCTGTGACAATGATTCTACGCGATCTTTACTGTTTAATAAAATTTTACCCAAATTATTAACGGTATAAAACGCGGGTTCTAGGTTTTCTAGCAACAATTTAGCTATCTTTGATGAAGTGTCTCCTAAATGAATGATTTTACGCCAGTTTTAATGTTATAATTTGTTTGGCTTTCTATTGAAAAAATGTTATCTATTGTTAGTTTTTTAACTTTCTTTCCTTCAAGCAAGTTAATAACTACATCGGTGCTCTTACCGTTATTAACTGCAATTTGTTTAATAATATTTAATTCATCTTAGTCTAGAGTATCTTACTATCTCAAAGGTTGTTTAATTAATTAAGTACCAGTGATTTTAATATTCTAATGGTACAGGTTGTCCTCGATTTACAGAGGAATAATATAATATTGATTCATTTGAATTATTGTATTAAAAATGGAAATTTCGATATAAATGTTTTTTTTTGTATGGATTCGACTTACAACTAATAGCTTCAGGAATGTATCTCCGTTGTAAGTCGAGGTTTTTGTGTATTCAGTAGAGTGCCCATATCTACTGCCAAAAAGTTTTTAGACACATCCCATTTTGTTATTACTTGTTACCAGCAAATCGCACGACAATTATGTTTGTTACATATTTAGTAATGTCTTATTAGAGATAGCTGATGGCAGTTCTTGATTCGGTTGTCAGTGCTTGATATGTAGGGCCCCAGGTGCTTAAGCCATCCATTTCAGTGATGAGGAAAGAGTCCCAGCCCATAAAAAGCTGGTTGTCTTTGATGATTGATTTGCACATGACACTAGAGTGAAATTTGCCAGTTTTATGTGAGTCAGCTTTGTGGCTGAATCAGATTCGGGGATCCGGCTCAGTCAAACCTGTCATGTGTTTTTTCAACTCTCCTTAGTTCATCTTCCAAGAGAATGGACGGCATTTTATTTATTTATTTATTTACATGAATGTTGCAAAAGATTGACAAATTATAACTTTTATACTGTGGAAAAAAACAGAATGTAATTGAATTAAAAAGGAAGTCTAACTGTATTCGTCGAAACTCGTTCACGTCCACGTGGAATACGTCAACAGCCGAAGCAATATTGTTAAAGCTGGTGCTATATTTTGTGAGAAAAACAATTCATGTCCATGATTTCTCAAAAAATGATCAAGAACATTTAGTTTCACATTCTTAAGAATGGTGGAATTCTCATTTTGGTCTCGTATATGCCGAAAGAAATATATGTCCACGAGCACTCATCTTCGAATGTTCAAACTATTAAAGGTTAGCATGCCAAAGAGAAATTTAAACGGATGTAAATTGTGTGTTTGTTTGGCAATAAAATGATAATTTTACTTGCGATTCGCTTTAACTTGAAGGTAATCAAGGTGTCTTCGCCTTTATCACCTATTCTTTGATAAATGAGTGATGTATCCAATTTTCGGCCTTTCATATAATTCCCGATATACTAGAAGTGATCCCTGCCTTAAACACACTTCGACTTAAGTTTCACAACTGTGAAATTAGCACATTTCAAATAATTTTCTCCCCTTGTTTCTGGGTGGAACAGATTAAACTGAAACTATTGTTATCCTTTTCACCACCCTTACTTCCTCAAACGGCGACTCGACGTTTTCTAAGTACAGTAGACCATTATTCCACTGGCCGAGGAGTCGCCTCTGCAGCCGGTATAATATGGGCTGCATCAGCTTTTTTCTGCAGCTCCTTTTTTTGCCTCGGTGTTCACCGTTTCACGTCTTTCGACTGCGCTCGGGTCTGAATTTTACCAACAATATTAATCAGTAATGACGTCGTTGTATTTGATAATGATGTCTTTGCTTATTGCATATCATTAGTAGTCTCTTTTGTCGCTTGCGCATGAATTTTTAAAACCGTCGAGTTTTAGATTATTGTAATCTTTTCATATAAATTCGATATTATTAACTTTTTTCATTCATTTTTGGATCAAAGAGCTAATACTTTCTACAATATCATTAATAAAAATCAGAAACAAAATTGGGCCAAGATTTGATCCTTGCGGTACGCCAGAATATGTTGGGAAAACATTTGATACGCACCCAGCGTAATCATCATGTCTTTTCGTATAAGATTTTCTAGCATTTAAATTTTTCAATATATCCTGTAATAAGTTGTGTTTGCTAACGATCTTTATCGGTTTCTCTTGAGCCCCAACGTCTTTCTTTTGGACATTCGGGAACAGAGAAACTTCCCTACCAAGATTTGATCTGCGTCCAGAAATACAGGAGACAGACTCAAAACTGAGCATGCAAACTTTCTTTTTTTCACCTGTAATATTTATTATAAAATAAGCATGGTCCTTTCTTGCAGATGTGCTTGATTATTACGCCTGACGCGTAACTTCTTATCAATATCCAACAATTTTAAAATATAATTATCTTGTGATACTTTGGCCGTATTCATATGAATGTTGGAGAAGAAAGGCGATTAGTCTTCGGAGAGATTTCTTAAGCTTCGAATCTTATTATCTAGCTAGATGGTTGCGTACGTTTCCATACCTTCAATTCGCTTAACTTCTTCAAAATATTCAGTAATCGGGGTCATAGCTCCCACACCTGGAGACAGTCAACGAAATAGTACGTTTTGCACAATAATGGGTTTTCAAGTTTAAAAATTATGGTGTTTTAGTGCCAGTCCTTAGGCTTGAATTACCCAATCTGCATACCTAATTCAATATCGCTCATAGTACCTTATGCATTATAGCCCCACAATTGAGAATGTAATTTTTATATGAGAAAGAACTTTTAAATCACATGTATTTTTTTTATATATGATTGAGGGTAACTGGATAAAACAGAAAGTGACAAAACAAAACAAATTAAAAATTCAGAACAAGTTTCCGAACTCTATGGCATTGCACCTCTGTCCATAGATAACTTAACGTCTGATAGTATGGTTAGATAGAACACTGTTAATCTTTCTAATGATACTTTGGCAAAGGTGAAAGTAGCACCCTTTTACTTCTGCTAGCGGAAACGCAACTCCAGCGGCAGACATACATGCCTTTTCAAAGTCTAACAAAATTTTTTGGAATGCTATATTGAGTACCAATTCTTTAGAATGGCGAACATTCTACAATATTGTTTATTGTTTAAAAATCAAAAGGACAGTACATGGCATTTCAGCTTACGCCAGTTCACCATGCACTTGACGAATATAATTAATTTAGAACTTCGACTGAAGGTGCTTGATGGAAATTTAACTTTAGATTAGAAATATTTTTTTCATAATGTACGTTTCCATTATAATGTTGGCCGAACACGATGAATATAATTAAAATATTTAAAAAAAAAAAGAGTACATAATAAAAATATTTAGGACATACAAAATCAATGAATAAAAAAGTAAAACATAACGAACAATTCACAAATATTGTTAATAAAAATGTCCACTTCTCTAGGCAATGAGTTGATCAGTCGAACAGCCGTTGGAACTGGCGACTCATACGTTTTACTCGAGGAATACGTTTTCAGAAACAAAATTTTCTAGTAAATGTTTCACCCTCGTAAGAATAAATTGGGAGCATGTAATTTAATAGTCATGAGAATTTCAGGATTATTAACTCGGCCCCGAAGAAGAAGAGAAAAATGCTTTAAGTCTGAAAACGATCTTCGAGCTTCAAGAGAGTGAAATGACAGCATTCCTAAAAGAAATTTGGTGGAGTAGTATTCCTTTAATAAATTATCAAAGGGAAAATATTTAAATTTTTTGAAATAATAATATCTTAAAGATGTCTCTGTATTCTTTTTATTCATAAGAAAATTTACACACATGGATGATAAGAATTATCAATTCTAGCATGCCATGTGTAGAGCTGGTAAAACATGCTGGGCGCTTTATAGAATATCCCGTTAGGAAAAATCAAGTCTTTATTCAATTCAGAGAGCATTTCATCATTCCCAATTGGCCAATATCTGTTCTGCGTTCGGCTCCCGTGTTGTACAAAATTAAATCATTATATTTATCTAGGATTAAAAAATCCCTTGAAGTGGGATTGGGAATGTGATCTGCCACCTTATGGTTAAATAAGGTTCTGATCCTTATCCCGATATCCTGAAATGATATCCCGATATCATTTCTCAGAATTGCACCAACCCCCGTCATATCTCGTTTCATGGTTGCCATTGAAGCTGCTGCCTGAGCACCAATGATGTTGTCTTCGAAAGTCCAGGTAATTACGTTCTTGCAGTTTTCGCGATATCTTGTATACTCATAACCACCGTACAGTGTGTCTGTGTTCGCGAAAATGAACTTGAAATGTAAAACTTTGCGTATTGAATGTAGTTGAAATAACAAATGAAACTCAAATGATACAAAAACCGTTGGGAGTGTTGTCACGAAAAAATAAATATTGAATTTGTTCTGAATTGTCTATGTTCTGTTTTGGTATGTCACCGACCAGCTTCAGTTTTCCGTTGGAGGGTTTCGGCCATCACGTTGATATTGCCAAGTCGTATCAGTTTGAAAACTTTACAGCCAATCTCAGTCTATGCAACGTCCAGCAGCATTTGATTTTGAAGAGGGTCCTGTTTTTGTCCCTTTTCATGAGCTGGACGCGCAGAATCAGATATCTGCTTTTATCTTCCTCTTCCTAGTACTCTTTGTAGTCCTCGGGGACATCTTTCAGGATGATCTTTAAAGCAATTCATACAAAAGAGTGTGACTGTGAAAGGCGACGGCTTTGCGGTAAACGTCAGTTGTTTCAGTGTTATAGTCTTCTTCTGGTCTGTGGCGGTGAAGTCTTTAAAGCATTCCAGCTTCAGGTCCTGCCCCAGGTTCATGTAGTCTTTTTTACAATGTAGGACGATTGGTGTGATCGACTTGAATTTCTTTGCCGTGTCCTGGATCTGGGGGGCTTTGGTGTTGGTTAGAGCGGACAGTTTGGAGGGGGCAGCAGGACGTCCTGTCGTGGAGGTTTTTTTTGTTTGTTTCATCTCTTTTGGTCTTCTGTGTGACTGGAGCAAGGGTGGTAATAGAGGCGCTTAAGGACTGGACTCCGGGGCGTTTTGCGATGAATGTTTTGCCCAAAACATTCAAATTTGGCGGTCTCTTTGTAATTCTCATTTATAGCGATGAATGCTTTCATTTCTAGTGGTAGATGTGCAAAGTTTGGTTGAGGAGATGTTTTTTGGATGCACTGTTTCGTGCACCGATTGGTTTCTATAACCAGCCAATTTCACCAAAGGTTATTAAACAACATTCGAAGAAGTATTAAAAAAATAACGATTTCAATGTTCCTTTTACACTGTTAAGTGACGTTTGCAAAATTTGAGAAATGCAACTCCTGTTTCCAGTTAACCCCAAAATGGTTTTCAATGAGCCATTCAACGAGGTTTCAATTTACGATGTACGATAGGGTAAAAATAGCAACGTATTTAGTTCTACAGTTTTTTTTATATTTATTAGTTTTTTTTTTTTTTAAGGTTTCGGCTCCCTTGCTTATACGTACAAGGATGATTTGCGCTTAAAAGCGCTTCGCCATTTATTCTCAAAAAAAAGACTGCCGTCTGTATAGATGTCAAGGTCTAGTGTGTTTATGTCTTTGTCGAGTTTTTCTATGTTGAGTACTGTTGTTTGTGTTCTTGTGCTGGGATGTGGTAAGTTTTTGTAGTGTATTTTACTCTCGTAGGTTCTGTCTGTTGGCAGGTGATTCGGTAGTGTCAGAGATGTTTTAACGAGGTAAATTTGCGCTAGTTGTTGTATTTTTATGTCCAGTGCGATCATGTTTGCGAGAATCTGTGCAGATGTGAGTGAAATTGTTCGGTACCCTTTGCAAATAGATATTGCAAAGGGTCGTTGTGTATTGTTCAGCTTTTTTTGTATCGCCTTTCTGTTTGTTGCAGAACTCCAAACAGAGGCTGCGTATGTGATTGTCGGTTCTATTGCCCCCTTGTATATAATGTGTAGAACTTCTGGAGATCCCCAAGTGGCTCTGGCAGCACGTTGAAAATACTTGCCAATCTGTGTGGCTTTGTTACATGCATAATCAACGTGTTTGGCCCAGTTCTAGTGTTTGTCCTGTATCACGCCCAGTGATGTTGATTGGATGGCTATTTCGGTGATAGTTGATGGCTATTTATTTCGGCTTTCGCCATCATCAGAACTATAATGAAACTTACATTTTTCTCAGGTATATATACTGGCTCCGAAGAGATACACAATGCATCATGTTATGAATTAATAATGACAGGCATAAATGTCTGAAATTTTGTGCCTGAAATGTCTTTTTAATACTCGAAAACTGTTCATCCTCAATCAATAATATTAAGAGTGAACAGTTTTCATTCACAGTATAATAGGTACAATGGCGAAAGTATTAGGTCCATATCCATTAAACCACATAGGTAGTATCAATGACACCTTGTTTCACGACAGTACTTGGAACGAATAGAAATCGTACGTGTTGTGTCTTGCATTTCTTTTTCTTTTTTTATTGTGCCATTTCTTTAGATGATATACTCTTACGCATTTCATTAATTAAATCGTTTGTAGTAAGTGTGTCAATATTGGTTAATGTATCTGGTGTTTCGTCAACACTTTCAACTTCATCTGTCAGGTAAAGTCTGTCAAATAAACTTTTTGCAAAATGGCAGATTTATTACAATACAATTGAGCAATAAAGTGAGTGCCACGCATAACTGACTCAATAATTAGTGTTTTTTGCGGCTAGTGTTAAGAATTAAATGTATTCAGGTGTCATGAAAGATTATACCAATTTAGAGGCTTTAATATTTCTGCTCCAACCTTCTCCTAATCCAATTAGGTCAAAAACATTTTTATATCGTAAATTCGGATGAATCTTAATATCTCGTTTCGTTTCAATAATATTGAGGGTGAACCGTTTTCATTCACAGTCAGCACGTGAACAATAGATTCAATAGCGAAAATATTAGATCCATTTCTATTAAACCACATAGGTAGTGTCAATGACACCTTGTCTCACGACAGTACTCGGAACGAATAGAAATCGTACGTTCTTTATCTTGCGTTTCTTTCTCTTTCTTCTGTGCCCTTTCGGGTGGAATCTTCAGTGTCATCTTTAGTTTTCAGATCTGTTTGTATCCACTTTAGTTTTTATCGCGTAATATTCGACTTACGAGCTCAAAAGCGAAATTATTTTTAATTATTACCACTGTTCGCTGCTATAAACGAATGACCGGCTATCGGAAATATTGCCTATATGCTTTAGACTGTTTTCGAAGCCTTATTTATCAACTGTAGTGTTCACATCGCTGTCGACCATAGAAATCGACTGAAGCAATCTTATCGGCTCCTGTCGCATGCCTGTCCTCCATCCGTGTGTATACAGAAACGCTTCCCTTTCCGAGATCATCTCGCACGTTGTTTTGAACAATAGTTTAATTATTGATGTATAGCTTGTCAGCTGTAATATCCCGCTCGATCCAGTACTTTTGGAAGTACCTGATTTTTCTGGCAATCAAAGGAATGAGTTACCATCTCGTTATTGCTTTCTTTAAGATATTTAAAAAAATAAATTTCCGTTATTATATGAGACTGTGATCTCTGCAACATGTTTATCACAGTTAAAATGTCGTTGGACAAACGTTTTGTTTACCAGGATATTCCGTATAGTTTGTCTTTGAATACCAGGCGGTGAAAGTAGGAGAAATGTACTACCGAATACACGTAGGACAGCGCTCCTGCTTCTCGCTTATTCCCTTCAAACTGCAGATGTGAGGTAGTATTGGAAAGGCCGATTGGGTAAGGGTAACGGATACAGTTGACCAGCACCGAAGTTCAAGATGTGGCCTGAGGTGTTGTTTATGATAGAATGTGTAGTGTCTAGGCGAGGACTGTAACGACCCGGGTTTCGCCTTGGGTCATCTTCAGGCTTTTCAAGTGCACAAATGTACTTGAACTGATGATTCAATTCAAATTAAAAAATATATATATTTATATAAAAATACATATCAACAGGCAGGCGACTAAATAGTTTCGCACAAACGCAGTCTTCGCTTTGGCCACCCCTAATATAGTGGGTTAGTGCGTTTGTCCAGTTAGGACTTCTTTTCTTTTGACGATTTACTTTCATTTATGAGTTTTATCTTCTGTATTGTTTCGGTAAGAAATTTTATGAAATATGTGCTCTCATTTGTGACGAGAATGGTTCTTCGTGATTGGTCTGTCGTAACACTATGAAGTGCGCATATTCCTTTGGAATTCCCGTCTCTCTTTGTGACAACTGAACATCTCTGGACGACGTGATCCACAGTTTCTGGACTGGTACCATCGCATGGGCAATGGTCACCCTGCCTTAATTTGAACCTTCTCATGTATGATCTCATTGCGCCATGGCCTATTAACATTTGGGTGAGTTCATATGTTTGTAATGTCTCATTTGCTAGTCTTTTTTACGTTTGTGATGTATGTTTTAGTAGTTTTTCCTGTGCTGGAGGTGGTGTACCTTTTACTCCAGAGGTTGTGAGAGTTCAGTGTCAGTAGTTTTTTTGCAAGGCTTAGTGGAAAGTGTGTGTGCTTTTTTTATTATCGATGCTCTTTTGGCGTGTGTGTCTGTTGTGCCGTTGCCGGTAATTCCTGTGCGGCCTCTCATCCAGTGGAAGGTTAATTTAGTGTTTTTGTCTTGTATTTGTTTACACAGAGACAGGCATTGATGTATGAGTAGATGTTGAGTTCTTGAGTGATGTTAAGCTCGATTGACATATCAGAGTAGATTTTGATGTTTGTGTGTTTATTAATTCGTTCATTAGCCCATATTAATGATTGTTCGATCGCCGGGAGCTCCGCTTGAAATACGAAGCAGTAGCTCTTGAGTTTGTACATCCGCCGTAGTATGCTACAAATGCAGCTCCTACATTATCATCTATCAGACTACCGTCTGTGTAGATGTTGAGGTCTGGTGTATTTGCGTCTTTGTCGAGTGATTCAAGGTTAATCACTGTTGCTAGTGTTCTCGTGCTTGGATGTGGAAGATTTTCGTAGTGTATTTTGCTCTCGTATGTTCTGTCTGCGGGTAGATGATTGGGAAGCGTCTGTGAAGTCTTAACTTGGTAAATTGTGACCACTTCATGTCACGGTGATAGTCGGTTATTTTCCTTTTTTAAATGGTTAACTCGACTACTATATGTCCTCGGGGACTAGAGGGTCATCAATTGCATACACCAAGACACAACAATCTGCATTCTATATCTGTAAGAACTGCTTCAAATTCAAAATGCTCAAAAAATAAGCAAACTCCGACCCCACTCTGTGCGCTGACAAATACAAATTTAAATCACCGATGATAGCAGTAGAATTTCGTTCAGGTATATTTTGAATGAAGATGAAAATCTGTTCATATGCATCTAGAGAGTATTTAGGTGGAAAATAAACGCAACAAATTGTGTGACACGCTGCACATTACCCCAACCACACCGGCATCAACGTTAATACACGTATTGCACTCAATCCTTCCGACACTATCAACAGTGACAGTGCGTACGGCAATTAAAACACCACTACCTCTTTGATCATATCTCCGATCTTGACGAAAAACGATATATTTACTACTGAAGAGCTCGACATTGTAGACAGAGTCATTAAGCCACGTCTCACTCAGGCAAACAACTGGATTGCTGACCGCCTTAAGATCATTTCGTATCTCGACAGACTTAGTCTGTAGATCCTGTACATTCTGTACGTTTCATGATAGTTACAAATTTTCCGGTATACTAGATAACTTGATTTACAAATGACAAATGTTGAGACAGAGAAATTCATCTTTTTTAGATTTTGTCGCTTATTTTTATAAACACAATAGTTCTCGGTTGTATGAAGTTGTGACTCAATCCGTGAACAAGCCGAGCTGCCAACTCTGGTCCCACACATCTGTGCCTCCAGTGTGTGCCCCTGTGCCAGGGAATATTTATTTATTTATTTATTGTTTAAAATTAAAATTATAGTACATGACATAACAGCTTACGCCAATTCGCCATGTACTTGACAAATATAAATATACAAAATATAAAATAAAACTACATAATGCATAAAAATCAACACAAAAATCCAGAAATAAAATAGTAAAATTTCACAGTTTACAAATACTATTACTAAAAATGTCCACTTCACTAGGCAATGAGTTGATCAATCGAACGGCCCTAGGAACTGGTGACTCATACCTCCTAAGCGAGGTATGAGTTTTTAGAAATAAAAGTTTTTGCTCATAGTTTCGCCCACGTAAAAATAAATTGGGAGCATGTAAATTAATAGTCATGAGAATTTCAGGATTATTAACTCGGGCCCCGAAGAAGAAGTGAAAAATGCTTCAAGTTTGAAAAAGATCTTCGAGCTTCAAGAGAGTGAAATGATAACATTCCTAAAAGAAATGTGGTGGGGTAGTATTCCTTTAAGGAATTATCAAAGGGAAAGAATTTAAATTTTTTGAAATAATAATATCTTAGAAATTTCTTATGGACTCTCTCCAATTGCAGCTTGTATGAACATTCATATGGACTCCAAATGATGGATCCATATTCAAGCTTACTTAAGACCAAAGAAACATAAAGCGTGCGGAACATAGTTGGGTTTTCAAATGGTTTGCTTTATCTAACAATAAACCCAAGAAGTTTGCTTGCACGCAGTGCAATATAAGTTATATGTGAATGAAAGGGGAGTCAAATCTTCTACCAAGATCAACAATTTCAGACAAACGCTTCAAAGCATCATTAGATATCACATAGTTATATAAGATGGGAAATCTTGAGCGAGAGAAGGAAATACAAAAGCATTTCCAAGTCGAGTTTGTTTTTTGTAGGAATATGACTTGCGGATTTTCTTTTTTACTGTTTCCCAGTTATTGATAATCATTATTGCAATTATTGAAGTCAGTGGAATGGGCCGCTTGTGTTGATCATCATCAACAGAATGGTCAATAATCGCAGCGGTGACAGGTCTTGATGAGATACTGCAAGAATGTAGTATCTCATTAAGGGCAGATGAAACCTTTTTAGCAATTAAATTTTCAGATCAGAACTATTTCATAATGTATGTATCCATTATAATTTTGGCCGAACACGACCCGGGTTTCGCCTCTCAGCATCTTCCGGTGCTATCCAGTGCGCGAATGCAAGAAAAGAATTTAGCGCTTAACGGATTGCGTGTAGTCGAATATAACATATCTTTAGGGTTTATTGTTACTTTACAACTATTTATGACATGTTTAACATTTTTATTGAATTTCAAGGTAGGGTCTTTTTTAATTTCGATAATTTTATTATTAATAAGAAAATCATTGATCTTATCAACATAATCATTACGCGTTAACAAGACTGTGGTATTCCCTCTGTCCGCCTTTGTGACTATGATGCTATTCTCTTTAATTTTAGTTTTTAATTTCTTCAAGGTGACCAACTCCTTATTGAATTTATTATTATTTTGGATACTAGACGAATAATCCTTCTTGAGGATGCGCTAACATATATGTTTTCTCGTTAAGTCTTTATGTAACGCAATTTCTAAATCTATTGCAAGGTTTTCGAAATCCGATTCTTTATTCGGTACAGGTGGACAATATTTAAGACCTTTTGATAAAAGGTTAAGCTCATCTTTATTTAAAGTTACATTAGAAAGGTTCACCACTCGTATCAAAAAACGTTATTGGTTTTTCTTTTCTTTGTTGTGATTTTATTGTTAATTTATTGAAGTTTTCTTCAATGAGTTTATTGAGTTTACTAACTTGCTTCTCATATTTACATTGTATAATATCAGATATTCTTAGTCTGACATCACGGTCTAATACATCAAATTCAATGGGATGCAGTTTCTGTGTGAGTAAGCAATGAACTGTTTTAAGGTATTGACTAATGTTATCGCGAGAGGAATACCACTGACCTGTCTCCACTTTCAACCATGCTGTTTTAGCTTTCTGTAAAGCTTCAACTGCTGGCCTCGAATCGTTGATAATCTTAATGTTTCTTGTTATGTATTTAGCGATCACTTTATTTTTTAAACAACTATTATTAAACAATAAATTTTGGTTAACAACACGAAACTTCAACACTAATTTACTGTATAGTTCTCAGTCAATCTTGCCGTACTAACATTGTTGATATAATTTAGAATTTCGACTGAAGGTGGTTGATGGAAATTTATGTTTAGATCAGAACTATTTTCATAATGTATGTTTCTAATTTTGGCCGAAATTATAATGGAAACACACATTATGAAAATAGTTCTGATCTAAACATAAATTTCCATCAAGCACCTTCAGTCGAAATTCTAAATAATTTTTTCTCTGTGAATATCGTCATCCTCCATTCATTTTTAGAAACCTCATGTTTTTGCCCATGTTGTAATTTTCATGTTTGTTATTGAGGGTTTTATCTAAATATTTTTTTAATTTATCGTATATCTCATGTATGAGGTAGGTAGTCACTGACCTACTCACTGACGCTTGATAAATCATAAGGTAAAAAATATCAACATATTTAGTTATACAATTTTTTTATAAGATGAGCTTATAGCTATTTCTGCGTGTCCCGTTGTCAGAACTATGTTTAAAGTCGCATATACTCAGCTTTATAAATTGCCTTAGAAGAGATACACAATACATCTTGTTATCTGCTCTAACATCCCAATTTATATTACAATTATTACATTGAATAAAGATTGTCAATAAAAGACATATCATACACAAGGTAAATTAGTTTAAATTAAACCGATATTTGTTATTAGTTACATTAGGGGTTTTAGTAACGGTGATGGATTGATAATGGTTTGTTCATTTAAGGTGTTGTTGGCTTGAATATGCCTATTAATTTCTAATTGCTTGAGTTCATTAAGTTTTGGACCTTTATTACAAAGATGAAATCAAATTGGCGTAGAATTCATCTCATGAGATTCTCTAATAAAATGGTTCGCATATTGTGAGTTTTTATTAAACGATGTCACATGCTCTTTAGCTCCAGTTGATATACTCCTTCCTGTCTGTCCTTTGTATATCGAATTACATGAGCCGCAGGACATTTTATATATCCCGCTTCTGTCAAGTTTGTTAATATTATCTTTACTATTTTTAAGATGCGTTCCTAAATTATTATTAACTTTAAATGCCACATTAACTGAATGCTTAATTTCCTGGTGGATTTTTTTACTAAATCTCCCGAGGTAGTTATTTAATCTAATGTAGCGGTTCTTTTGGATACCGTTAGAATGAATAAGCTGCCAAGAGGGCTTTAATTGTTTTTTATATGGCAATTTTTGTATCACCGTTGCATTATAACCGTTGTTAATTGCAATATGTTTGAGAGTTTTAAGCTCATATGAGTAATTTAAATGATTCATTGGTATGGATACTAATCTATGTATCATGGGGTTATATGCTGCAAGCTTATGATTACATGCGTGGATGGTAGTGTCGTTTCAAAAGGTTTCCTAAAATTTTTTTAATTATGATTGTCTTCTCTGGTTATCGTTAGGTCTAGAAAATTTATGCTATTGTCTATCTCTACTTCTAGCGAAAATTTTATTTTACTATGTATAGAGTTAACCTTATGTAAAAAATTACTTAGCTGTCTTTCTGTTCCTAGCCAACAAATCAAAATATCATCTATATAGATAGATCTTAGGATATTTTTAAGATCGATTTCTAGAAAGCTTAATTTATAAGTTGTTCATGAAGATGTCTACAAGTAAAACCCCTAATGTAACTAATAATCATTTTTTTCTATCCATGTCCTCTCCCAATGTGGAGCATATGGCCTGCTAATGGAGGTATCTCAACAGATTTTTTTTCAACGAGAACCGTTTGTTACTCAGTCTGTTGTGGATTTAATTAAAACACTTTATTATTATAGATGTTTCACTTTATTGGAAGTTTATACAAACAGTATTATAATAATTCACTTGATTAAAAATCAGAATACAGACAAGTCTTGGTAAGTTAACCCGAGCTATTGGACCCTTTGATTACTACTTCTCCGTTCAGAGAGTTCATTCTTTACTAAAGAAATATCAGCACCAGTATCGGGCAAAAGCCTGAGAATCCTATTGTCATATGCCAACTCTATGTATGCTGTAATGGGTTCTAATAAGAATATTCGGCCTGAATGTTTTGCACGTTCCGGAACGCTACGCGGGAAAAGCAACATCAAAATACACCAGATGAAAGGGAAATTGGGGCTCGCCTCCACCAGCCCCAGAATTTGATGTATAGATATCAATAAAAAATAGGCAGTATTCTGTGAGTGCAGGAAGCACCTAGAGAGTTTAAAATTATTTGATGTTTTTGTTTTAATTTTGAGGAGTTTTGGAAGCCTTGAGAATTACGGGGAGTTTGGTTAGTTTGTAGTTATTTGAAGAATTTCGGTAATGTTGATTTTTGACGTTGTTACTGAATTGTCTCTTCCGACATTCTTCCAAGACATTTAAAAATTTTAGAATTGTAATGAGGTGTATGGCTACCGACGAATTGATTAATATTATGTTCTGTATTGAAAGAGTGTGGTTGTGATTGTTTGGGGAAGTACCTATTATTCCTATTTGGGTTGGTGTTCATTTCTCTAATTGCGCTAATAAATTTTTCCTCTTCTATCGCGATATTCGTGGCTTCAATAAGATAGTTTGTGCTCTAAGATAAATGTATTGAGAGCGCTATCTTCTATTTATTTTATTCTTCCTATTAGTTCCTTATCGTCTTTGTTTGAAAATCGAATAGCTCCGATAAGGTTATTTGGGCAAGTTTCGACTCTTCGTATGAAGTTAATTACCTATTAGCTATTAAAAATAATTTAAATCTTGCGTATGATTTAAATGAAAAATTGGCAATAGTGTACTTAGCTTTTTCTTCGACGCAATGTATTATATATTTGAGTAGAGTATTTTTTAATTGAGCATAATTCGCAAACGGCGTCACCATCTTTAATGTATTGGTATAAGTTTCGCTTTTCTCCGTCAAAGGTCGAAATAAATTTCATTTATGTATCAATGGTAAGTGTAGGCATTTTGGTGTAGGTGAAGATTGATTTAGATAAATTGTTACAGTAATAATCGCAGGAATAAGATGAAGATTGTATTCGTATTAGATTTAAAAGAAGCGTAGACTTGAAGATCATTGGTTCCAGTAGGTGTTGAGTGAATAAGGTGTTTGGCAGCTTGGCATTCTTCTTTATTGTTTCTTCGTATGTTCTTGGATGGGGATGAAAATCTATCGGCGAATCAGAATTGGAAGATTTACTTTAATTATTGAAGATTCGAGAGTAGATTTTGTAGTTTTACCTCGTGTAGCGGATAGCATGCGGATCCTTTCCAGAAGTGCGCATGGTACGGACGTTGTACGTACCGATGCACATAATGTATTTGTTGGAGATGATTTTATCTTCTCGGTCCATGATTCTGCTGGGTTGTCTATTTTGATTTCCGGGTGTCCGAGGCGCTTGTGACTGTGTTTTAATCAGTTTTTGGTTTAAGGATGCAGGGTGATTAACCCTGCGCTCACGAGGCCTGGGTCACAAGGGCTCTAAGGGTCGGCTCAACCCTGTTTTTTCTGTCTGGGATTTCCTTCCCTTAGCCAGTGGCCTAGTTCTGAGGTGCCGAACATTCGCCTTGCGAACCCTGCTGTTAGCTACAACATTGTTGCATTGCCCGATGGACGCCACTGGGAGGCCAGCAAGTTGGTTTCTGTTGGTATGCAAGTTGGTATATGCAGCCAACGTTTAATGGCCGCCTTCCACAACGCTATCGACAGAAAAAAAGGAGTACTCCTCACATTCATGGCCCGAGCAGAACTGCACGGGACTGATTTTGAACCATGCACTAATCTGCTTAAAATAATAATAAAAGTGTGACTAGCTCAGCCACTTAAATCAAGTTGATATTAAGTATCTTGTGTATAGCCTGTATACAGAGAGCTCGTCGATGTAGACGAGTTTAATGACTAGCAGATGGGACTTGCTGGTGTGCGGCATTTCCCACCATTTTAGCTCAGACACGTCAGCTGGTATTGACATGCAAACGTGGGAACCCCAGCCATTGATTTTGTGAGAAATTCGGAGATAAGGGAGCGTACAAGACAGCGCCCCGTCACGTTAGTGGTTATGGAGAGACGTTGGAACTGGCTGGGATTATTATAGATGTTTCACTTTATTGGCATAATATAAGTTTATACAAACAGTATTATAATAATTCATTTGATCAAAAATCAGAATACAGAGAAGTCTTGGTAAGTTAAACTGAGTTATTGGACCCTTTGATTAGTACTGACTTGTTTCGAAAGAATGTTCGTTTTTGTCGATCGAAAGAAAGCTTATTGTTACATTGAAAGTACCAATCATTGTTTATGGTTAATATTTAATTAATAAATCTTTTGGCGGATGTGAATTTATTAATATAGGGTAAAAATATCAACGTATTTCAGTTCTACAGTTTTTTATATTTTATGCGTTGATAGCTATTTCGGCTTTCGTCATCATCAGAAATATGCTTAAACCATAATTTTGCTCAGCTATATATACTGGCTCCGAAGAGATACACAATGCATCATGTTATTCACTCTTACATACTAATTCAAATTATAATTACAATATTGCACTTATTAAATGTGATTTTAGTGTTTCAAAGAACGATGAGCAGTCTGGGGTTTTTAAAACATTAATTAGGATAATTTAAACTGATATTTATTATTAATTATACTACATTAATGTGCAAGTGCAAGTAAATAAGATAAATTACAATTATAGCATGTCGGGGGTAATCAATATTGTACAGTGAATGATGGGGTGTATACATGACGAGTCGCTCAACCTAACTTTTTTTCAAAGAGAGTAGTAGGGAAAAAAGGATAAGGCTAGAACAGGACTAGTGGTTAACTGATCGCTATTGCTACACCCAGTTTTTAAAGGATCAGAAGGATGGGAGGAGAAGAAATAATGTGAATTGACATCACAAACATCCAGTCTTTGATCACAATCGATACCCGTTTAATTTAAACTAATTTACCTTGAATAACCGCATATTTATTATCGTTCTTAGAAACACTAAAGTCATGATTAATAATCGTAATATAAATTAGGATGTCAGAGCAAATAACAAGATTTATTATTTTTTATTAATAGATTTAAAAAATATATTTGGCATTACAGCTAATGCCAATGCGCCAAATAGTTTATAGTTCATACGAAAAAACTCTTGTTTAAGGTTAAAAGATTTGTTTTGTTAATATCTTTTTTTATGAAAATATCTATGGATTTTTTTTTTTATTATTATTCAACAAAGTTCTGTATTAAGAATACTTAAGTTCGATAGCGAAATTGATTAAAACATTTATTTAGTTTAAGATTTCGACTGAAGATGCTTTGTGGAATTCAGTATTTCCAGCGATAAAATTAATATAATTCATGAAAATAACCACCGTTTCAATCAGGCATTCCCATGTTATAATAACATTAACGATAATCACAAGTAATTTCAAAGATTGTATTTGTTTGTGATTATTTCTCAGACTAATTGAACGCCATTAAAATCAAATCAATAATAGCCATCGATAGCTTTTGTTTTAGCGGTAAATAAATTTATTTCTTATATATACACGACACGCTTATTTACTAAGTGTCGATTCAAGTTCATCTGTGCACTTGAACGCCTGAATATGAAAGACGAAACCCAAGTTGTTAGTAACAAAACATGTGGAAATATAAAAAAAATTAACGATTCAAATTTAAAATATTAATATTATAAACAGTCTTTCGACAATTTCTAAAAAGTTAAAAGAAGTTAGTTTTTCATGCCATCTTCTGTTACATATTATATTATTGTTATTTTTAGTAAGTCTACATTTTATGTTTGTTAGATCTGTCATTAAATAAATGTAAAAATTGAAGGCAATTAACAATAATATAAACGGTTTTGCTTGCTGAAAAGCTAAAGCTTGAATAATTCCCATACTTGTTTGATTCAGACGTGTTTTTGGAATCAATGTGAATTGAATAGTGAAGAAAGCCACAGTTTATAGCGCCTACGTGATGAGGTTATATTGTTAATTGAATACTATGTTATTGATAAACATTATCAAGACCACCGCAATAATTATAATTGTTTGGATTATTAATAAATTGTTGCTTCATATTTTAAATTGTTATTTAAAATTTATCGTGACCATGTCCAAAAGGAGCTCCCTTTATTTTTTTATTTACTGTTTCAATTGATTATTCTTTGTACGATTACTCGTTTTTCAAATTCAGAAGTATATTGAGTTGTGTATGGGATTCTTTTTTGTGTTATTTCGTAATGTTTTCTTCTGAAAATATATGTCGGTCTTGGAAAGGTTACAATATTATCGTTAGTCAATAAAATATGTGACTATTTCTACTTTTCGTATTTCTTTATGTACGAGAGTATACTTTTCTTAACCTTTTTTGCGGTAACAGACGCAATTTGATCGAGCACATGCCGAATTCATAAAAAACACAATTTCAGTAATATTTGTGACAATTGCTACTCAATAATTATTGTTAATTGGAAAATTATACGTTTATTTCCCTATGAGGGTGTTTGCAAAGTAAAAAGAGATAAAATACAATAAAGAGTACAAAAATATACTAAAATAATAACAAAGCACGATTACTACAATCTTTGACAAAGATCTGAATGGTAAATAATTATCATTTTTTGGTATTTTGTAAGGGCGCGTGGTGGGCGCACAGGGTTAAGAAACCCTGGTCTAAGACCTCTTAAATTGTTATGCCTTCAATCATTATTGTAACAATAATAAATATTTAATAATTTACACTGCCATATAAATAAATATTTAATCCTTAGACAGATTTGTATATACCTAAATGTTATATATGCACAAATTGTTAATAAATATGTTTTTTTATATAAATAAATGATTACAATAAAAAATATTTTGTTTGTTAATTAACTGTCTCATTTTCCTTTTTATCATCACATCACCTACTATGGCACCTTTCAGCGAGATGAATATCAAAATTATATGCAACTCTCACAGTGAAGACCGCATTAATTTGATATTCTGAAGATTGGGAAATCATTTTTATATAAGTGATTAAATTCAAATGGCATCAATTCGGATTTCTGCGCAGCAACAAAGAGAAACACTAGAACAAGTATAGGTAGGTTACATTGGCATCACTGGCAGATCCAGAAAATATGCATGGGGGGTGGCCATTCAATTTCAAAGTATAAATTCTATATAATAAAATAAGAAACATTAAAAGAAATAAATAATGTATCAAATTTATTTATATTTAATTATTCACATGTAAAAAAAAGTAATACAGTGGAACCTCTCATAACGAGTCTAATTCGTTCCAGAATCTTACTCGTTATGTGAAACACCAGAGCCCCCTATATTGGATGGAGACGGTAATGGAAACACTCATTAAGCGAAACAATTTTTCACATATAAAGCAATGTAAAATACAATAATGCGTTCCATGCCGAAAAAAAAAACATGTTTTTAACGTGTTTTCAAGTAAAATTACATACTAATAAATAATAGTGTAATAACCTGGAATGCGATTTTGATTTGCGATAAAAAATCGACTAGTTTATTATTTATGACAAATAATCAATTCTTTTTTACTGGCAGACATTTATTTTTGCCGACGCTTCAAAATTTGGTGAAAATGTGACAGCACTATCATTGAATAAATTTTATAAAACACAACCACCTCCTTATTAGAGTGATGCTTCTTAATGTACGATGTAACAGTTTCACATGCTTTCAGCTTTTCTCTTATTGCACCAGAAGATTGTTGCTCTGCTACATCCTCCTCCTCTACTAACAAACTCTCCTTCGTAACTTCTTGCTGTGAAAAACAATACAATTCAATAAGCTTTTTGGTGGTCAGCTCTTTCACAAGCTCATCAATATCGTTGTTATCCACCTCCAGTCTCATGGTATTGGCCAAAGATACAATCTCATTGACTGTAGACTCCACTGTTTCAAACCCCTCAAAATCACATTCGACAATACTCTTTTTCCAAGCTGAAGTGAGGGTTCTCTTGGCAACACCTTCCCACGCCTTGTCAATCATCCTGAGGCAAGCAACGATGTGAAAGTGATCTTTCCAAAACTCTGCATCACTCGTTATGCGAAATATCGCTCGTTTAGTGAGCATTTTTTTCACAATCTGTTTTGCTCGTTATGTGAATTACTCGTTATAAGAGGTGCTCGCTAAATATTGCACTGTATATCAATTATTGCTAATACAGATGTAGAGAAAAGTTGCGATCATTGGTTGCCTTTAAATTATTCGAAGGGGGTGGTCATAGCCGCTATGGCCATCCCCCTGGATCATCCGCCAATGCATTACATTTTGCTTTGTTAATCATTGCCAAGAAATTGTTGAAATAATTACAAATTTTGCTTTGTGACAAAAAAAAATACTGGCGATTGCAATTTTATTTCTAAAAGCAGTTGTAATTGAATATAGTTAAATTTTATAAACAAGTTGCAAGAAAAATAATGTTATTCATTATCAAAGACGTATATTAATAGTGTAGGCTTCAAATTTATACATATATTTTTTAAGCTGAAGAGACAATCATGTCCATTTCAATTTCTTTAATGTTCCATAATTGCTATTTTTTTTATGTCGATAAATGTTATAAAATAATGTCAATTCATAAAAGTTTATGTATCCCTTTATAAACGTAGTACAACAATTTTCCCGGCCATGTAGTTATTTACATAATAATATATGCCATAAAATTCAAATGTCACTGTCAGTGCTCAAGTCAAAGATTTTTAGCTATTTTACCTGGCATATTAAACAGAACCCACACCTGTAGTAGTATGTTTATCGTTTCAAATTAAAAAAACAATTGACGTCCTTCTATGGAAACTCTAAAAATATACGTGTCAACTCCATTCGAATGTAACATCTGCCGCTGTCTGAAGTTGATGTATTGTTTGAAAATTTGAATCTGTTGCTGCAGAAAGCGTAAAGCTATGTCCAAATCTGCAGAAGGGATGTGCAGATGTTGTCTAGGGTCTGCTCCAACGGAATATATTTTCAATAAACCTTCTAAAATGTCGATAAAGGAAGACATACCCTATTCAGATATGATTAACGCTTGTAGCTCCTTCCCGGTAAGTTTACCTTGTAAATATTATATTGACATTATCAAAATAATAAAACAATGGAACCTTAAACAGCTATTGATCTTTGGGCCGCGTTATGCTATGATAGCAAAGACAATATAGATGATAGTCAGCAATGTATTTAAAAAATAAATGAAAAAAAGCGATAATTGTAAACAACTTTCAGTGTATTATAAACGTGCTACTTATTAGGGTGTTATGTTTACAGTTATATCTTACAAAGTTTTATTTGAAAATTAATCTCTTTAATTTCCTAAACGTGAAAAGTTAAATAAAGACAAGAATTTTACATGGAATCATATTATTGATACAGTATTTTTTTAGGACTACACTCTCATCCTTAGAGACCCCATGTAAATTGTGTATAGACAGTGGTAAGGACGAGCGTGGCCATATAGTCACAAAAATTTGCGGATGAAATATATTTACAATTTGACCTCTTTAGATCAACAAAATTTCAATACAAATGAGGAGCAAACATTCAAAAAGTGATTTGTCACAAATTTTGAAAACTGCCGTTTAATATCAGTTCAGATAGTCAATAATAAAATCTATAATGGAAATCACAATTAGTATTCAAAAAAAGTTTTTTCCTACAAAAATTAAATCATAAAGTCGACACATTCAAGCAAACCGTGTTTTCTCCAACACTCAAATCATCATTTTCCAAGCTCTGTATTTGTGTGACAAATCACTTTTGGAATGTTTGCTCCTCAAATATATAATTCAAAGAAGTGTAAATAATTTAAAGTCAGAGCTGTGGAATCGGAGTCGTGTAGTCAAAGTATGTTTACCTGACTCCAAAGTGCATGCTACTAAGCCTAAAAAATAATTGATGTTATGTTTTAAGCTATACTCGAAGTCGTCTTATTTCCTAAGGACTCCACAGCCTTGCTTAAGGCTTTAATAAAATAATAAATAACAATTCCAAGAAGTCCAGTTTTAACAAAAAAAATAAACAAATTTAAAAGATCGCATATCCTTTTGGTAGTTGTATCTGTTAGCTGAATAGCTGAAGTCGGTATCCTTTTTTACCAAAATTGACTGAAAGCAACGGTATTCAGGTAGAAAAAGGATGTATATTGGCGTTTACTGTTACCATATGGTCACGCTCGTTCTTGGAGGATTAATGTTGTTATTAGATTTTGGGAAACATTTTCCGCCAGTGTTCTTCCACCAATTTATGTTAACCTGTTTGCTGCCCATCTTTTATATATAAGAAAAACTTTGACCACTCACGCACACTATATATATATATATACATCTCCTGTTATCTTAAAGTTTTGGGTGTGAAAGGATAAATCGCGTGTAGCAAATGGGCAAGGGTTACATAGTCACTGTATATATTTTCCACTTATTTAAAGATATCAACAGAAGATGGTCTACCGCATTATATCTGCACCAGCTGTGTCACCGAGCTCCATCAGGCGTTTAAATTCCGAGAAAAATGCGATGAGTCATTTAAGAAACTAAAAAAACTACTTTTTGACACGAGCGCTAGTGATAAATTGAAAATATCAAACATCGCCAATGATGATATATTCGCAGACACCAAAGAAAACAGCTCACCTGAAGATGTTCTATTTGATGCAGACCATATCTTCGACGATAAGATCAAACTGGAAGTCGACTCAGACGAATCGTGCGATGGAGGCATTCTTAACAGCCACTCCAATGAGAATTCCGAGGGCGCCAACGTCGGCTTGGCTTATTCTTTTGATACCAAAGAATTTATACCAAAGCATGACGAGATGCAACCATTTATCAGAATGGAGTCGTTGAATATAAAAAGGATTTCAGGTAACTGCTTTAAGTTTAAGGTAATTTTTATAGCCTCACAACCTGCTGTAAATCTCGGCAATGACCCTTCATATTTTTACCATGTCACAGTAGTATCCAGACCCCGTATGTTATCTTTATAGTAAAGGTCCTAAGTCAAATGTACTAGAACAACTAGAAATCAATAGACATAATCAAGCCAATGACATCCTTAAGGACCAAACAAATGTCAATCTATCACCATTGCTAAGACCTTTACAAGATGCTAATGTAATTAATTATAATTCACTTAAATCTAAACAAATTTGCTTTGAATAATTCCGTACTTGTTATCGTTTGCAATATTAATTAGAATGTTATACTGGATGAGAGGATGTATTGTGTATTTCTACTAAGACGGTGTATCGCTACCTTAAAGCAACAGTGGAATAACTCGAAAATACTTACAATGCCAGTAATTATAAAAGTATTTTTTTTCTAATTGGTTGGTGATTACTCTATTAATTGGAAACAATGTAAGTAATGGCGAGCAACCCGTCCTATTAAGAATATTATTTAATATTTTTTAGTAATTTTTTTCTTTTAAATGGGGAAGAATATTTCAGTGTTTCAATATTAAGGTTTACCTTTCGAAAATCATTTGGCAGACTTATCTTAAAATTTACTTTTTTCATTTTATCTTACTGTTGCTTTTTGGTAGCGATATATAGATAAGTTTATATGTTTAAACATAGTTTTGATGAGGGCATAAGCCGAGTTAGCTATCAACCATATTTAAAACAATATTTATAGAACTAATATACTTTTTCACCTTATTAAACTTCAATGTATCTTTATTTGTGAGAGTATTTTCATGTATGCATATTTCTGTGAGGCTTGCGTCAGTATTTCAAAGTGGCCAAATTCTTTTCAGGTATCCGTCCAATACAAACAGGTGCTGGCGAAAAATGTTCTCTGTCAAAAAGGCGAACTAAAGTTAGGCAATTGAAAGTGTGTGAAAGTTGCGGAGCCGAGTTCAGAAAGAAGTCCGAATTGAAAGCACATTATTTGTCGCTTCATCCGGAACTGTGTTTTGGAAAGTATTCCTGCAAACTGTGCAATAAACGTAAGTAATCATCGATTGCTACGTAGCTGTGCCATCAAGGGAAGACATTTTTAATTTCATCTGCTTCGTGTTGGTGTTGAATATCCCGTCGCCACCTCAATTCTACAGCTAGTTCATTTGATTTTAAATGTTTTTGATATAGCTATATATGATCTCAAATTTCTTTTAAACATTATTGAATTGTTCGTACCCAATTGGTTAATTATGTAAAACACCATTTTTCACTTTTACTTTAAGCAATGATTATAATATAGCTTCTTCTTCTTCATTAATGATATTCACTCCCTATATGGAGCACATGGCTGCCACGCGGTACCTCATCCACTTCCTTCATACATCCTATAGATAATACCTAGGTAATCCAATTCCGGACCCTTTTTGTGATCCCGGGATTTCGGCATTGTCAATTTTACCAATCCCGGAATCCTGGAATTAAACATTCACCATAAAATCCTGGGAATTTACAGATTCCCTGAAATGAAAAAATGGGAGAACAGCATATTCCGAGCAATGAATTTTTAATGTGATTCTAACCTTTGCACTTTTTCTGCCCTAGCTTATTCTAGAAAAAGTGAGCACGATTCCATGCACCATCCAGAGTTGTTAAAAGAGCACGAACCGATTGCATGTCCGATATGCCAGCATAAATTCTCCACCAAGACTTTGTTTGCAATTCATTTTGAAACTCATTCCGATGTCCGGAATTATAAATGCACCGAATGCGATGCCACATTTAAGCAATACGTTGGATTATTCAAGCATAGGTGAGCATTTATTGATTTATTTATTTTTATCCATATCCACTCCTTATTCAGAGCATATAGCCACCACATCGTTCGTCCAAGATTCTCTATCCTCCGCCAGTCTCTTTGTTTACTCCCAGGTAATCAGTTGCCTTTGGACTAAATGGGATCCATCCGGTTGGTAGAAGAGACAGGCAGGGTTCAGACTCTCTTGAGGCATCCGCAGCACATGTCCGTGTCAGGTCCAAAGTATTTTTTTTTATTTTGGACGTAATTAAAGGCTGTTCAGTCCGCTCTCTTGTCACAGTGTTCCTGACAGAGTCAAACCACCGAATCTTTAGTATTCGCGGCTGGCATCTGCTTTCAAAACACCGTATATGGTTACTCTAATGTGGCATGACTTGCAACCGTAACGGGAGCCATATGATATTGAGCATAAAATTCCATTTTGGGTCAATTCGACGTCAGTAAAGCGTCACATGCACCTATATGAAAGCAAAAAAAAATCCAGGACCAAATTCGAAGTAATAGCATCTAGAAAATTATTCAAAAGTAATAATAAATTAGTTTACTTCGTACTTTTAGTGCACTATGCGTTTTATAATTAGAAATAATGATTTACTTCTTGAAATAATATTTAATATTCTTCGCAGATTGATTCGTAACCATAAAATATATTATTGTGTGTAGCAATTGTATAAATAATCAAAATATAAGAAAAATCTGAGAAATTAACTGTCTCGTCAAAGGGTTAAATAATAATTAGTTGTATAAAAAACTTATTTTGTTGTGGCCCACCTAAAAAATCCTTCCCTGATTACAAATCATTGTATTAAATATTTATTATGTTTTTGATTTCAGACTTATACACCAAGAGAAACAGTTCAAATGTGAAACATGTTCCAAGGAGTTCACGTCCAAATACAAATTATGCATACACATTAGGTAACATAGCTAGCTGCTCATTTAAATGAATTACAGTAGAACGTTGATTATCTATCCCAAAGTCCGAGGAATCAATCTCCTATTATAAGAAACACGTATCTTTAATAATTTTATCATTTTCATGTTGCGTTATAGCGTTTTAGAGCATGTGCATTTTTAGCATCTATTTGTATTAGACTTTAATTTCGAATAATAGACAATTTCGATGAATTTTACCAAAATTTATAATATGTACATATGAGGGTATTACTTGCAAACACGGCTTATTCCAAAATGGTTAATAAATGAAACTTGAATTTCATTTTGAAAAATAATAGACTTTTTAAAAGTATTTTTAGTCTTATTATTACTTTGGAATGATATTTTGGATGTTGTCAAACCATGTTTGAGACTGATTTATAAAAATACTTTCAAAATGTATTTTTATCTACTAAATTACATTCATGGTTCATGTTTTAACAACTTTGGAATGAACCAGGTTTGCAAGTAATACTCTCATACTATACATAAAATTTAAAGAAAACAGAACAATTAAAACATAAAAGAGAATTACAAAAATGTTTTGCTGCTGTTGCTGCTTTTTTGTAATCAGATTTTCTGATTTTCAGTACAAAATTTACTGTACATTGAGGGGAAATTTGAGTCAAAAATTTGTCCAAACATAAAAGTTTTCACTGACTGGCAATAAACTCTTGGGGACCGGTGCCGGTCCACGGACATGTTGAAGAACACTGTCGTAGACTACAAAACTGTCATATGCTAATACAAAAATTATTGCGTTCATCGTGATTGTGTATTTCAGACTGTTCAAAATAAGTACACACACGGAAATAACACTACAGATTTATTAGTATCATGCTATATGAAATTCTAAATGATTTTTTACTGTTGACAGGTCACACACGAAAGAGAAGCCATACAAATGTGGAGTGTGTTCGAAAGCTTATTCGACTGGAAACCAGCGGAATATGCACATGGCCAGCAAACACCCTGACGCTGAATACCAAGGATTCGATAAGGAAATATTAGGAGCTTTACTCGCGCTAAAAGTGTAGGTAACCTTATCACCCGACCGTGTTTTATTTCTTTAGATATATCTTTGACAACTACCTCACGATTTCTCACTTTTACCGAAGTCATACCGGCATCCTGCAGCTCTGTCACAGCACTTTTGATTTGGTAGATCAGGTTCACACACTTGTGTATGGCGAAATTAAAAAGGCTTTCTTAACCACTTGAATCCCAAGTGGACACAGGTGTCCGGAACATTTAAAAAAACCAAATACTTGGTATTCTAATAGACTATAAGCAATATTTTGATGAATATTTGTAGTGCCGTCTATACCGAGTCAATATAGGTTTTTAAAATATCAAATTCGAGTGTATATTAGACAAAATTATAAATGATTTATTTGCGCAGCATTCAAACGGTTAAGAAGTAAAAATTTTGTGGATGTGCTCATTTATGTCTCGGCACATACGGTTGTTATTTTTATGAATTAAATGTAATTTTTTTCATTATTCATCTCTGCTCCCAATATGGAGCATTTCGTTGAAAAGTAGTAAACACGTATTTTAATTTTTCATGTTATGATGCAAAAAAAACCCTTTTTGTATTCTTTCAACTGTAAATTAGAATTTAAAAGTGCTAGATTGTCATTTGTCGTTGATTAATGAAGATGCATATTGTGACGAGGTCTGATAATAATGTTTTGATATTTTCTCCAGCAAGAAAAGTAAAAGCAATGTATGCAACTACTGCGGGAAGACTTATTATAGGAAATCTGACCTCGAGGATCATATGAACAAACACATCGGAGTCAAGCCATACTATTGCGATATATGTAAGAAAGGTAAGAGTTTATATAAGTTATATTTTTTATGATTCGTGGAATTAATTATGAAATAATATTCACAATGTGAATATACAGTAGATGATCAGTTGATCAACATAATCCATTAATGACAATTCAATAAAAAAACTTCAGAATGGCGGTTATACTCCCCGAAGGTTAATTACAAAAATAGTTTGCATATTTTTTAATATCAACCAAATTATTATTTTCCAGACTACTATTCAAAGCGCAGGCACATGAGTCTTCATAATCGACGAAAGAAAAGTTACCAGTGTGAAGTTTGCGACAAGACTTTCACCACCGAGCAGTATCTGAAAGCGCACATGTTCATTCACAGCTCGGAGCGGACGTTTGTCTGCGGAGAGTGTGGCGCCACCTTTAAACAGAACTCTTCCCTTTACACGCACAAGTAAGATATCATTTTTAAAAATGCAAATTATGGGGGTGTTTTTTTTTTTTTACATATTTTTAAGTGTTTGAAATCATTTGAGAACTCTAGGACAGTGTTTCTTAACCTTATTAATGTCTTTAAGCTTTTACCACTGTAAAATTGTTCAACTCCCCTGCAAGCTAAAAAAAAATAAAGAATTAAAAAGGTATATCATTAAAATATGAATTTTAATGGTGTATCTTTATAATTGTGGGATTATAATGCAAAATATAACTTTTCAGTAGAGTCAAATACTATAACGAATAATACAAACAAAAAAACATTTGCATAAAAAAATGATTTCCAATTTGAAAATGGCAGTCTTGTAGACATTTTATATTAAAACTAATAGGACCAGTCGATTCCTTAGGTTTGAATTACCATATCTGCATACCTAACTCAATATCGCTGATTTTGGAAAAAGTCTGTTTTGCTTTATAACCCCACAATTTACATATATCAATTTCTATGGATTTGTGTGTGCAATTCGTCACAGTAAAATAATTGGTTTCAACCAATTCACCGTTAAAGAGCTTTGAAAAAAACGCATTTGATAGTTTGAATACTTACAGTTTATGTTTGAAACATTTGTATCCAAATCAAAATAGTTTCATACCATAATACGGTTAGTGTTTTTTGTATTTTATATTATGCAACCCAACTAGTAGATAGTGTTGTTCGACTTTAAGCCCTCAATTAATATGATACTTATTTTTTTTTGTTTTTTAGGAAATTGCACGAAGAAAAGGAGTTCATCTGTCATTATTGTTCGAAACCGTTCACTACAAAATATAAGCTACAAATACATATCAGGTAATCATGAATGCCTATATCCTAAAATATTGTGAATTAGGGCAGTGCTACCCAAAAATTTTCATTCCACGGCCCCCTAAATCTAAAAAAAATAATCCGCGGCCCCCATCAATACAAAACATGTTCTGAAATGAGAAATTCCCAATCTGGGAAGCACTGAACTAGGGTATGCATTTTTAGGTTTAATATTATTTGTAATCAAATCTTAACATGTCTTCCTTTCCACAGGACCCACACAAACGAGAAACCATTTGAATGTGACGAATGCGATCTGAAATTTGTGACTGGCAATCTTCTCAACACTCACAAACTGCGGCACGGCACCAATCGGCACTTTGCCTGCCACCACTGCGATAAACAATTCAAGACAAACAGGTTAGTTTTACAGAACAGTGTTGGCAGATTAACTGTATCTCCTGGATGACTTTTTCTTGATCGACTTCCACTATCAGCGAGCTGTTTTTTAATCTTAAAACTTGTATTACCGAAATAAATGATTTTTAAAATTAAAAAACAGCTCGCTGATAGTGTTTTAGACCAGTTTTTGTTGGCAGCCAACTTGTGAAAACTCTACAAAAATTATTAGTTAACAATAAAAAAAGGCTACATTGCTTAAATAAATTCTGGATTTGCAATGCTTTTTTTGCATAAAATTTTATGATTTGAATTGAATACTTGATTGTCGGAGCACATGGCTGCCTTTAGATTGAAAAAAAGACACGTCTACTTTTGGCAATCATTTTATCTCAAAAAGCCATGTGTTCAATGACGAACAAGGGGTTCAAATGTTGCACCCGAATACTGACCCCCGTAAATTGTTTTTCCAAGAGTTTATAGAAATTTATAGAGCACAATTGAAAAGCTTACCAATTTTGAATGAGCAGGTAAATCTGCCAAATTCCCCACTCTTGTACCCTATGTTTAAATAAATATAATCTTAATTTTTTTCTGAACAAAAATAAATACAATTCTTAAAATTACTCACCATTCAAATCTGTAGGCATTCCCGTGGATTAATCCTTTTCGCCAGCAATGGCTTTAAACTTAGTGATACATTTATTTCTTATATAAACACGATACATTCATTCTCTAAGCGTCAGTTCAAGTTCATCCATGCACGCCTGAAGATGTCAAAAGACGAAACCCGGGTCGTTAGTGACAAAACTTGTGTGAATGTACGTAATTTGAATGATTCAAATTTAACATGAAAAGTTATTCTGTGCAAAACATTTGGTATTTAGAAACAGTGATATAATATCATTATCCTTTTCAGTGACAGACGGCAGCACTTGAAGGTGCACGAGATGGTGCGGAAGTATCCGTGCAAGATGTGCGACAAGAAGTTCTTCCGTTCGGACCACAGGAATCGGCACGAGATGACCGTTCACGCCCTCGACAGTAGCAAACTAGAAGCCAACTCTTAACACATGGTCACTGGTGACGCATATTTACAAATGTCTGTTTGACATAAGAATTTAAATATTGTCCATTTAACTGCTATCTCGATAAGGGACAGCTAATATAAAAAAGTTTTCCAATTTAATTTTATATAAAAAATGAATTTCCGTAAAATTACCACTGAATCTTTGATCAGTGACTAGTTTGTTTTTACAATAAGCGAGCTACATAAAATTTCAAGCAATATTATTGAGAATTTTAAGTATTATTGGTTATAAAAACAACTTCCTATGGTGCAGCGGTTAGCGTAGCTGGCTTCCGTGCCGGATCTCACAGGCTCGAGTCCCAGTACGAACAGCATTTTCCGATCAAATTATCGATTTTCTGTTCGAAGGCATGGGTGTTTGTGATGTCTTAATTTCCCTCCCACCTTCCCATCCATGAATAACTGGGCGTAGCGAGAAGTTATTAGTTAACCACTAGTCCTACCCTACCTAGCCTTATCCTTCTATCCCTACTACTCTCTCTGGAAAAGAGAGGTTGAGCGACTGACTAAAAAACAGTTCTCGTAGTAAAACCTCTGTTGAGATACCTCCATTAAGAGGCCAAATGCTCCACATTGGGAACGGACATGGATAAAAAATAACCATAGTTCAACTTTTTATTTAAAAATTCAAAGAAGTGATTGTAGTATACATTTTATATTGTTTAATTTTAAGGTATTATAAATGTTATGTTTCTATTTGAGCCATTTAACCGATTAAAAGTTAAAATAAAACAAATTATATTGATCTACTTCTTTGTTCGACTAATTATGTTTTCATCTAAAGAATCTAATTTGATTGTTAGTTTATCTTTATAAAAAAAAAAATTATAATAAAGGTATGGTTTACATAAAACAAATTCTGTCTTTTTAATTCAATCACATAAAAACCCTTCCATATATGTATGATAAAGTCAATGGGCCATATTACAACTTCAAATGATTAAAAATAATACTGCATTCAAAATTTATTCACAATATTGTGATCAGATCGTTAAATATCCGTTTGTAATTTTTTCAACGCATCTACAAATGTCTTTTTCGAGACGGACATCATATCTTCCAAGCAATTAAAATCTGACGCCCTTTCCTCTTCCAACACCAACATACGGCTCTCCAGAGATCTGATCTGCTCATTTGCTATGACCAATTTATTCTTTAAACTGTCTATCTTCAAACTTGCGTTGCATTCCACGTTAAATTCATTAGAAAGGTTATCTAAAGACAGCGAATCCATTGACACGCGAGTGGCCAGAATTGTTGAACTCACAGAGGTGATAGACTTTTGCGAACTGAATTGTCGGTTTATAATCAAAGTCTTTTTAAATCCCGTATTCTCTGCATACAACTGTTTATACTTTTTCTCCAAACCTATTTTAATCTCTTTCAAAGTATAATAATTCTTTTCGAGATCAGCGTACAATCTTCTTTGATCTCGTAATCTTTTCTTTGTTTCCACTAAAACGCCGGTGAGGGTGTTTAATTCATTTTCATTCACGGCAACCAACGGTGTGAGACAAATTTTCTCCATTGAACTGTCAATAACGTGATTCATTTGTGTTTTCAATTTTACTATATTATCGCTTTTTTGGATGAGCTGTTCGTGCATGGCCTTCACTCTTAATTTCTCATTGTTCAAATCTTTCAGGACGCTGTTATATTGCTCACGGTATTTTTCATTCGTTAAGTTACCCTCCTGCAATTGATCGCAAAACTTCTTCTCCATTTGTCTAAGCTGGTTCTGTTATAATAACATAAATAAATAATTAAACAAAAACACAGTAAAACAAACACTGTTATTTTCAAACAAAATTGCCATAACTCGGTCACATAAGAGTGCTCTGACTACATGATCATATCCACTCCCTACATGGGATACATATCCAATATCCAGCACATTCACACACCAATCAATTCATTCTATTGAATATATCCTATGGAAAGTAGCCATTGATCATCCAGGTCGCTGGAACCTGGAAGCTTAGAAAAAGAGTCAACCAGGGTTGAGTCCCAGAGGCATCCAAAGTCGACAGGTAGCAGCTTGGTCTGTACTCAAATCTCTGAATTTCAATTCAACAAGTCAAACCATCTCGTACCCAATATCCGACACAAGCGCTTATTCTCAATTTTATGAAATTATCAGGACTGGTGTTGCTTATTGTGAGCATTGTCAACAAGCAAAAGTGCTCACGATTCGCAAAACCGTTTTCGAATTATTGAGGAATTAATACTAATCAATTAGGGTTTTATTTTTATAAATATAATGCCAGAGTTGACAGTCAAAACCTTAAAAGTGATCTATTTTCGTAGTTAATATAAAGTTTTTTGAAGTGGCATGATTTACTAAGATTTGTAAAGAAGGATAGAATGCAAGCATTGAATAAATGGCATTTGATTTCACCTAAGTACAGGTGCATGGCTTAGAATCCTTCAATCGTGGTTTCCTAACACTACCCCTGCCCATTACAAAGGATTAATTAATGAAAAAACACAATTGTATTTTTCGTGAATGCCCTTACAGGCCTTTAAATGTATAATGTAAGAATTTAGAACATTTAAATAATTATAAAGCGAATGTAACACGTTATTCTAGCATTTGGTTATTTTAAAATCTGGTCTTCTTCCTCCACTCATTTTTTTTAAGCTCAAATGCTTCCGCAACTACAATTTGGTTGGTAGCCACTATCTTAGACAGTCAACGTTGAATTTAATGTAACATAATTGCATTGGCGGATCCAGAAATTGTCCAAGGAGGGGGCCATTCAATTCGAAAATAAACATCATAAAAAGATAAAACATTAAAAAATAGATGATTTAAAAATAATATATCTATATAAAAGTAGTCAATACATAATTAAGTATGTATTCTATAAAATATCGTAAACTAAACAATTAAAGATCCCATTTCACAATAAAGTTTGAATACAGTAGAAAAATGAAGAAAAAAAATCTCCTCAGGGGGGGGCCATGGCCCCCATGGCCCCCCCCTTGGATCCGCCAATGCATAATTGTTTATATGTGAATACTAAACCCCTTCTTTACAATAAAATAGCTTTGATACTAAAGTTTATACTCTATCAGCAATGAAATGTAACAAAAAAGTTTCAATAAACTAACAACTCTCATCGATCCACCACTTGCAACCAAATACTTAAGCAACAACACAAATATTACATTCTGTTCTGCCAAGAGTCCTTCATCATTTTCACTTTTACCAAGCAGAACCTGAACTTTCTGTCGCAGTGTCATTCCTTCGCAGGTCAATATTTGAATACGGGCATTGGCTCCATCTAGTTTTCTCCTCAGATCTTTGTGTTCTTGTTGAAGTCGCTGCAACTCCATCAACATTTTTTGTGTATGATCCCTCTTTCTTGCTTCCATATCTTTAATAACTACCTTGTGGACGTAAAGCAATTGTAAATATTACAACCTTATCTGACAAAAGTCACAAAAGTCACAAACTTTATAATCATAGCAATAATAAAATAAATATAGTAGTAATATTTTCTTATTCTTTAATAATTATTACTCACCAAATTTTGATCCAATTTTTTTTCAGTCAAAACACCGTTTTTTCTGATTTGCAACTTCTCTTCCAGATCTGATAATTTACATTTTAAAAGAGCTATTTCTTCCGCTCGACCTTTATACCCAACAGGCTCGTTTGCCAATTTTCTGACATTAACAAATGAATCACCGATTTCACTTTGCAGGCATTTATTTGCCAGCAGCAGTTCATTTCTTAAATCCATATTTTTATTTCTAGCATCATTTAGTTTCTTTAAGGTCGTTGCTAATTTCTCCTTCAAGTCTTTAACTTCATTAAAATCATTAACAACTTCATTTTGACGTGTTACTTGTTCTACAACTTTTGGTCTATCTTCACTTATCAAAAGTTTTCTCTCCAAAATAGAACACTTAGTTTTGAACGACTCCAATTCCGAAATAAGGTGGCGGTTTCGTTTGGATAGTTCTGTTATTTTTGAACTGATTACTGTTGCTGATTTTGTAAATGTGGTTGGGCTGCCTGCTGCAATGATATTCTTAATGTTTTTTTTTAAGGAATTGATTTCCGAGTGCAACCCGTTAATGCATTCATCTTTATTGTGAATTTGATTATTTAATTCTTCCTTATCCGATGTCAACGCCTTAAATAGAACAATATGAAAGAATGTTATTCACTTTTTACAGGACTTTTGTCTAGTAATTACCTAGAATGCCGGCTATAATTTGAAATTATTAATTAAATTAGTTATTGATGAGTTAACGACACGAAAAATTTTATGAGAGTCTGTGGCAGCTATCGAGTTAAGTATTGAATTTCAAAACAGACATAATTTTTACACTTCCCTACGTGATTCTAAAAACTGGTCAAGGGTGGACAAGGGTGATAAACTGAGTTTCTGTGACCTGTGAATTACTCGAAACCAATACCAATGTCCAGATTGTTGAAGATGCTTACTATCGGAGTAAAAATTTCCCAATGACTAAATAAAATCTGGAATATTATATGCAGTGCTCTTTTTCCCATTTAATGATGTGGAACGGCGATCTGGCAGCTTTGTTCTTGGCATTTTTAATGTTTCAAGCCATTATAAGAAAAAATTAATTTTTATAAAAATAAAATTGGCTGTTTGTCTCTATCTTAGGTCCCTTTTGAATATAATGTACTGAGTATCGTAACACTCATAAATTAATGTCACAATACAAAACAATACCGGGTCCATAGACTTATTCTTTGACCTGAACCAGGGGTCTAATGCTTGATTTAGTGTACTTTTGGTATCACTCGGAATTCCATCTCCAATAGTTTTGTCACTTTTGTTCATCAAATTCGTCATAGCACTTTTGACACTTTTCGACCCTTAAAAATACATTGATCAGTGATCAGTCAGAGGAAGACGAGGCTTCCGTGACGGATCTCACAGATTTGAGTCCTAAGTACGAGCAACATTTTCTTCAAGATCGATTTATGTTCGAAGGCATGGGTGTTTGTGATATCTTAAAAAATTTCTCTCACCCTTCCAATCCTTAAATTGACAGGGCAAAGCAAAAGCGACTAATTAACCACTATTCTTATCCAACGTTCCCTCTAAGCTGCGCGCGTGCGCGGCTGCAGTTGGGAAGCCCCCAGCCCACTTATTCTGGGTTGGTGCGCACTACAAGACAGTTGGTCAATTAATATTTGATCGAACCGCACAGCTAACCTTTTGCCTTAGAGGGAACATTGGTTGCATCCTAGCCGTATCCTTACTTTCTTCTAAAAAAGAGGTTGAGCAACTGAGTAACAACCAGCTCTCGCAAAAAAAAAAATATGTTAAAATACCTTCATTAGGAAGCCACATGCTCCACATTGGGAACAAACATGGATGGGAATTAACTTTAGTAAAAAGCTTGACAAGTGAATTCCAAAAAAATTTGGTTTTCATTGCATTAAAAAATGTGGATTACCACAACCTGTTTTGAAGAGACTGAGCAAATATAAATTACATATAAATGGAGTTATTTTGATTCTATACTAACATGGAATCGTTCTATAACAACAAATGCCTGCTGTACCATATGCTGAAAGACATTTAACCAGATATTTACCTGAATTCTTCGTAATAACTGTTCATTTACTTCACGAGGATATATTAAATTATCTTCAGATCTTCCCGACTCCGCAATCTCGGTGCCATCCTCTTTGCTGATTTCATTAACCTCTTGTTTAGTAGCTGATTGGCCTTTCTTACTTTTAGCTGACATTTCTCACAGATGTCAAAAGATTTTTGACTTTCATTTGTTTGATTTAGATAATATTCCAAATTATGTTACATCTTAAAATCATCAAGATCAAGAGGTGCTATATTGTTTTCATTTATCTGTCAATGAAATCCTCTTACATCAGTAAATCTGCAATGATCTTGACAACTTTTTTTCTCTTTAGAATAATGTGATTTGAAAATCTCAAACTCGTAGGGCTATTGCAAAATCATTATCGCATTGCAGTGGCATTTTGCCTTCAAATCGATATAAAAAAACAGGAACCTGCCTACAACACAGTCACTCCATGTGTCAAAATATTATTATCCTCAGAGAAAAGTACACAACAAAACATACAGGACTCAAAATGTCAACCCATAATAGGCAGAAAATAGTAAGACATTTATAAACTTTCTGGTAGCAATTGCTTAAATGCTGTTAGTAGATAGTAATATATGGTCAATACCTACCCTGATATTATACTGACTAGTTCTCTAAATCAGCGTTTCTCAACCGTAGTCCAAATGGAACAAACGATAACAAGAAAAAATGTAAAGGCCCTAAAAAATATCAGGCAAATGAGATAACATTCTAAATTTGTTGTTACTGATGACCTACGCCAGCGTTAGCTTCTAAAGTTGAACCCCAAAGAGTCACTAATGTTTAAGTATTGTATTTTTTATGTAGCATGTATCACTAGTCAAATAAAATTATTTTTGTATGAAATAAGTTTACTTGTTTATTTTAGTGGCACGCAGTGTCCAGTACTTTGAATTACCTGTTTTGTGGCTCGCCAATGGATTTGGGTTGCAGACCAGCGCCCTAGGCGATATTGAACCATTATTGGTTTAAAACGCAATTTAACTAATTGTATCACTTAAAACCTTCTGCAGAATATGAATCAATATATAAAAAAAAGGAAAACAATGAATTGCAAATGGGTTTATTTTAATAACAATTTGTAATTGCCTTTCCATTTTCACTGATAGATATTGATCAGCACTGTGTCGTTTTTAGCATATATTAATTGCGCCGATAGATAGGGTTAAAAAGAAATAAAACAATCGCTTTATAAAATTATACAATATTTATTTCATAGAAATAGTTTGTACAACTCCAGGAGATGTTTGTTGGATGTGAAGTCAATCATTTTGATAAAATGCGGTTGGAATAAATTAATCAAAAAGACCGAAGCCCATGTCATCGTCGGATTCGGGATCCGACTTCTCCTCCTTCTTCTCTTCTGCAACAATAAGAGAAAATGCTACAATTAGTAACGAGTTACTTTATGAAGATATACACATTTTGATTGGCAGGGCATCAGGTACAAGAGTCGACATCAAGATATCTCAGTCGAAAGATGGTATAATGAAATCATCATGTTAAAGTATGTAATACACTCGCCGTAATTTAAACACCTATTTTGCAAAATAACAATTTCTTTCCACTTGAATAATTATCAAAACATAAGTTATACATAAAGTAAGTTCATTTCACGAGTTGTAATTAATGACAACTGGGTGTAGCGAGAGCGATTTGTTAACCACTAGTGCCGTCCTAGACTTACCCTTCTATCCCCACTACTCACTTTGAAAAAAGAGAGGTTAAGCAACCGAATGATAAAAAGTTCTCATAGAAAAAAATATACACAACGATGAATTACTTTAAAATCATATTGCTGATATATTATTATTTACAATTATAAAATATTACAATTTACTAATTAATCACATGAGATGAAATGCATGTCTTTTTGTGAGTATTTACATATCCAAGTACGATAGTGCTAAATAAACTAAATTTGAATTTAACAATGAAGAGTAGGGCGAGGCATAAGTCTTTCTTCAATAGTGCTGTGATAAAGCAATAAAAAAAACCAAAATGTTTGTTGTCAAATTGATAGCTGTCGACAATCGTCCTTATCGCATTGGTAATTTTATTTAAGAGTTATGAAAAGTCGATTTACCTTTCTTGGCCTCAGCTGCAGCTGCGGGGGCAGCGCCAGCAGGAGCAGCAGCCACTGCACCACCGCCGCTTGGCATGGAAGACAACTTCTCACGACCTGTAATGAAAATATACATTGCCAATTAATTATCAAGCACGTTACACTTATTTAATTATAATGGAAACAATTTGTAACATCAGAGAAACTTTTCTCAGCAGCGTTTGTCAGCCGAAAGATGGTTAGTTTGAGAATCATCACGTAAAAATTCGTTTTATTTTAAAACGGCAGCAAAAATATAATGAAAATCGGTCACAAAATTTTCACTAACCCCATAAAATTAGTAGAATTCATCGCTTGTTTGTTTACTTGAAGTTAGTTACACATATGGGAGAAGAGTTGAGTACCGATACATCGAAAATAGGATCGAGCAGCGACATGGTAAAAAGTGAACCCAAACATATTTGCGTAATATTCGCATTGCATTTATTGATGTATCAAGTAAGTTAATTACTTTTTCATCGCAATAAAGTGTGGAACAAGCACTTGTTATGGAGTATACAATATTGCACCCTCTGCAAAGTTTCTAACTATATCCCAGTATGTAATCTTACTAAGCAGAACATTAGAATGGTTTTAAATTATTATTTGCAAGCAATAAATTACCCATGGCGATCAGCTCTTCGGTGTTTTTGCCGGTGAGCTCAGCGATGACCATCTTAAGTCTAGCAGCATCGGCTTCAATACCGACGGAGCTGAGGATCTTTTCGATGTCTCCAGCCACGGGAGATGCCTTTCCTCCCAACACGGCGAGCAGGTAAGCGGCCACGTAACGCATTCTGGAAAAATAGACAAGTTCATTATCTAAACATTCATTTATAATACAGTAATTAGCATACTGTAAATGTTAAGGTTGCGAAACCTTGATTATGTGATATTTTTGACTTGATCGCAACTACCTGTTACTGAGATATGAATCAAGGAACAAAGCTCGAAACATTTTATATATGATTAGTATGTTTTTATACTAAAATGTATTTCGCCTAATTTATTAGTGATCTTCATAATGTGATTTTATTGCAATTAGTAAGCCCACAAAAAAGATTCTAAATCATGGCGTTGTTTTTAGCTAAATTGTCAAATATTTGGCCGAAATAATCACAGCTTTCTAAAAGACAAATTTACTGAAGTTCCATTTAGCATGTAATGACTGACTTTTTCATTTTGCTATTTTATTGGTATTTCATGTAAATCATCGGTTTCTTTTAATTCTATCTTCATGTAGAAAAATAGTAGCATGTTGTATTGCATATTACACTATTTCTAATCCGAAAACGGAGCAGGGTTTGTGCAATATATCTCAAAGTAACCATTACTAATAACAATAAATGGCTCAGAAAGGCGCAATCGACAGCCAAACCAAACTAATTTGGAAACAATAATGAATATATTCATAACAAATGTGGACATATAAAAGTGAAATCTTCTTAACTAAATCCTCTCCCGACATGGCATACGGCGTTAAAAATGACAATTGGTTGTTCCTCCTTTCCAGAGTGGTAAGTTAGAAATATACTAGTAGGACAGCCGCTAATTGTAATCTCTACACCTCACAAAACCAGACAAGGGGTGAATAACAAGCATACAACTTGATATTCCAACTAAATTGCACATTTTAGTCGGATAATTAATAAATAAAAACTATTATCAGTCATACATTACGAAATAGGTTGCTTCTCCGAATGTAAGGTGAAAGAAGAGGTCTAAAATATAGGAATGAATTCGAGGTTAGACATTGTGTGCTCAAAATTCCAATATGCTAATTATTGATACAGCTAATTAACCATTACAACGAGCGAACAGGGTAAAGCCTGTATTATGACATGACCGAATGTATGTCTGACGCAGATGTGGAAATCGCGAAATAAGGTGTTAAAATAATATTTCTATCCATGCATAACACAAAATCAACAAATACATCGTGTACCATTTCATTGGCCATGTTCCAAAGAAAAAAACTTTAATTAAATAAGGCGCATTATAACTTGAGTGAAACTTTGACAAGACACAACACATTGAATGAAACCGAAGATTTATCATCTGCAGTTATCACGTGAATCACTTTGCATTTAAGAATTAATTTTCAATCTGAGGGTAACCGCGGATATAAAGATTTAGTATAAGTACGTCTTTACAAATATTTCACTTCACAATTTGAAAAAATACTCACTTTTAAGTCGTAGATGACACGAAACGTGTGAGGCGCCGGTAAATTATATGTTCACGTCTTCAACGACTGACGAGAAAGAAACTTCAGAATTCACAGAGCATTAACTTCCGTTTGGCTGTTATGAACTCTATGTTTTTTTTTTTACCTAAATAAAACCTCTATATATGCTTCAATTTACACGGTATCTATTCATTACTTCATTGCATGAATGAGTTAAATAATACAACTCGTATATAAACAGCATAAAAAAGAATTGTATTTACATGAACAAATTTGTAAATTATCCGGAAAACATTCTCTTTTTCAAAAATATATTTTATTGGTATTGTATTTAAAAATAAAATGAAACCTCTTTCATGATTTCAAGTTGTTTTTACTATTCAATTTAAGATTTTTTTGCAAGTACAGGTGACTCATAATTTACACACATTTTACTTTCACACACTTTTTAAAAATTCAGTCATTTAAAGATTTTTTAAAAAATAAAATACTTAATTGTAGCAAGATTTTTGTTGATTATGTCAAATCTACAAAAGGTCAAAAGCTCTGTGAAATTTATTCTAGGTAAGTGATGTTATTATTTTTATTTTCTAATACTTACTACCTGCTTCATACAGCACATGGACTAAACAGAAATAGCTACGCTTAAACGATATTAAATGAAGAAAACATTGAAGCAGGACATCAAGGTAACTGAAGAGGCAAGTGGATCTACATTAAAGTTTTGTTCCCAGCAGTCGAGTAGATTAATATAGTAAATAAGTTTAGTATAGTTGGTTAGTTAAACTGAAAAGTATCCACGGACAGTGCATTAGTGGCAATGTCTCAAAATAAACCCAACGCAATGTGTCAAACGCGTTAGTAATGTTCATAGGACTTCATAGGACGTAACAGGGGAATTTTTGCTGCAACAGCATGACATTTTTACGTCCATTAATGATATTCACTTTCTAGTGCTGTCCATGGGTTCATTCAAGCTGCTTAGTAGTAAGTAACGCCCCCAGCAGGGGCGTTACTAACCCGACCAATAGAATAAGATAAAAAGTAGCTACTAACGTTACAACTGGGCTTTGCCTGATTTTGTCTGTTCACAGGTATTAGTTACTCACCGACTAATTTACTGTACTAATTTACTCGACTAGTGGAAATAAGCCATATTTTTTTGAAAGAAGACACGCGTAACTTGAAATAAAAAAGTCAACAATGAAAGGGTCCTGGAAAAAAGTATTCGCGCAAATGATAAGTGATTTTATATATTCTAAAGAAACTACTATAGTTAGCTAAATGAATAAACTAAGCTTGGACTTTGACGAGAAATATGATAATGAGTTGATTGAGTCTCACCCATTACATTTGTCAAATGAATACTTAATTGGGTAACAATCAGTGGCGGTTCCTGACCTAAAATCTTGGGTGGGCTAGAGAAAAGCATATTTCCACTTTACCTTATACATTAATCTACAAGCAAATTAACAAATACTACGACACTACTGCAATGCATGAATTATTATATAATAAAATCAATGATAATGTAACTAAGAAATAATAGAATACGAAATCCTTAAATTCGTCTCTTTCAAAGTGAAATAACAAGTACCTACTAAAAGCAATACAGAACTGTCAGTGAGAGTCAATACCTGTCACTTTCATACAACACAACGATATTGGTTTTGTGTTTCAATGCATAAGTATGCGTAATGGTCAGATTCAGCTTAGCCCTCAACGATCAACAGAAGCTTGACAGATTGAAACACAATCGTTTGTGTTTGATGACGTTTCCGTACATACAAATACAAAAAAAAACTAATCGTGCTTGATTGCGCCCCAGTGTAAAACAGTGTTCCCTGTGAAGTATTTGTAGGGTTATTGTTTTTTTTATGCTGGCTCAGTTTAAAATTGTAATACAAAACACAATCGAGAATATGATTGTAGGTAGACGTAACATTGTCTTATATTGACAGAGGAAAATTAAAACAAAGATATTATATTCATTTGGGAAAGGTTAGTTATGCTTATAAATGTATTTATTTTGTTCAGCGGCCAAATTGCTGTTGATTTTTATTCAGCCATCTAAAGTTTTGGGTGAAAAATGCAGGTCGGGCTTAGCCCACCTAGCCCAGTACCTAGAACCGCCACTGATTACAATAGTTAAATGAAATACACAATAAAAGTAAGGATGAAGCTGATAACATTGTCAAAACTTTGACAATCAAAATCATGAATGAAGCCTTTGTGCAACTTGACAATGTTTTGATTATCATGGAAGAATAAGATCCCAATGGAGAACGTATATTCATAAAAACACAATTTTCCTTTGTACTACTTGTAATCAAAACTATTTTAAATTGTATATCAATATGGATCAAGTGACAACCGCGTACTTTGGAGATACATAGTAATTTATTTACTTTTGTCAGAAAATTCATTATATTTTCATCGAGAATTTGGGATTGGATTGGTAAAGAATATCATCTATGCAGTTTACAGTCGGGGAAACACTGATATTAAATAAACTACTTTAATCTCTATGGTATATTTGTACATGACATACGTGAATACATGATATTTTTAACCTAATATTAATCTGACAGACAGTTGGTGTTTACAAAAAAGTAAAGCAACCATGGCAGACCGATTGACCCAACTTCAAGACACAATCAACCAGGTAATAAATAATCGGAGAATGCAGTAAAAAATAGCATACCTACTCGTACATTGAAATATTAACATTACGCATAATTTTCGTCGCGAAAGTTTGATTCGTTTGTTTGTTTTTAGCAAGCTGAGCATTTCTGTAATAGCATCGGTATCCTTCAGCAGTTCTCGACGCCTAGTAAATTCCCTGGATTCGATAGAAGTGGCTCTCAAACGCCGAGCCAGCAGCAAGGGCAAGAAGACTATGCGTTGCTATTCGCGACGTTAATATCGAGATGCGCCAAAGATATAGACACTCTAATCGAATCTCTACCGAGTGAAGAAAGTTCAACGGAGTTGCAAGTATCAAGCTTGCGGCGATTGGAATCTGAGAATAAAGAGGCCGCTGAAAGATTAGAAGAGGTAAGCTGTGATTTTTTTTATCACGACTGACCGGTTACCGTCTTCAAAATCATATTTAGGAAATGACGGCATTCACCGCCAGTTAAAATATATTTTTTAACAGTTAATAGGCGGGAAACGACAAAAGTCGTTTTTAGCGTATTGTCGGTAGAATGCGGTCACAGCATAATACGTTTTTTTTTATATCGTCGCTTGTTTGCGGGACACATAATATTACGGGTTTGTTTGTTGGCGTTAAATAAAATGCCGCAACTAATCAACATTAGTCCTAATTCTTAGCTAGAAAGGGTGACACATGTGTCTCGAATATTTACGCTGTGATTTTTACGGCATTAGATTTTACACTTCCAGTGGTAGTAAAGTTGTAGGGATGGCGATTATACATTATAATTATTTATATAATTATAAAATATTGATAAATATGCTATTTTGTTGTATAGAATGTTTTGAATTTTTAATATTTATAACATGCGGAGTGCTTTCTACTAAATTGATCACAAGTTTTATATTCAGCTTAGAAACATAGTAAAATTATGATGTTATCGAAATGTCCTAATTTTATTTTTAATGATTAAATGTCACGTATGATTTTTTTTAAAATTTCAATCGAAAATATCGTTTGGCTTAGAAGTTGTGTTGATTTTAAGAATGTAATATATTTGTGCGCTAATCACTAAAAAACGCCCGCTACAGACTTGAGTATATTTTTGAAACGCCCGACTAAGAAGTGTTAATATAAAATCAATTTTGATATCTCTGTTATTTGACTTGTTGTGTTACAAAATGTGACGCGTTTAGCCACTTTGAAAAGCATCACTAGCAACGTTCCCCCTAAGCTGCGCGCGCACGCGGCCGCGCCTCAGTTTGAAAGCCCCCGCGCACTCATTCCGGGTCGGCACGCATTCTAAGACAACTATTCAATTAATATATGATTGGCCTGTGCAGTCTTTGAAATTTCCGCGCAGCTAACCTAGTCTTAGAGGGAGCATTGATCACCGGACCATTGTATGGTTTATGAATAAACTAAAAATTTAGTCTTAATTCTTAAGTTATAAATTATAAAATAAAAGTCGACGTTTGTCCTTTTCTACTATACACAGAGTGGGGGTAAAATATAATCTTTAATATTACTAATTATAAACTAATTACTTGCATAAGGTGTGGTTAATTCAACAATGGTGATCCACCCAGGACAAGCTCGACGGTTTCTGCGCCTGTGTGCAGGGCAAGGCAAACTAGAACTAAATCAGTGGATAGTACTTAAATTTTAGTGTGGCAACTGTGTGTACAGCGCACGTTGCACACGCCGGCCCTGGAGTTACCTATTTTATTTAAATTTATAAATTTTATACTCTATACCTTATAACATAAGAATCATTATCAATTTTGAGTTTATTTGTAAACCTTGCGTCGGTCTGATGATGCTTCTCTAAGTGGCGAAACAAGCGTCCCACTTTGTAACACAACAAGTGGAATAACAAAGTTATCAAAATTTATTTTGTATTAAAAATGAACTTCCACAAAGTTATCGTTGAATCTATCTAAGACATTTTTATCCAACGTGTAAACCTCAAGACAAAAACGTGATAGAAATAAATACAGTGTCCCTGTCACAAATTGGAAGTAATAGCTTCAAGAGAATTATATAAATGTAATTCATTTACATTAAAATTTTAATTAAAAAAAAATATTTACTGCTTGAAATAATGAATACTCTTTTTCCCAGATAACCCATTACAAAACAAAAATATTTGTGTTTGTAGCAACACTGAAAATAGTCTAGTCATATTTTTACAGTTTTTTTTTCGGCATGATTGCACAATCAAATTTTTATTGTTTAAAGTTTTCTATGATAAGCTATAAATGTTCCGTTTCAGGTGGTACGGCAGGGGGAGACTCTTCTGGAGAAAATTCAGAGCGCCCTTAGTGATATAGCCCAGGCCCAGTTGGACATGCAAAACCCCAACCTGACCATGATGGACACCACAAACTCACAATTATGAAACCTGCGATAGTATTATTATTTAATTTATATCTTATTCATACTTATTATATTAATTAGTTTTTTACACAACTCCCGAAGTGGAGCATATGTAAGTATTATTTCAGACAGTAACAGTGTGTATATTTAAGAGAGCTGTCTGTAATTGAAATGTTGGGGTTCAGACACTAATGGAGTATGGGGAAGGTGTGGTCCGTCCCAGGTACTAAGATTTTAAGAATGTCGATATAAAGTTTCACAATGCATAATACCTGCAAAACTTGACTTGCATAAAAGGATGGTTTACAATCACAAATCTTTTGTCTTCATCATAACCTTTCGGGTAGTTTAAAGTTAATTAAATTAACTTAACCCTCCAGAGACGAGAGCTTTTTTTCAATAAAAAAAATATTTTTTAAGCCATATTAACAGCTTTACGACCGTGGACGCGTATTTGCGTCTTTGAAAAACAAAGGTTGCTGGCCGGCGGAAACATATTTGCGTATAGGCGAAGTATCTGGAAGCTAAGAAAATTAAATTTTGTTATCTCAATTTACTTACAAATTATAGTGAATTTAGTAAAATTACAATTTTTGCGAATTTTGCCAGGTGAAATTTTATAAAAAAAACGTGCGGTCGTTAAGCTGTTAAAGTCACGGATAACTTTTATTTATAACAAAAATTAAAAAAAAAAAACAAAGTCGTTGTATAGAAACCCTGCATGGTCATTCTCATCCTTATATTTCAGTATAACATTGTGTAAGGATATCAGTGGCGATCGGTCAATGTGGCGTTTGATCAATGCACCCCTTGTATTTGCAGGGGCGGCTATATTTAATGAAATATTATTCAAACATAACATTTAGGCCATTAAAAATAAACAGAAATTAAAAAAATTGCAAATCGGTAGTTGTTTTAGTCTCCGCGACTGATGACTAACTGAAGTCTGTATCCTTTTTAACCAAATTTGAGTAAAAACGACAATATTCAGGTAGAAAAAGGATGAATAGTGGGATCAATTGACAACGGTGTTTACTGTGTACACGCTCATCCTTGGAGGGTTAACTTAATGTTACGTTACTTAACGTTAAATTAATTAACAACACGAAAATTAGCAGTTTTGCATTCTCAAGTGGAAGACTTTAGGTAGTATTTATCATTAACAGAAAGTTTTCGATAAAAAAAATCATTAAATTAAAATAAGCACACACATATTCTCGCACAGTGATAAAACTGAGACTCATTGTGACACACCAGTGTGCCGTTACTGATAAGAATGATATGAAATTAGTAAAATTGAATAACAGCCTGATTAAGGCATCGTCTTCATATTGATTTGCAAGTTTTTGTTATTTAGTTTAGCCTCTATGTGTCTTTGTACAATATTTTCGTATCAATTATTGGGATTTATTGGTAGATAAGTGCTTTTGATTTGTGTTCCAGTTTAGCGGAGTTGGCTGATTTTGTAAAAAAAAAAAAAAAATCAGGACAATTTCAAGCTAACTCTTTTAAAACTGGTCATTCTTTACAAGCTTTACAGTGGTTCTCAAACCGTGGTAAGTTTAGGGGTACCACTGGTAAATTGATATGAATATTCAATATCACTGATATTGTTGAATATTTTTTGTAATAAAAAATGTGTTTTCAAACCAAAAATGTGAACAGTTTTAATGTTAATTATTATTATGGTCAATAAAAGGATATAATTGAATAAATATTGTTTTTATTGCCTTCCTTTGGCTATGAATTTGTGTTCACCCTAAGTGCCTATTTACTTTCCATTTCTCCATTTTTCATGCAATTATCACATTTAAACCTCAAATGGATTTTGTACTTGTGATTTTGTAAAAAAAAATATTTTCATATAAAATATAAATGTTTTTTTATCCAAATCTTACAGCAAAGGGGTCATTAATGCAGGAAAAAAAAACGGGTGTAATTTTTTACAAAACATTCTTTTAATTGTAAATTCTAAGCTAGTTAATTCATATTTTTATTTACTGTACACATTTTATGATATCTTTTTTTTCTTCATAAAATTTTATCATAGGTGATTGACATAAATTGAACTGGCACATTTACAAGAACAAAATTACAAATATTACATCACTATCAAAAACTCATTGCCTCTATCGCACATCATGTCCAACAAAAGTGGCAATATCCTATTATATGACTTTTTGAAATTGCCCATTCTGCTTTCGTTGGAAACGAAAAGTGTCGATACGCCCAACAAGTCGCCATTGGACATGGTCGACTCTATCCAAATTCAAATACAACAATATCCTCGGACATTGCCGACTATGCCTTCATTCGAAATAAAATCAACACTGTCGAAACTGACAGACTGTGATTGTTTTCTTATAAGCAAAAACAATTGTATACGGTGTAAGTATAAAAAGACTTTGAGTAGCAATTTGGACTTGACTAACTTTGCCTTTAATAAATTGTGATGATTATTAACTTAAAATTAACACTTGATCAATGAACACAGTTAAATAAATTGTCCTAATCGCTCGAACAATCTCGGTTTTTTGAACCACCTTGATAAATTGATTTATTATTTATCAATTAGATATATTATAATCCCAAATTTCTTAATGTTTCATAACTATATTATACACACAGATTAAGGGTGATACACGTATTTGACACGCTAAAGCCGATAGCCACGTAATTATTTTAGCGTTTAATCTTGGCCAAATTACCAGATTATTAGCGTCATTTGACATTATTCCAATTTTAAAAAAATGTACTGCAAAGGAGGACATTAGAACCAAATGCAATTATGTCCTATTGGGAGATAATTTACTGTTGTTTTAATACCTTCATATGTCAGAATGCTAAAGATTTTTTGTGGACATAAATATTGTTGATAATACTAAAATATTCATCTCCACTGAGTGGTATGGATGATATCTGCGTTATTTAAACATCAAATGCGTACGAATGTAGTGTTATAAGATATTTTTTGTTGAATTGAAACTAAAAATAAGCATTTTTTTTTAAATAGCCAAAAGAGAACATCACCGTTTACTTGTAACTGATAAATTTCCTAACAGAGTTGGTTTTTTTTTATACAACGGGAACAAACAATGTTGGTTATTAAATTCATGAGTTTATACAAAAAAAAATGTTCAAAATACAATTTTGTAACACAACTTATGTAATATTTGAAATAGACATTTTTTTAAATGTTGAAATACTGATCATGCCAAATTAAAAAATATTACAAAATAAATCACCATGACAATAGACTGGATTAAAATTGACACATCTGAATTCAAAACCACACATCTCCTAAATCAATGATTAATTTTAGCCAGCCACAAACTTCTATATTAATTATTTAAATTTATGCATTTACGGAGATGTGTGAGTTTGAATTTTTATAATTCAGCTCATATCCAAGGCTGTGGAGTCACGATGGTTTTGGAAGAGTCGTACTTTATGTAACTTTGTATTGTGTTTTTTTCATTTTTATACACGCCTATGAATACTAAAAGAGTTAGTCAGATTGTCGGTGGGGCGTTATTTTTACAACTCCACAGCCCCCGCTCGTATCTGAAAAGGAATGCAAAAAACCAGAGATTTCGACTACGCATCGTTTAACCTAGCAACTACAGCATGACCAATATTGAACCGCCGCATTCAACCTACAGTACGTAAAAATAATTATCACTTTCAAAAAAATGTATCCCATACATTGGATACGGTTTTTCTTTATACACAGATTGCGAATATACATAATACAAAATAGACATTTTGCTTGATTTACGTTTAGAATACTTTCATTTTAAACCCTTTGAGCAGTAAGAATTATATTTTTTTTTTATAATTTTAAAAAGTCACACACATGTATGTTTTTCTTCATGATTGGTACGCATTACAAAAGTACACAAATCCACCATTGTTTATTTGGTTTTGAAAACGATTTTATCAATTTAAATGCACAGCAGTGTCACTCAATAGTTTTTCTTGCATGTCCACACGATCGAGAGATTGACACACGCAGCCGGACTTGTGTATTTCTTTAGGTGGACGAGTTTTGGATTTACATACATATCTTTGATAATTATTATTGCTTCGTTTGCTGTGCTCACAGGTTCAAATACCAACAAGGACAGTTTCATGAATGGATTCTGAAAATTGGACGTGGTGATTAGTTATCACTAGTCCTGCCCTAGCTCTATCCTTCTATTTATACTATCTTTAAAGAAAAGAGGCGTAGAAATAAAAGGATATTTTTCTCGTAGAAAAACTTCTCTCGAAATAAGTTAATCTAGTAGTTCATATGCTACAGAGTTTAATAAACTATGTTCCGCAAAACACTGTTGTTCTACAGATTATGAAAAAGTGTTCCGCAAACACCTTCATAACTTGAGAATATTTCTTTTGCAATTCTTTCCAAAACCTAGTAAAGATAATTCATAAGTTTGGAAGCCATTTTCCGTGACCGCTAAAACTTAGGTGTAATTGATTATGATTTGAAATAAAAAAATATGAAGATCAGCCATTAAATGATTTCTGGGTGAGTTTGTCAGAAGGGTCCCCCAATGTGTAAAAACAAGCTTTCCTTATTATTTACGCTACAACAAACTCAAAGTGCAGAAACACGCTTGACGCCACACCACATCTAAGAATTCTACCCACCAATATTGTGCATGGTATTAAGAAGATTCAAGATTCTAAGACTCAAAAACATCACTCATTAAGATTTTTATTTGCTCTGTGAGTTTTAAAAATAATTACTAAATAATGTATATACAATAATAAATATATTTTTACTATTAGGAATTACCCAACCTTAAAGTGTTCTGTTCAAATTTTTCAATTTGCAGTGGTCCATTCCAGAAAAACTTTGAGAAACTGTGCTGCACAACGAAAGTGCTGGATCTTTTAGTTACTTAAAGAAAAATAGGTGATTTGTGTGATTTTGTTCTGAAGACCCTCGAATCGTGAAAGTTTCCGTAGAAACCGAACATCCACAATGATCATACTATACAACTGTGAAGAAGAATCCTCTAAACATATAATTCAAGGATTAGGAAGAGGAAGAGTGATGGCAGAGCAAAGTTAATAAAAATCCACAAAGCTAATCCGAAGAACTAAATAGTATTTGTACAAAACAATAATGGAGTTTAACAATTTAAGGTGATTAATAAACTGATAGTTTTCAGGATCCTTCTTCCACTGTTCCGGAGACGCGAAAACGATGAATAACACCGCCATGGATGACCTTCCAATCGTAACTTTGCTCTACCGGATATTTTACATAATGTTAAAAACCCAAATAAACCCCAGATGCATTCAGATAATCAAACTACCAAAGGGTTAACAATATTTATTTAAATAATCACGAAGGTTGGTTGCGCTGCAAAAATACAAACGTGACACTGTCATAAAGTAATATAAAATTTGTGGCGCGTTGTTCGAATTCAATTCAAACTTCAAGAAGAAGCGTCTCTTGTTGATTGCGGAGTGTGTGACTTATCGTAAAATTGTTACAATATATACTAATTAGGTAAAAATAACAAAGCGTTCAGTATTTCAGTAGTCAGAACAATGTTTAAACTAAATTAAGTTTAGATACATGTACTGGCTTATAAGAGATACACAAAAAATCTTTTCATTTACTCCGATATGCTAACATATATTTAACCTTTAGAGGAGTGTATAGATCTATACTGACGAAACTTTACATTACTGGATTTTTTTCACATGACAATTATGTGCCCTTTTTCAATGAATATATTTTATTTATACTTGAAGCATATATATATGTTCACAAACAGACTAGTGTGTTAAGTAAAAAATATGTCCGTACTCCTTTATATAAAAATGGCACCGAAGTACAAGTACGTCCATACTCCTCTAAAGGTTAAAATGTAATAATTTCACGTTGTTGTTTTAGGAAACGGGTCAAAGTAATTTCTTTTAAATTTGAATTATCATGCATTATTACCCCTGTCCCTGGTACAGTGGTAGATGTTGTGAGCTTTCGCAACAGACTTCATGGGTTCAAGTCCCAGTACGAACAGCATTTTTACCAGCCGATTTATTGATTTATGTAGGCATGAATTTTTGTGATTTTCTCCTACCCTTGAATCATAAAACAACAGGGAGTAGCAACAGCGATTAGCTTACCACTAGTCCTGTCCTAGCCCTATCATTTCTATCCCTACCCTCTTCAAAGAAAGTGTGGTTAAGCAACTGAGTAATACGCAGTTTTTGTGGAAAAAACTCCGTTGAAATACCTTCATTAGGATGCCATACGCTCTGCTTTAGGAGCGGACATGGATTATTATGAATGGATAAGAAGATGTATTGTGTATCTCTTCTAAGCCAGTATATATATAAATAAGTTGAATTCAGTTTATAAATAAGTTAAATTTAGTTAAAACATAGTTCTGACAATGGAGTGAAGCCGAAACAGCTATCAATTAACTAATATAATTCTCACTTTTAAGGTGACCACTGTCAATTCTTGGTGGAAAGATTTTTTAACAAAGAACAGGACCGGTTTGGCTCATCACAAGCACTATACATTAATTTATATTTTCTTATCTGTACTAATCTTTATTAAAAAATGTTAAATTAGTACAAAAAAAAGGTTTTTTTTTTATACCCAAATTTTCGTGAAACTAAAATCATTGTCATTTTTACCTTATTATGGTGGATTTCTACCAATTAAATGCCAATTCAATCAACAACACACTAGACTCCTGCCTCAGATAGGACATTAAAAATTTTACATATTATTCGACAAGCATCGATATGTTTCACTGTAATCTCTGCATCTCAGCGTACATTTTTGTTTGTAGTGTTTTCCAGGGATCAATTGATAAACTTTGTTATTTTATTGAAACGTATTAACAGAAATAACAAAGTTATTGCTGCGGATTACAAGACGCATCTTTTCATCGCTGTCAAAAGTGCAAAAAAATATATTTTATCGAAAAGAAGACCGAGACAATGACTCGGAACAATCAGACAATAAATGCGATAAAGTAAGTATCGAATATAGCTATATTAAACTAATCAAAACAATGTTTTAGTTTTGACGATATTTAAAAATAAGGGTGCGGCTTATATTCAAGAAAGCAGAGTAATTATTGCAACGTGAGTTTCAAAGAACAAACTAGTAATACAACGTTGACGAGCTGGTGTTTGTTCAAGAATAAAAATATATATTTAGCAGTACAAAGTAAAAGTTTCAACTTTGAATAATTATAATATCAAAATATCTCGATTCGAATCTCTTTTTATATACATATAACTCATTTTTGTCAGTTTTATCAATTACCAATTTCTGTCTGAAAGGTGACGATATACATAAACTGTCGTCCCCATTTCCCATTCGGCTGGAGTCTAGCGTGCCGTGTTTGTACACGTTTGAATAAATACAGATGAATATCGTGTGAGGTAAAATTATACAATGCCAACAGTATCGCCAGACGTGACGGGTTAATAAAATATTTGCTTTAACGCGAAAAAAAATATGGGTGCTACAATCGGCGGTCGATGTTTAATATAATCACCATTTAACGGGCCGAATATTCGATTTCTAAGCAGTCTAACGATTATCGAATGTATTCAGTTTAAGAATCCTCGGCACTGCGAAGCCCCGCACAGGCAGGAAATTTTCTCATCCTCCAGCGGGAACTTATAGTCGTACGTTATCTCCTCGTTCACGCCAATCGGCTGCTTGGAGTATATCACAATTTTCTTCTGAGACTCTATGGTGATGATCTTGGCGTAGCAATTGGGCTGAAAAGGAAATATAGTCTTAAGTGATTTCAATGGAGTTACTAGTCTTAGGAACGTACTAAGTATCATAATGATTGACTATTATATTGTGGCCACTGACCATAATCGGAACTAAGATAATCAAGAAATAAATATAAAAAAATATCTGTAAATACAATGTGATAAGGAATCAAGGCTATAAATAATAATCAATCTGCGGCTGACTGACTCGACAGAAAAAAAATCACTCACATTACAACTGTGGTTAATGAACCGAGCGAGGTTTCCACACTTGGTAGCGTCGATGATCGTATCCAGATCGATCCTGAACAAGTATGAGCTCCCGATGCCCGTCGCCTCATAGTGCATCTCCCTCAAGTCGGCCACGATAGGCCTGACCATCTGCCCGACGTACTCTATCACCATCTCGTCGGCGGCTATCGGCTCCATCGCAAACAGTCCCCAGTCGTGGATACCCGACTTGGCAAACTTCAGCTGCTTCTTCCTGAACTTCAGCTGATTAAATTTGAGCAGATCGGAGTCGGTGTCCGTGCCGAACGCGGTGAGCAACCTTCGCTGGTTCGATCTCGCCTCCCGGGACAGCCCTTGCATCTTGGAGCTCAGCAGGCGGAGTTTCTCGACCACTTGTGTCGGATTGGCGAGACTATCGACGGCCGCTATACTTCTGGCGTGGTGGTATTTGAATTTGGCTTTGATCTTTGAATCCATTTTGTAGAAACCTTCCGTACGAGCTGAACCGGTGTCGTGGATCTAAAAACACAACAAACAATAATATTTTATGGGTGCCAGATTTTTCTAAATGATATAAAAAGTATAGAAGATAAAAAATCTACCATTATAAGTCGGAACTAAAATAGTCAATCTAGAGCAAGGAGGTGTCAAACTTAAGCTCAGTGTCTTTATTAGTAATAATTTGGAAATAAATACGATAATCAATATCAAGTGTTTGAAAAAAACAATTCGTGTTAAATATATGGGAGGTTATTATTAAAGTTTGACAGTTCTGTTAAGACGGTAAGTCTCAAAAATGAAATAATGCCAATCGATAATGATGCAGATCGTGTGGCGGCCACGACAGGTAAAATATTAAGCCAATATTAACTCCTGTGACACTAACGCCCTCTCTGAATGTACTATTTAAAGACTTTGCAATCTTATTATTTAACAATGTCATTTGGATAACAACATCTACCCCCACTTAAACGTAGGAGTCCATCAAGACAAAAGAAACCAATTCAATTAACCTGCAGCTCTTCCTGGTACCCGTGCTTTCTTGATTTCTTCTTTGGCGGGCTGTAAGGAACGTCGGTGGCGGCGTGGTCCACCCAATGAGTATCGTTGAGCCAGTATCCTTGATTGTCGTCAGACAGCATTATTTCGTAGGACTTCTTCAAGAAGAGGATGTCCTCGGCGTCTATGCCTTTGGTGAGGAACTCGTAGAGCACGTGGACCTCGTTCACCACGGGGCGCTCCTCGAACCCTTTGAAGGGGACGACAGGTAATGACTTCTCGGTCGTCTTTGTTTGTTTCCCGTCGGATAACCTACAAAATGAAAAAAATAAGATTGAATCAAGTACACAGGAAACAGACTAATAATTTATGTTACTTCTACATTAATTATTCTCTCTAGTTAGCGTCGGAAAACTTTTCACTTAGATGTGCACAATGAATGGCTTGCTTGATAGTATGTCGAGTAAAAATCTGACAACGCTGCCAGGCAGTATTAATAATTTTCACTGTAAGTGACGTACAGTTAACTTTTAGAGCAGTTTCTCAACCTTTTTGGGCCTCATATTTTTCCATGGCCACCATTTCCAATTCGCTGGCAGATTCCAAAATTTTACCCAGTAATTTACAGAATTTCCAAAAAGGAAAGAAGCAACACCTTTTTTTTTAGCTCTTCCAGAATTTCCAATTTGAAAAACCCAGAAGTTTACATAATTCCCAAAATGAAAAGACGTGAGACCATTTTTTTTTATAGCTTTTCCTGGATGGCATTTTTCTGTAAAGGATCACAGACATACTTTTAACTCAACACAGAAGTGTCTGTCTGTGAGCATATATATGTATCAAGTATGAATTACATATATTCACTGGAAAGAAGTCACACAATTGTCATGTTAAAAAAGCCAGTAAAGTAAGGTCAGTATAGATCTATTCACTCCTATAAAGGTTAAAAGAGCGTCATATTGTCAATACGAACCACACTCACTCCGTTAAAATGTTTTTCAATTTTACACAACACATACAAATGAGCTCATTACCTATTTTGAATTTCAGCCAGTTTCTTATACTCGGACTTTTTAAATCGTTCCTTTTTGTGTTCCGATTTCTTGAGTCTCTCCTTTTTCTTCTCCTCCCTCCGCCTGAGGCTCTCGAGGTGTTTGAGTTTCTTATGGTCGGCCGCCTCTTCGGATATGCTGTCCTGAACTTTAGCAAACAGCGTCTCCCTCTCCGAGTCCGCGTCGTTGACCCTCGCTCCGTCGACCGATCGCATCGATGTGTAACCTGGAAATAATCATTTGTTTTACGTCTGTCAAAGAATTTTACCATTATTCAGACACAAATATGTCACATCTCAATACTATTAAAGCAAACGATGATTTTCCTTCACACTGATTATAAGAAGAGAACATAGAATAGACGGTGCATTCCCAAGTATTCCTTACCATGGTCATGATCTAAGTGATTGGTCGGCAGTGATCCTCCAGGCGGAAGACAGTAAGGATGATCGAGGGCAACTTGGGAGGCTTGCGACGCAGGACTAGAACCTCCATCTGATGACTGGCTGAGGTGTATCTCCTGAAAAAGAAAAGATTTTTTTGTAATTCTTATTTCTACTACTAGATTGTCACAGTAATGCAAAGACAAAGAAATATTTACAAATGTAGACTGTTTTTCCACAGCTTTAGCATAAAGATTTTTTCTTGTATATACTTAATCAATCACAATAACTGATGTAATGTAATGATTTTGTTATTTCATTGATTGTGCCAACATTGACCTCTCTGCGAAACATCTTTCGACCAATTATTTATTAAACGAAGATACTTCTCAGTAGGGTTATCAACCCGGTTTAAACCGAAAGCATTCAACCGGTTTATTGTATAGTTAATTGAAAACCTCTTTTTTCCTCAAGTACAATGGACTACTATTCTTATGTCAGGTCCATGGATCAGTGGTTAACATCGTTGACATCTATGACGGATCTCGTTGATCGAAGTGCCAGTATGAACAGCATTATTTCAATCGATTTCTCGATTTGTGTTCGAAGGCATGGATGTTTGTGATATCTAAAATTTCTCTTCAACCCTATTCCAATCCTAAAATAATGGAGTGATTAGCCAAGTCTTTCAAAAACACCATTACTCTTCGGCTTCAACTCTACAGACCTAGTTTTATCAAAAATAATCCATTGATTACCTCTTTAACACCGTTAAGGTCGGCGGGAAGTTTCAAACTGCCGCTGTCTGACGACAGAAGAAGATCCCTAACGCGTCCTCTCTTCCTGTCATTGGGCTTCTGCTTGTTCTTCCTCGTCTCTAGACTCTCCTCCTCCGACGATAGATTCTCTTTTATCTTGACAGATTCTAATTTACGGGAATCGATAACGTCCGACGGCGAGGGCATGCTAACTTTTAATTTGGCAGAATCCACCTTTCTCTGCCTGATCTGTTCCGGCGTCAACACGGGAACGTCACTGAAATAAAATTGTTACTGATGAATTCTTGATATCATAGAGTAAAGTGCCACACATACATCCGGTGGTAGATGAGTCGACACATTAAATTAATAATAAAATAAATTATTTTCATAATGTCCGAGTATAAATATTAAGCACAGCAACTAATCGTTCGCTTCCACCATTTAGTTCTTCTAACATGAATAAAGTATCATTTAATACAATGTCAAGTATCAAAACCAGGAAAGAAAATATATAGATTCAACTAGATCCTTTCAATTACAGTATCGGAGAGAATCAAACGCTAAAAGTGTTCGGTTTTGACGTCTATTTCAAATAGCAAAAATTCACCGATTTCACAATTACACGTGCCTAAAGGATTTATATCCATGTCACCATATTTATTCAACAAAGCGTAGATATCCAACAGATGGCCATATCGTTCTGAGAAATCGTTCCATTTGTTGTTAACCTTTTGGCTGCCGTAGAAAAAAGTACTTCTGTACCTAGAACGCTGGCTATAATTTTCAATTATTTAATGACGAGGTAACTTGTCTCCAGCGTGTTGAGCATGAAAAATTTGATGAGATATCTCGTATGTGGCAGCCAACCAGCTAACAGCCTGAATCATATTGCTAAATTTTCATATGTTTATTTACCAACGACAGGCCAACAGATTGACAGTGAAACGACCATGATTAGAATTCAAGAGCTAACGCATTGGTTACCTCGATTCCCCGCTTACCGCTATTGGAAAAAAATTCACATTGATACTGCTGTTCCTGCAATGTCGACAGCTACACAGTGCGTAGCAATATTGTTGGATTCAGGCAAGTGTCTGAATGAAGAGTTGGCTAGCTTGGTTGCATATCAAATTTAAGAAGTCAAAAGATATGAAAACATACCTGGGCATGGGTTCGCTGCTTCCCGCCAACTTAATGAGGGCCTCTATCGCCATGAATTCTTCGGGTGGCTTAATCTCTTGTTTCATTTCAATATCGAGATCAAACTTCTTTGAATACTTGTTAGGACTACTCGCGACGTCTTTCAGGCCATCCTTTTTACTTACTTCTTTGTGAACACTTTGAGATGGTTTATTGACTATTGGTATATCGTTATGTTTACTACTGGACGACGAAGCCGAAGGGGTCATGGAGGTATGCAAAGTTTTCTTCGTTTGTTCTTGAAGAAGTTTCTTTTCTTCTTCTTCTTCTTTCTTTTTCTGTTGTTCCTCGTGGAATTCTTTCTCTATCTGTTCCATGTATTCCGTGTTTCGTCTTCGCTTTTCCTGAAAAAAATGTGAAATGTGACATCAGTTTCGAGTATGCAACTTCAAATTGGGGATGTGAATTATTATAACTATACTAATACTAGCTTTAAAGCTTTTGTTTTAACCCTTTAAATGCTATGAGTAATATATTTAATGTAACATAGTACTTTCTGAAAGCTATCATATCGACTGTGGAAAGGAAAAAGGACGTAACCCACAGTTTTTTCAAAACAGCTTTTTTTAGGTAATCGCAATGAATTAAACCTAATACACGTTCTATCAAAAGGATGCAAGCTGCAAATGCCGAATTAGTATCTAAATTTAGCTTTTAAGTTTGAAAAAGATAACCTTGTAAAAAGTTAAAACCAATAAAAAAGACTAAAATAAAGGTTTTTCCTAGACAATTTATCTTATTAATAATAGATAATGTCAATTAAACACCATTTTAGAAGTCTCCGTGCACTTCAAGGTTGTGTATAATTCAGAATATACATATGGCCCAAAATAATCAAAACACGTTTTTTGCGCCTCCTGTAAAATTTAATATGTGTGGGTTACGTCCTTTTTCCTTTCCACAGTCGATATACATAAATACAAAAAACGCAAAACTTATATTTCACTTACGTGATTTATGGAATAAAATCACATAAAACTTCGGCATCTAGCATCATGCTTTCGTGAATTAGGGTTGTCACAATTTATAATAAAGAAATTAATTTGATAAAGTTAAAAAATTATCCCATTAACAAGTCAGAGATGTAGTGTCGTGAAAATGACGCTGCGGTGAATTTGGAGAAGTAAAAATATTAAAATCTTATCACATCATTATCAATGGTTTTGACAACTACAAATTATTAAATCTTTGGATTGATATTTTAATTCCTCAATTTATGTTGTATCTATGGATATAAATTGACAGAAAGTGAAAAATTATATTTCTTGGTGGTAAAAATATCGTTGCTCACTGGCGAGTTGTTAGTGTGTGTGGTGAGTAAGTGAGCGACACACCAGTGCATCATGAGCAGTCAAAGGGTTAATAAATAAAATGAAAATCTGACAAATGTATTTAACCCTTCAAGTGTTCTCTAATCCATTAGACGAAAGGTGATAAGCTCTGCTTGTTAATTTCGTAATAATTTTTTTTTCTAGCTCTCTTGAATGGCAAATCGAGAGTTGCATCATCCTATCATATGCACCTGATACTCTCGTTCCTCTTCACTGTCGGAATAGACGCGATCGTGCAGGGCGTCAACCTTCTTATCGAGGGGTTCCGAACTGGCAGGTCTCGCTGGAGTGTTCTCAGTGTCGCCGGTGGCGGCCACTTCGGATAATTTACTATTGTCTTCTTCCGGTGATAGGATCGGTGAGCCCAGTCTGCCGTCTAGCAGTGGCGGGGTTTGAGATTTTGCTGTAAAATAATAAATTTGGTGTTACGACAAATAATAAAGACGGTGGTTTGATATACTATGATAGGAGTACTAGATCTAGGCCTTAGCCAATTGATTTACAGTGCTCAATAGCTTTTCATTGCAATCCTTAAACTCTATACACTACAAATTGCTCCAAGACTTTGTATCAGAGAAGGCATGCATTTATGCTTACGATGTTTTTATTCCATCCATCCAGCCACCTTGTCCAATAATAAAAATGGGCCTATGAGACGCCGATATCAAGTAATCTGTTAAAAATGTAACGTGTTTTAACACCTGACAGCAAACTCCATTTTTGAACTTCAAGTAAACAAACCTTGAGATCTTTTCCTCCGACTGGCTCTGGAATCGGAATCACTGTCAGAAGTGGAGGAGTAGACCTTGCGTGCTGCTTCCCGCCGTTCTTTCACAGATTTGCTCATCCGCTGCGGCAATTTCAGCTGTTAAAAAGGGCACAATCAGTAATCGATAGCAAATTCGTTTGAAAATAAATTATCAGGATACCCATCCAACGGACAATATTTGCTGATTGACTTGGCATTTACTTAGTTAAACTCTATTGTAATAGATATTGTAATAGCGTAAATATATTTACTTCCACGAGAACTATAAGGTACAGTTGATAGCAATTTCAGCTTAATGTCAAAACTGGGCAAATCTCGGGAGTTGGCACAGCACAGAAAGTGAATGCCTTAGGGCCAGTGCTAGTTGGATTTTATTGTTACCTAATTCTCATTTTCGAAACTGGTCAGGAAAACGGGACTGCAGCTTTAAAACCGCAAAAATCCCAGTAAAACTGAGAAATATGATAACCATACTTATCACAAGATTATATAATGGGAGTAAGTTGATCTTCTATGAAGAATAATAATAAGTCATATCTATGATATTACATTGTCTTCTTCATCAGTGTCAGTGTCTGAGTAGATAGCTCCGCCAACCCTGGCTTTGACAGCTGGCCCAGGTCCGATCTCTCGCCCGCTTCTACCAGCTGAACTGTCAGAATCGCTAGATGAACTACCATCGCTTGAACTATCCGATGATGAGGATCTGTAATTATACAATGTAATAAATTAAGTGAAAATTCCCCAAAATAACTGGGATTCGATCTGTATGCTAGTCTAATACATAATAACTTAATGGTTTTGACACCATGCTAACCCACTCGGCGCCTAATTGTTTTACACAATGCAGTAAATTTTTAAAAATATATATTTTGTTGTCAATTTAAACAAACTACAGACTATCAAGACATAACTTAACTCGATAGATACCCTTGCTTCACGTATTTGTTCATATTTTGCTTATTATAGCGTATCTGTTCCGGTACTGTCGTCGTGCATACTGCTGATTTTAGCATGATTATCATAAGCCTCGAGAATTGAATTGTAAAACTATATGAATTATATTCATACCCGGAGCTGCTCTTGCTTGAGGAACGCCGTCTCGCAGTGGTGAGATACGATCCACCTCTACGATGCGGACTGACGACAAAGGACGATCTGGACACCTCTTTCTCTGAATCGGAATTCTGGACTATTTCCTCCTGGAATAAAAAGATAACGTTTTATAGGATCGATTTTATTGATGCGCATAAAGATCTGCTCTGATGAAACTACATAATTTTATTCCTTTAAGCCTTGTTTGTATTGTCTTATGCCAGGTTTGGAATTTTCATTAAATTATCAATATTTCTTTATGTATAAATAATAAAAACATTAATCAGTAATTTTTGGCAGTCAATTTGCAACAGTGTATTTGTAATGCATACATTTTTTTTTAGAACGTTCAAATATGTTTTTTGTTGAAACATTGACATAATTTTTAGTTAGTCTATTTATTTAGTTTTGTTTTCCAAACCCAAAACTGTGAGCCAGTAAAAGCACCTGTTATAGGCAAAATGGCAGCACTAGAGATTTTCAAATTTTGATTAATGGTCTAAATAATTTTAACCTTATTTAAAATATACCTGATCACTGAGCCGTTTATTCGAAGAGTCTTCATCGAGGACCACCGGTGACGGCACCCTCTTCTTCCTGAAGCTGGGCATCTTTGGAATGGTAGCTCTGAGTCCCAACCCTATAGAGTATCCCCCCATGTCGAAATCTCCCCTGGGGTCTAAAATCGATTTGAAAGAATCTATTTTATCTTCTTTTTTGTTCGATATGTCCTGAAGCGGAACCTGGGTGTCTCGCTCCCCGAAGCCCTTACTCGAGCAGACCGCCTTGACTGATTTCTCCTCGACGACGGGCGTGGATGGTTTTCCACGTAGCTGTTCGTCCCACCACATTTCAAAGTGTTTAAACGCTGTGTTTTCGATCATCTTTTTGTTGAAATCTCTTTTGAGGATCTGTTTCAGTTCTTCGGTTACGCGATTCGTGACTTCATTGATTGTGGGGTAGTACGGATCTTCGTAGAGCTAAAATAATCAAATCGTTATTGAGCATAGATTCAATCATGTGATTTTTATTGCCGTAAGGCTTAAACTTAAGAATCTTTAATGTTGGAAAGTTAAAATAAGTAAACTGTAACATTATAATGGTCTGTGGCGCAGTGGTTAATTTCGTTGGCTTCTGTGAAGGATCTTTCGGGTTCAAATCTCAGTACAAACAGCATTTTTTACAATCGATTTAACAAAGGCATGAGTGTTTGTGATGTCTAAAAATTCCCTTTACACACTTCCAATCTTAAAATTTTAACCAAAGCGATTATTAAACCACTAGTTCTCTCCTAGCACTATCCATCTATCCCTAATATCTTCCAAAATGAGAGATTGATCAACTGAGTAACAAGCAGTTCTCGTAGAAAATCTTGTTTAGATATCTCCATAAGGAAGCCATATATGCTCCACATTGAGAACGAACACGGATGAGAAAAAAGCTTATGTAAAAAGATTGACAAAGAAGGGAGTTCCGATAACTTTTTTTTTTCTTCAAAACAAGCACTGATTGTATTACACGTTGTGGTTTTCACTGCATTTAAAAACATGGATTACCACAAACTGTTTTTGAAGAAACTGAGCGATTATAAATTATCCATGAATAATCACATAGAACCAGAGTCTTTATGATTCTATACTAAGATGGACTAACAGGTCATATTCAATAAGATGCACAGTGGAGACTCTTTTTAATGCTGTTTTGAAGTATATAAAATGAAAAAATATTTCAAGCAAGATCGAGGATTCCTCATATTATATACATGCATGTTGTAGTGAATGTCAAATTGTCTAACCTCTCCGTCATCTCTCTTGTGTCCGTAATGCATTTGCGACGGATAAGGCTGTCCAAGTCCAGGTGGCAGTCCCCCATGATGCAGAGGAAAGCCGTCGCTCCCAGTCGGCACCATACCGCCGACAGAGAAGAATTCTCCGCCGGGGTATGGGTACATAGCCGGGGGTGGGTATTGCGAGGGAAAACCGGCTGAAAATTCAATCAACATTCAAGATTATTCTTCTACATACGCATGCACGCAAAAACAATGATTTGTTTTAAATGTACATTTATAAATGAAAACACCAATTTTGTTCAAATAACCTTAGTTCTGTAAAGATTGAATTGAAGTTTTATTTGTGAATTCTTTTAATCCAAAAAACCATACTTCTTTAAAATACACAATCTGGATAGTTCTTTGAATCTGGTTTTAGAATTTGACAGAATTCAAATATGTTTACAAGGATATATTCCAAAGTGTTATCTAACCATCTAAGTGGCACTAAGTATTAGGATGTGTACGTCAAAATGCAATTGCGTATCTCGAGTGCAAAACTAATACGAAAAAGCGCCCATTGTCAATCTGAGTTTAAATATCTTCCATAATGAAGTCAGACAGCATCTTACCCTGGTGTGACCACAGAGTGTGCGGCGGGTACCCGTAAGCACTGGGTGGCGGCGCATTAGCGTAACCTGGAGGTAAGGGAGGGGCAGGATACATCGAATCCGGTCGAACGAATCCAGGAGGAGGCGCCGCCGTGAACGGAACCGCCGGCTCTTCTTCGATCTTGGCCTCGGTTGATGATAGTGACGACAGCGACATCTGCAGACAGCAATACAGATTAGTTAAGAAAATTTCTTGTTCGGACTATCCTGCTGGACGGTGAGCTGACCGTAATCAGTAATGAATTATCTGGTCCGGAAACCATGAGCCAAATGTTTGGTTATCACTGTTAGTTATTTTGTATTAAGAAAAAAGAATTTGTGAGTTTATGTGCCTTTCGACAAAAATGTTCTATAGATTCTGTAATAATAATTTGTATAAAAAAAATCGTCAGGTCCTATGGTGCAGCATTTAGCGTTGTGGGCTTCCGTGCCGGATCTCACGATTTCGAGTCCTAGTACGAACAGCATTTTTCGATTGATTTCTGTAAACACCCATTTATGATGTTTAAAAATTCCCTCCCACTCTTCCGAACCTTCAATAACTGAGCGTAGTGAGAGCGATTAGTTATCCTTCTATTCCTACTAATCGCTTTGAAAAAGAGAGGTTGAGCAACTGAGTAACAAACAGTTCTTGTAGAAAAATTCTGTTGAGACCTCCATTAGGAGGCCATATGCTCCACATTGGGAACGGATATGGATATAAAAAAAGGTTTTATAAGCTTTCTGAAAAATTAGATATTCACAAACAAAATTGAGTCCGAATTATAATACGATAATTTCCACAAGTATTGAAAAATAAATAAATATTTAAAATCATTACAGCAGTATCTTTTTACCTGATCGTCATCTAAGTTCTTATCAGGATGACCAGCTGCGGAATCCATGGTGCCGTCCTTGCTACCCTCCTCGTCGATGTTAGATATGGCCAAGCTCTTGGGTGATATTCCGGCCGATCGTTTATGCCGCGACAGCTTGTGCTTCCTGTGACTGTTTCCGGTGAGGAGTTCGTCTTCGCTGGACGATATGTCGGAGCCCAGCTTCTCTGCGGCCAGCTTCTTCTGATGGACCAGCAGTTCGGCGTTGAATTGCTTCTCCCGTTCTTTCGCCAAAGCAATCTGAATCGATCGAAATTGGTAAAATTAATTTATCATCAATGGCATCTGAATTTTTCAATATTATTTCAATATTTAATTTAATTTCATAATTTATTAAACCAGGTATTATGAATTGCTATTGTTGAGCACCATCAGCAGATTAACCACTTACCAGCCAGCGCGAAATATTCAATCTAGTCCTCCAAGCCATTGGTTTTAGAACCATTTGAAATTGTATAAAAAATGATATGACTAAATTTGAATCGTTCACGGTTGAACTTGAACTGACGCTTAGTAAATGAATGTTTCGTGTTCATATAAGAAATAAATGTATCATTGAGTTTAGAGCCATTGCTGGCGAAAAGGATAAGCTTATGGGAATGCCCACAGATTTGAGTAGTAAGTAGTTTTAAGAATTATATTTATTTGTTAGTCGGCAAAGGTTTTATGATTATATTTATATAGGGTATAGAAGTGGAGATCCCGGTAGGTTCAATATTTCATTTTAAATCGGAAGGCTATGCAATTGTGCTCTATTTATTTCTAAAATTTCCTGGAAAAAGACAAAATCTGTGAGAATGTACATAGTTTGAACGATTTAAATTTAATATTGAAATTCCACCAAGCACCTTCAGTCGAAATCTTAAATTATGATATGACTAACTAAGCGTCGTTGGCGTATGGAGTCAGCAAGTGTTTGATGCACCGGCGAGTCATTGGTGTGCGAGTGGTTGACAATTGTGCAATAACCCTCCCCAGTGGGTGTTTTAAAATATCTGAAGGGTCATTTGATATTGTTTACATTGGGGTAATGGTGCTGCTGAGATTTGAGACGGCGATTGCGTTGATGCAATCAGTCATTACTGTCAATCTTTGTGTTGGTGTATCTGCCTTAGAATAATAAAAATGAGATTTTCGGTCAAAAAAGTTGGAATAATATAGTAACATTGAGTTACCTGCTCTAGCGCCAGCCGATGACATTCCAAGTACCTATCCAAATTGAGAAATGGTGAAGGAGGCGTTGATAGAGGTAGATCGTTTTCGGGAGAAGCGGAGCCAGACCTTGAACTCATTTTCCAGTCCTCTGAAAGTATAATACAAATAAATATATAATACGATCGTAGAACTTTGTGTTAAATCAATTTGAAATTGTCATGCACATTTTAAATTTAAATGATAGATACTTTTCTTCTCTTTTCAGTCGAGCAACATTGCAGTTGATGCAAAATCCTTACCAAATTGACGATTCGAGTATGGTACATTATTATTTGTGAAATCTATATTATATTTTGAGTTGCTATACCAATGTCCAACAACAAAGCAACTTGTAGTTTGCGTTTTAATGACGGCATCATATATGTCGTATTAAGTCACTTTGGGAAATGTGTACCATCATCCGGTTATAGCTAAAGCAAATAAGTTTCATTATATGAATGAACAGTGATCTCCAAGTTTAGTTCCAAAGGCAACAGTTGCATGAATGATTGTGATAAGCAATAACAGCTGTACGAGGTGTTATTCCTTACAGGGCTGTGGAGTTGCAGTCGAGCTATTAAGTCTAAAAAATAATCAGTCGTTTTTTAAGCTATTGTTGGAGTCGTCTTATTTCTTCACGACCCCACAGCCCTGGTTCCATGAGCCCGTAAGGTGCAGTATTGGACAGCTGGTCATTTTATCATACAAGCCTGTCTTCGGACGTAGTGAATGTTATTTGCGCAGTAAAAACCAGTTATAACCGTTAATAGACATTAAAACTTTGTCATTAAGATCAATACTTTCAATATCATTACAAAAATGCATTTACCTTCATCAGGGATTGCCGGTTTATGATTAGTTCCAGCGGCTGCCTCCTTAGCTTCCTCATCTTCTTCGGAGCTGAGGCTCAGTTGGAGAAACGGTGGAGCCATGCCACCTCCCCCGGCACCCTTGAGTAACATTGCTATTCTGTAAAATGATAAAGAAAATTATTTCTTAAAAATTACAGGATTTCAGAGGTTGAACATCATTTTTAATCATTTATCTAAAAGCTATACTGCCGTCAAAAATGCGTACAAGTCGTCTAATATCTACAATCGAAATAGGTTCCTGAACTTTGATTGGATTTCATACAAAACCGTATTTCAATTTCATTAATTATTCACTTCAGAGATTAAATGTATGTCTTTTTGTATGAATAAATATCCAAATTAAAAAATACAGAATTAACTAAATTGGAATGAAAACAGTGGCACCCCTTTTAACTAACAAAACTGCTCCAGAATCTAACTTGAGTTACGACTTTTTGGTTAACGTGAGCAGTATATGAATAAAATATCATAATGTGACAAACCTGGTGTCCAGGTCGACATTCTTGGCGTCCTCGATGGATTGGGCGGCTTCCGATTGACTCTGCGAACTTGTTTCCTTCTTAGGTTCCCTCATTTCAAATGAACTACTACTGGTTTCTTTGATTCTTTTGATTTCTTTGGGCGAATCCTCCTGGAAATTGGTATCAAAATATATAGATATATTTTTTACAGTTTGGTAGGAAATCATTTACTGTCAATCTTACATTTACAATCAATAACGTTCATAGATAAGTTTTCCAATTTGATAGTGACTTTGCAATAATGCGTATCCATCTACTTTGTTTTTCAATCAATTTGCTTGCCAAAATAATGGTCATAAATTTAATTAATTCATCCTTTTGAAAGAGTAAAACACTTCTAATAAAGTGAAAGTAAAATATTGAAAGAACACATCAGTAATGATAACTACGCCTTAACGAGAAGAATATAGAAGAAAAACAAACCATCTATTTTTAGAAAAGAATATGAATTATCAGCAGGGGGGACTATTCTCATGCGCGTACGAAATAAGACATTTATTTTGCATGAGATACACAAAACCATCACGGCAAACGTAATGATTTTAATAAATGCCAAGACCAGTGGAGGGGAACCTGAAGCCTCTTGGCTACTCTGATGCAGCCTTTTGACTTGATCAAAATATTCACTTTGATCAAAAAATTATATGTTTGACAATTGAAAAAAGGGAGGAGGTATCAACGTTTTCTTTACTGCGGCCTTATGTTGAATCAGATAAATGAATGTAGCCTTTAGGAATGAGCAGGTTCCCCGCACCTGGCTTAGATTCTTACAAACATCAGTATAGCCATGCAGCTTTTATAAACATAAAAATTTGTAGGTAGCAATATAGCGCAATTATAAAGTATAGTTATAAAAATTCCCCTTATGGATTAATATTAAGAAAGGTTTTATTTGTTATAAGAAATAGCTAATGCACGGCTAAATAAATAAGTTCGATTGAATTTACAGTCTTCCAGGATCTAAGAACCAATCAGCTTCAACAGAGCAGCATGGTTTGTTCCCTTACCCCAATCGATAATATTCAGTTGATTTAGTGTGGTGCAATATTGCAAAGTAACATTCGAATGCAGATTGATTTTTTATTTATCAAGTTGGTAGTCATGCACTAAACACTACGCAATCAAGTGTCAAAAATATTCTACGACAACAGTTGACGGACAAAAAATGTAGGCATACATTCACATTACATATGTGTATTAGTTATTTAATTAATATAAACATTGGTTTATGTATATCGTGGTCTTAAGTTGAATAATCGGTTTCAAAATTTGCTTCATGTGGTTGTTTGACGATATTTAAATACCTTAAAAATCCTATATACTTAGAAAACAATATCGTTGGCTTAATTCTAACATTACGCAAGTCATTTATAGAATTTCTGGGTGGTCTGACTTGTTTAATTGCCCCAGTTCATTATTATAATGCCAGCTGTCAAAATCTAATACAAAACAGTGTAATTTTGTGTCTAAATCTTTTTTTACTCTCATCTGTGGACATGTGACACTACAGATGTCGATTTCAGGGAGGGAATTGATCCCGAATGGTATTTAATGCTCAATATTATATGACTGCCAATTTGTTTATAAGTTTTAACCGTTTTTAAAAAAAAACTTTTATTCATTTGCAACACATAATAAAAATAATGTGGCAGCCAAAAATCTTTGATGGATGTGTTAAGTATCCATATCTGAAGAAATAACAAAAATTCAATACAACGTATGAGAATGGCAATAGATAAAAGATGACAAGATACTTGGACGTACAGGTACGGTGATACCCATCAAAGGGTTAACTTATTTTTATCCTAGGTTATAATAATAAAAAAGTGATGACTTTGTTGTTCAACCCTTGAAATGACAAAGTTATCAATTTTAAAGTTAATTTATGTTATTCATTATTAAATGTGTACAATTAGAAAACACAAACATGCTAATATTGTCTAAATATATATTACCACAAGCACAAAGCGAAGCGTGATTCAAATAACAAAACACAATTTCCAGCCAAACAAAAAATACGCATATTCGTATACTTATGTATTATTGAATGTTTGGAGAGAAATACATGTGCATTATTTTTTAATCGAATGCATCACAAACACATACAAAAACTGTAGCAACAAATACAAATATGATTAGCATGCAGACACAAGAATAATACAACCCAAATAATTCTCTCATGGAACCGGGCAGCAATAGTGATCGATCAGTTAATGAGGATACGGTGGACTCTAGCGGCAACTTTGACAAATATTAATGTTAGCAGTGACATCTATGGATAAAATTTTAAAACGTCTGAAGGCATATTCAAGATCGTTCGCTCAATAACTGTGTTCTTGAATTGTTTTATAATCTTTTAGACGTGGAAAAAAGAGATACTTTTAATTGAAGCACAAAAAAGTACTAAATAAACATCAAATCGATTGAAGATATCGTTGTCGTACAGAAGAAAGAGAACAACTGAACAATAATAGAATCAGTGGCGGCCGGTCAATGTGGCATTGGATCAATGCACCTCTTGTATATGCAGGAGCGGTTATATTTCATGAAATAATATTCAAACATAACATTTATATCACTTTTAGGATGTTCACTGTGAATACTTGGTGGAAAGGCATTATATCAATAAAAACACAATATTCCTTTGTACTTCATTCCACTTTATTAATTAGGTCAGGACCAGTTTCGCTCATTGCAAGCATTGTCAACTGATGACAATTCTCGCAATGAGTGAAACCGGTCCTGACCTAATTAATAAAGTGGAATGAAGTACAAAGGAATATTGTGTTTTTATTAATATAACAATTATACATTCACTCATTTTGAATTATTCATATTTTTATCGTCTAAAATAAAATAAAATGTTTTAAAATATTAGCGTGAATTTGTTCCACAAAAGAAATGTCAATTTTCGCAATACCACAATGATGTACGCGCGGCATTACTACGGTAACACTACGCTTTGCCGTACAACAATCAAGATGGAGAGAATTATTTGAATAAATATTATATTTTTGTTATTAACAAAGCATACTACAATTAAAAGGTAGACATTCTATATGATCCAATAGGTGTAAGCAATCAATTCATGAAATTTACTTTAAAACAATGTAAGATTCTGAATGTCAATATATTGTAAAATTATAATATTTACAAATTTCTGTTTGAATTAAGTCTCTAGGTTTTGACTATATAACAAGGCGCAAATCAAGTGGGGGTATATTCAATGAATGTATATTGATTCCTCCTAACGTGTTTTGTATTGAAGAAAAAGGAAGGTAGACAGACTAGCTTACAACCAATCTGCGATAAAAGCCACATTGTTGATATTCCATTAGGAGTCAGCTGGGATTATATCCGTGTATGGTGTATTATATCGAGGGCTTAAAGTCAAACAACGTTATCTACAAAAAAATGATTTTTATTTATTTGTTGATACCGTTTTTTTCATTCTTGGCTATATGATAGAAAAACAACATTACATTAATCTTTTTAAGTTTCTTCTTAAATCACTAGTGAAGTTTAATGTTTATAACATACAATAAATATAACAATACAAGGATTCAAATTAATATCCGCATTGGTAAGTTACATAATAATAAAAAGCGTATAATAGCTCTCCTGAAAAGATTGACTTTAAGGCCTCGATATATATTGACATAAATAATAAAAATAGTGCGACTGAAAAAAAACAAATGATAAATATCTTTAGCATTCATTTTTTTTGAAGAAATTATTAATATTTATTAAGTTATAGGCGATAGACAACATTTGCAAACATGTTTTTGTCACACTTCTCCTAAAGCCTTTTGTAGCCTAACACAATCAAGCTAATATAGTCTATAAATTGATTGCGTCAACTCGATAACCGGACATATAGAATTTCATGCGATCAATACACACAGTCAATCTACGTTAAACAAGCAAAATGGAATAAGTACAATCAGTGAGGAGTCAATCGGCGCACTCAGCTGAGCAGACAACGGGCTAGCTCTCACCCTGGACTTGGCCTTGTGCCGACAGGTCTTACTGTCGGACTGGTTTTTTTTAGCGACGGACGGCTTAGAGTCCGCAGGCGAGGCGCCGAGGTGATGCTCTTTGGGGGTTAGAACGGCAGGCGAGGGGTTTGGGGTCGCGTGGGTTGGTGTGCTCCACGAAGCCGGGGTCGAGCCCGCCTTTTGGGCTGCGTGCATGGACTATAATAACACAACATTTCATGGGAGCGTTTGGTTGTTTTATTTTTGTTAGAATACACCCTCGGGGAATCCACTCTCACACAATGCGTTATGATTGCAAAACATGTTTTCCTTTGTCGATTCATAATGCTCTCTCACTTTTTTTTTGAATACTTATGATTTGACAGAAAATGGAGGTTGACAGTTGTCAAGCATCCGTTTCAATAACAAAATTATTTCCGTCATTAGCGGGCTGTACGCACAGGCGTTTTCACATGCGATTAGTTGTTTGAGTATGCTTTAAAACAAAAAACGAAAAATGTGTCGATTAAATTGGCATTTACTTGGTAGAACTCCATTGTAATAGGGTAAAAATATCAACGTATTTAGTTCTACAGTTTTTTATAATACAGTCGAACTACTACTACTTATTACGATCACGGAAATAGCGAGATCTCGGATGTACATTTGTGACATTTTAGTTTATGGTTATTTCCATAAATTTATTCACTTTTATAACGAGCCACTTCTTGGGCCTACCGAGCAAAAATGACGTCAATGGAAGTGAAAACAATGAAACAAGTATCAATTTTAAATTTTATAAGAAAAGTGGATTGACAGAAAAATGTAATATGTGTGTCTTTGTTTGAATTGCGACTTTTTGTGTTATGTGACCGCTCCAGATACTTCATGTCTTCATGTGATGGGTACGTTTGCAAGCATTTAAAAATACCTATTCTCTGATATAACGAGCATATTCATTCGGTCCCATCTTTTTCGTTATAACCTAGTTCGACTGTATTAGTTTATAGCTATTTCGGCGTGCACCTTTGTCAGAACTATGTTTCAACATGGAACACGCTGAAATAGCTTTAAACTAATATTTTAAAAAAATGTAGAACTAAATATGCTGATATTGTGACCCTATTTAAAAAAAAGTGTTAACAATGTACGCAAGAGTTCTTTCTCATTTACCAAATTGTGAAAAAAAAAACACATTTTCTCTCATTTTAAGCATAGATTTTGAACAAACATCTGTGAAATCACCAGTGTGTAAAGCCAGTTATTATTTTTAACTTTATTATGAGTCGAGCGTAGTTATTCGGAAAGCACAGTCCACAAGTTCTTTGTTCCTCGCGTAGGACGTATGAGTCGCCAGTTCCAAGGGCTGTTAGACTGATCAACTCATTGCCTAGAGAACTGGACATTTTTAGTGACAGTATTTGTAAACTGTTTGTTAAATTTTACTATTTTATTTCTTGATTCTGTATGTTGATTTTGATGTATTATGTAGTTTTATTTTATATTTTGTCTCATTATATTTGTCAAGTACACGGCGAATTGGTGTCAGCTGTAATGTCATGTACTGTACTTTTAATTTTTTAAACAATAAACAAAAACCACTTTCAGAGATATAAGCACTTTTGTGTTTAGCGCACCAAATACTTGAGTAAATGATTCAATGCGGGGAATCGATCGATACTCAAGTGACTGTTTCTTGTGGAATGCAATTAAATACAAATGATGTTCAGGAAGTGTGGGTGCTTCCTGTTATTCAAAAGAGGAGAAGTCAACAATGTGTGAAATGGTCAGTTTATGCAGAAGGATCCAGTTTCTTGGATTGTGTTTAACTCGTTTCCCACCAAAAATGTGGACTGTCCTCTTTTTGTATAACTACGCTCAATAATTATCACAAAAAATTGACACTGCTAGTGAAACTAGAAACACACTTAGATAGCCATCAAAGGCATCCATTTTAATTGTTGTATTGAGAATGAATTTCAACAAAGAAAACATAGAATTCATCGAAAAATTGTAATGAATCTTCAACCTTTAAATTAAACTCGTCATCAGTTTGCTAAGTCAGCTTAAACTCGAATTGTAGAAGCGCCGCAAAAAAACAAAGAATATCAAAAAAAAGGAAACCAGAATTGTGCAGGTGTGAGTAATTTTAGTCAATGACAATATGTTTAGTTCAGATTAATTAAGATTTTAAGAAATTATTTCATGTATGAATGACATATGATTTCGACATATTGATGACTTCAGAGCTAATAGAAAACAATATATCAGTCAGAAATAAAATTATTTTGCTTAGAAACCATCAATAAATAAATATATATATATAAATGAATTGCATAGATGTTTAGGTAATATAAAACAGATTGCCAACATTATACCCAAATCAAAAACATACATGATATTATATAATAAGTGATATGATACATTTAAACACCATATTGTTTCACATAGTCTTTTTTACAATGTTAAATCCAGAATTTCAGTAAAAATTAACGGCAATCGAAAAAAATTGCAATAAAATATTTTTTACACACAAATATACAATAAATGACACCGTTTGCCTTATTTAAATTGGTTTCAATTTATTTGGTCAGTATTTGGCAAAAAAAAAAACCATCTTTTTCTAATACTAGTTTTACTTAGGCTTGCTTACATTCAGAGTTTAGTTATAATTTTAACTGCCTCGACTTGAAACCCGGAAAAAGGGACAGACATCATGAGCTGGACATAGATTTAGAAATCAGTCTCTAACATAGCTTGATGAGATACAAAATATCATTGAAAAATAATGTAAAACTAAAAATACTTTTAATAAAACGTAATTGTTTTACAAAATGAAATTTATGTTTCATTTTTAACCATTTTGGAACGAGCCGCGTTCGCAAATAATACCCTCAATTAATTGATTCAAAATACTTATATTTTTGTAATAAAATACAGACCAAATATGGTTTTCTACCGACACGTCTGGAAAATCCATGTGACACCAAGCTTGAAAGCGAGATAGATATTAAGCACCCAAGTGAAGTTATTATATACAAAAACATATTCAGTTTATATACCACAATGACACCATATTGTAAAAAAAAAAAAACAATACTTATTATGTTTAAATAAAACTTAATATTGCAATAAATTCATAACTCACCAATATTGCTGACAAAATGAGCAGACTGTTTTGGTAATAGCAATTTAAATACCAAAATACTGGTATTGATTAGTTCGGTATTAGAACTCCCACTTAGTGACATATAAAGGGTTATGATCACACAAAAATATTCAAATAATTACATATCTAGATTAGAAAAAATAGGGTTACATGTCGATGACAAGATGAACACATTGTTATACCGTAGATAGCAAAGAAGACGGTATTGAATTAATCATAGTTAAAGTAGAGACGTATCTCACCTCGGGATGAGAGCGGTGCCAGTCGGAAGACTGATGATGCGACCATGAACTCCCCGACTGACCGCCGGACCAATGCGAACTACCTTGGTGGTACCCTCTGTAGCTTGCATACCTAAACATAAAAGTAATCACTGTGATAACTTAAGCAATTTTTATATGCTTTTTCTAAATGCCCCAAGGCACCAATAGTGTTGAGCACACAAAATGACCCAACAGATGGACACAAATCAAAGTGAATTACCCTTGAGATGATCCGTAATATTGTTCATAGGACAAGCTGGATGCATCCGTGGCGGAGCTGTAGCTGACATCAGGCTGCTTCGAAGCGTAACTTAATTCCAACTGTGAAGAGACCGGTGTCATATCCGAACTCCGCGATGTATATGATGATCTACTATGTCTATAGCAGAAAAATGCAAAAAAAAATATATTACATATTGCTAGTTTACAAAAATTCAGTGAAGAGATTTAAATGGGCAATAGCCTCGTTCAGAATTTATGTAATATACATTCTTTAGTATATTGCTAACAATGTACATTTCCTGTCGGGTCCTATGGCGCAGCAGTTTGCATTGTTGGCTTCCGTGCCGGACCTCACGGATTCGAGTCCCAGTACGAACAGTATTTTTTCAGTCGATTTATCAATTTCCGTTTGTAGGCATAGATGTATAAAAATTCCCTCCCACCTTTCCGATCCTTCGATAACTGCACGTAGCGAGAGCGATTTAGTTAATCACTAGTGCCGTCCTAGCCTTTTCCTTCTGTTCTACTACTCTCTTTGGAAAAGAGAGGTTGAGCGACTTAGTAACAAACTTTTGTTAAGATACCTTCATTACGAGGCAATATGCTCTACATTGGAAGCGAATATGGATTAAAAAAAAAAATAATACATTTCCAATTTGAAGAGGCGAATGGAATTTTACTGAACCATCTCAGTCATGTTATTCAGTCTGCTGCATACTGAATCTAAAGTAATGAGCTATTTTAGTTAGGCGAGCAGTTCATCACACATGGGTTTGAATGAGAACGATGTTTGGAAGAATAACAGACTAAAAGCTTCAATTTTTAATACAGTTAACAAACTGGTGAACTTATAGGTTTGTAAAGACAGATGGCCTTTGAAAGTATTTTTTTTTTATACAAAAAAATAATTACCTATCTCTGTCCCCTCTATCCCGATCCCGATCTCTGTCCCTGTCTCGTTCCCTGTCCCTCTCTCGCTCGCTCCTCCTACAGTGTTTGTGCGACCTCTCTCTGTACGGGTCCCTATCTTCATCCGACCATCTCGACGAACTGTTCCCGTCTCGCTCGTCCAAATCCGGACGGTCTCTGTGGGAGTGAGACGACTCTTTATGCCTGGAACTGGAATATTGATATTCCTTTTCGTGAGTCTTCGAATCCTGCTCTATCACTCTGGGCGGAACGATCTCCGGTTTGAGAACCGGAGGTGGAAAGGTTTCGTCAATTGACAGCGACGCCATGTTGCTAGCTAGGGGCTGAGGTATTTGCGGTGTCACAACTTGCTTTTTTTCTTCGGTCGCATTTTCAAACATGGTTTTGCACTGCTCTCCAAATGGATCGCGCATTACTTTTAAAACCTTGAAAAAAAAACATGAATTTATTTTAATATATTTATATTATCGGCCTTATTTTACGATGACATCATTTTCTTTACAGTTTCATTCATAAAATATCTTGCATTTATCTTTATTTTGAAATACAACAATTACTTCCATCTCCGAATCTATTTTGCTACGTTTTCTTTCAGCGGCAATCGGGAGGAAAACCTGATAGAAATCATTCCTGCTTTTATCATTAAATTGGTTCACATTAAATTAAGCATCATTTCAAGTGACAGATATTGGAAGTAATATAACTATTCTATAATTAATATAATGATATTTTTATCACTGTTGTAGCTCGCTATAACAGTGAATAAATGTATGGAGAAAACCATAAACTAAAATTAAAATGCTAATGAATGTTTTCTCGTTACATCCGAGATCTCGCTATTATCCGTGATCGTAATAACCGAGTTCGACTGTAGATTGATTTTAATGCACTGACATCGCCATTCAACATGTCCAATGAGATAGGTCCATGAATACGGCAGAGAATTTTTCTATTGAAGATATTTATCACGTGTTTTTTAAATAAATCGTTATCACCTGGGAGAATATAATGCAAATGAAATAATAAATACCTTTCCCATTACAGACTTCCCGTTGAACCTCTCCACGCAGATCTTGGCCGACTTCACATCGTCGAAGACGACGCGGGCGAAACCGAGATGCTTGTTTGTGGTAGGATGGTAGTGTATCACCATCTCTTCGTAGGGGCCCACTTTGGAGAGCATTTCATTGAGAAACGCTCTATCGATGTTGTCGTTCAAGTTACTGATGGCCACCTCCAACTGAGGAGGCTCTCCGACGTAGTTGGAGTCGATCTTGAATCTATAAAAAAATATTTGAGTACAACTGAATTATGAAAAGGATCAAATCATGAATTACGGTTATATGCCACACGGGAAATTATACATCAACCGATAAAATTAAATTGTTTTCTTTATCAAATTTTCAATCTGTTAAAAGGAATTAATCACATGAGATATGCTTGAAAAGAATCGAGTCCAGTCACTCAAGAAGAACACAAATAGATTGATTAACATCAATAATTATTAAATAGACATTTATCATTCTGCAAAAATCCAATATACAGTACAGTGTGTGCTTTCTTGGCTATGCCACTCTGTTTTGTTGTGCGCGTAATTATAAAAAAATAATTGATAACAAGAGCGTGCTTTCCTATAAAACGGATTTATATTTTTTAAATTTTATTTTTTTCCAGAAATAAAAGTTACCTGTGCGTTCAATATGGCTTAAAATTTATTTTTTTATTCAAAGAAAATTCTTCTCTGGAGGGGTTAAATACTATTGAGAGTATATACTGTAATCAAATATTTAAGTATAAATGTTTTACTAGTATATAATATATTTTAACTCTGTATATATAATAGTTGTACAAAATTACCCGGAACCGAATTAGGTACCCAATTAGTTTATGAAAAAATACCCGAGAACCGGGTAAAACATTTGAGCAGGTATTCGGATGCCCTAATTACATAGCAAAGTATTTTTTTAATTTTATTTAACCCTTGTGAGGGGTGAGCTGTAGAGATTAATTTTGTAATATTGTCGAGAATAATACTTATTACTTCAATTAGTGAATATTTAACAAAAAAAATATAGAGCACAGTATATGGCAACAAATATTGACCTTTTTTTAACAAAATTATTTTGATTGTTTGCAACAAATAATATAACTGACAAAAATCATTGTTAGGTATTTCTTGTACTTATATTTGAAAAAATAATAATAATTCAACAAAAAATATGAGAATAGTAACTGGTATCAGATGATAAAACATTCTACTTACTCGTATGAAAGTACTGTTTAAAGGGTTAAATAATTTAAAAATAATTTAATCCTTTTAAATATCGTCAGTTGCAGATGAATTCCGCCAATGCAATCTTTTCTTAATAATAATCACAGTCATCAGTTAATTAAGAAGTAACTTACGTGAAAAATACATCAAGAAGTACAAAGGGTTAAAATGACTTATTCCACAAAACCATCTTCATCTTTCATGATGACACAAACTGATTTTTATAATAATTTTTGATGACTTTAACTAATTTTATATTTAATAATATCAAAATATGGTAAAATACAATGTCTCAAGTGCACCTTGTATAATAGTGCTAATTGGCATACAGTAAAAAAAAATGGATTGAAATAATTATAGTTTGATTTATTACTTGTCAATATGAATTATGCTTTTTAAAAATCGTTTAAGTTTTTCAATGAGTATGATAAAAAAATACTATTCTTTTTAGAAAAAAAATATAAATTAAAAACTTTAAAATGAATAAAATGAAAATTATTGTCGAAAACTGAATTTCCCGCCAAATGTCAAAGTAATATTATTGAACTCGAAACATATTTTCTCATTGGCAACACTGGGTGACAAGAGGAAGCAAATTGCAATATCTGATATTAGTTATGAAATCAATATTTTTTAGTTTTAAATTGATTTAAGACTTGTAAAACTGCATTAAAATACTTGAATCTACTTTGTGCATTACTTTGGATGTTATAATTTTGAATTGTATAGCATCAAGCCATTTTTTTTACTAGGTAATTGACATGAAGGTTTGACACTTCTAGTAAACCAAAATTGATTTAAGTATTTTAGAAGAAAATGCACAAAATACGCAATTAAGAGTGTTTTTTAGATATCAATAGTCGATAAATAGTTATTATTTGTAATATTTGATAATTTTATGAAATTATATGCATGAAAGGAAGTCATGTTTGGACTGTCATTGCTGAGAAATGTCATTATAGAAAAAAATCTTAGTTGAAATATTTTAAAAACATTTCATTTGTTCTTTGGATTAATGTTAAATTTTTGAATAAGGAATAAACTAGGTATTGTATCTATGAAGCCTGAGATTATGTAGCTGAAGGGCAGAATGAATTGTGAGCAATCTGTAAATAAAGAAATGCTATTATTGATCATTTTGATGTATATTACCTCGGTATTGGCAAATCGGCTGCATCCATTCGACCCCATATCCTAAGTGTAGACCTGGGGTCTCTGCATTGAACAATTGAATACGATGGATCATTTGGAACGACTCCATCATATCTGTAGACCTTAGCCGTGCAGCCTTTGACGATTACGGGATCCACAAGCAGTTTATAATTTCTAGGAGCCTTTTGTTGAGGTGGAATATGATTACCAAACTTGTGATCCATAGCACCATTCATCCTGAAACAAAACAAATAATAAACATTAGCCAAGATAACCTCAAAAACGAAATAATTCAAGAATATTGCCAAGTTGTTGGATTTTTAGAAGAAAATTGCCGGGCGGATGATTTCTTCTGTGTTTTTCTGTGTTTGGTCAAAATATTCGGCACAATAATCGAATAAATTGACAAACCTTGACTGTTTCTTGGTGTCAAACGACTGAGTCAATTTTTGTCAATTGTTTTTTCGGCGATTTGTAAGCAGACCGAGTGATTATCATTGTGCCCTCAACTTGGATGACCGGTTGTACAACTCTTTTTCCGCCTCAGTTGAGAAATAATTTGCACTGGCTTCCAGTTAGAATTTATTGTAAAATGCTAAACGAAAGCCCTCTCCATGGTGACGGCTAGCTCGCTAACCTCCATTTGTCAAACGTCTTTGTATGTCGATTTGCACAATGAAAAATGTATTATAATTACGCAGAATATTAAAAAAACTTATTTTGGTAATATTAACACCGACTGTTTTAATCGATATACATAGTAATTTATTTAAAGATTAATTTATATTATTGTTTTTACGAATATACAAATGCTTATTTGACTCGCTAGTTAGAAATTGGCCAATCGGTGTCATCCAAATATATACGGCTGTCGTGAACCATCTGTCGTCGTTTTAACAAAGCTCTAAAATTGAAGAACCTTGTCTTCCCGTTCGAACTAGTTGCATCATCGATCAGTGTAAATTCTTAAATTCAGGTAGTTAAGTGAATATTTCGAAGATTTTTTGATATTTTGTAATTGTTTGAATCCACTGTGCTTAACAATTGTTTTTTGATACCAAAATACTTATGATACGATGTCTTTTATAGGTGCCATGGCTGAGAAAATTGCATCTATTGTGCCAGTCGTTCAGGCTGAAGAAGAGGAATTAGTGGATCCTCAAACTGCTCTGCGCGTAAGTTGGAACGCGATTAAAAGATCTATCAAACTGTTAATTGAATTAAAAATAATTCGTCGATTCTTATGTCAAAAAAACTTAACCTAAAACATTTTTCGCTATCAATCACTGAGCGAAATATTTTTGACAGGCAGGTTTGTCCGAATTGCTTAACGATTGAATTGAGGGTAAATTTGTCATACTTCATCGTACGGACTATTGCGGCGAAAAACTTCACAAACTGAGCTAAAAACCACTCCACGATTTAAAATTATCATCTGAGATCATGGGAATCGCGTTAAAACCACACATTATTACGAAGAACACTGATAAATTAAGCGAAATCCTCCGAAATGTTACGTATTTCGCTTAATTTATCAGTGTTCTTCGTAATAATGTGTGGTTTTAACGCGATTCCCATGATCTCAGATGATAATTTAAATCGTGGAGTGGTTTTTAGCTCAGTTTGTGAAGTTTTTCGCCGTAATAGTCCGTGCGATGAAGTCATACTTTATATAATTTATTTATCAGTGTTCTTCTTAATAATGTGTGGTTTTAACGAGATTCCCATGATCTCAGATAATAATTTTAAATCGTGGAGTGGTTTTTAGCTTAGTTTGTGAAGTTTTTCGCCGCAATAGTCCGTACGATGGAGTATGACAAATTTACCGAATCGAGTATAACGTATCATCAATAAAATACGCCTTCATCATCAATACCCTGCTAGATCCACTATCAGCTTCCCTTCCAGATCCACTTCCAGTAGCAACTGATAATCGTAGAAAATGTTGGTGATATATTATATCAAGTCGATTAATTTGTTTTCTTACAAAGTTGCATTGTTTTTATCACTGAAACAATTTAAATTGTTGAAGGTAAAGTTGTCGTTTAGCGTGTCACGATTATATCAGCGAAAAATGTCATAATTTAAGCTAAAAATAACACCATGATTTAAAAAGCTTTTTTTTAGACTTGTCAATCGCAATAAATCACACATTATTATGAATATCACTGATAAATTATGCGAAATACTAAATAAATTTTAATATGAAAACATCGCTATCGTATATGAAATGTTCCGAGCTGCGTTCCTTTATCTACATCCGGAACAGGTAGTTGCCAGGTGCAAGGAAAATTAGCGGAAGAATATTATTTTTTTCTTTCCATAATTTCTACAACGCGAAAAAAAATAGATATAGGAAGGCTATACAATTCTGCTGTGTATTTTGGAAATAAATATGTGCTCAAATATGCAGTACTTATCAGACATTTTAACAAAAATATTATTTGCTGGGTCCTATGGCATAGCAGTTAGCGTTGTGAGCTTCTGTGCCGGACTTCACGGGTTTGAGTCCCAGTATGAACAGCATTTTTAGGCCAATTTTTCTGTTTTCCATCCCACCCTTTCCGATCCTTCAATAACTGGGCGTAACGAGGGCGATTAGTCAACCACTAGTCATGTTCAGGCCTCATCCTTCTATCCCTACTACTCTATGAAAAGGAAAGGTTGATACTGACCCGGGTTTCGCCTTTCGGCATCTTCAGGTGTTCAAGTGCACGGATGAACTTGAACTGACGCTTAGTAAATGAATGTTTCGTGTTTATATAAGAAATAAATGTATCATTGTGTTTAAAGCCATTGCTGGCGAAAAGGATTAGCCCATGAGAATGCCCACAGATTTGAATGGTGAGTAGTTTTTAGTAAATTTAATAATGAAATTCCACCAAGCACCTGCAGTCGATATCTTAAATTATAATATTCTTCCACTAAATTTCTTTCAATGCACCAGGCAACAACCTGTTCCGGAGATGTGGATAAAGGAATAAATCTCAGAACATTTCATATACAATGGCGATGTTTTCATACTAAAATTTATTTAGTATTTCGCATAATTTATCAGTGATCTTCATAATAATGTGTGTATTATTGCTGTCATCAAGTAGAAAAAATAGATTCTAAATCATGGCGTTGCTTTTAGCTCCATTGTGAAATTTTAGGGATAGACTACCTGAAAACGAGACGTATGGACACATTTCATATTATGTGACGCATCATATGGAAAGGTTTCACTGCTGTAAAACAACAAAGTGCCATAATGAATATTCGTCCTATAGTTAAAAACAGAGTTCCGTGTTCATAGCGTTTGATCACTGAGGCAGTTTTAACGGGTGCTGTGCGGTGATTTGCCATGCGCTGAACTACACTCGGTACACACATTTTTTAAATCATATAATAATCTAATCCATTTATAGAAGCTTCTATGACTTTTCTTTATGTTCTCAGTAAAAATATGACTTAGTTCCAGGTACTTTGATCTTTCGTGTTTATTATATTTTTACTGTCTCCCTTGCCTAAGTATTTAAGATTAAAATCAATCAATTTTTTTTATAGAATTACGAAACTGTTATATAAATTTGGGGAGATCAGCAGGAATATCAGTATCAGGTCACCAAAGTGCACAGGGTGTTGGATTGTATTTAGACATATTACATTTTTTAAATATTGTTTACAGACAAAATGCAGTGGCGAAAAGCATGCCCAGGACCTCTACGCCAAGTATCAAACATGCAACGACCGTGTCAACTCTCGCTCTAAAACCGCCGAGATCTGCTCCGAGGAGTTGTTCGATTATCTTCACGTCGTTGACCACTGCGTCACCAAGGACCTATTTTCCAAACTTAAGTAAATCATGCGCAAACAGAAAATATTATTTTTATTTTATGTAAACTTATCGGTATCACTGCAGGCATTGATTCTTTGAAAGACTTGTGTCATATTTATTAAAATGTCGGTGTGCCGATTTTATTATTTGAAGATTCTTCACTTTGAATGTTTTGTATATAGTTTTAATAGCAAATATATCTGTTAAACAATAATATTTTGTTTTTATTTTACTACCATTTTTACTGTCAAATATGATAATTTGAATAAAGCGGAGGAGAAAAGAAAAAAGTTTACACATTTTGCTTTTATATGCAAGCGATATGTCAAAATTGAAAATTTTATTTTTTAAAATAGATTAAAAGTGGTAATTAAATTTTCAATCTAATCTCCAAAGACAAGCGTGACCATGTGGTAACAGTAAACACCATTGTCTATTGATCCCAGTATTCATCCTTTTTGAAAAATTTGAGTTTTACTGTAAGTAGTTCCACATTTAAAATTGGAATAGTTTTTTTTTGTCATCCCTGAAAACAAACGTGAAGCAATTTATTGTCATTGCAGGAAATAAAGAAAAGAATCAAACTATTCAATTTAAAGCCTATATATTTCAAAATATATATTGATGTGCTAAACTATAGAAGGAATGTATTTATAATTAACAATTTCTTGAAGTGATATTTTATTAAATTACACATGCAAACAAAATGCTTACAATTTTCACAATGTGACAAATAAGAACAATATACATTAATTATTTTTTTTATATATATTTACATTACAATTATAAAATAAATTTCACATTTGTATTTATAATACATATGCACATGTTAAATTTGTAATAATCATTCTCGTTTTTGGTTTCAGTTTGCATAACAGACATTAATTAAAAAAACCTAAATGATCTTCAATTGTTACATACTTTATAATGATACATTTGTCAGAATTTGTGATATAATGCAAAGTAAAATCATGGCTTTTAGCAAGGCAGTACAAGTGTCACTTAAATAATAATAATTATATCTACATATTATTGCAAACAAAGACTTGAGCAAAAAACAATTTTTATATTATTGATATTATTTGAATCACCACTGTAGTTGTTTGACCTTTTGAAGAAATTCTCTTACAATTTATGATAGTAATAAAAATTACAAATCAGCTGAAGGGTAAGTCATTTTTGGAAGGTAGACATTAATGTCTGAAAATGGTTATGATTTTTATCTCCAATATGGTAGGTTAATAAAGGATCATTGCCAAGTTCGTTGTTGAGTGTTCAACATTGATGATTTCAGTTGTGGTGATCACAAGTTCAAGACCCAGTTTGGATAGTTTTATAAATTGATTTGTGGATCTCTGTTTGTATGAAGGTGTGGATGTATGTATGTGATGCATTGAATTTCCTACCATCCATTTGATACTAAAAATGATGTGTATAACATGGCTATATTAAAAAATAAATATAAAGAATTTTATTATTTCATTTATTATGTAGCTAAGTGTGACAAATGCTTTCTTTCTTGAGAAAGATGTTACTTAGACACTTACATATTGTGAAAATTGCATGTTTTATATTATAATGTAGGTATTGATTCTTATCTTCTAATTATAGAATGTTATAGAAAATTCAGACTGGTGGTTCACAAGTAAAGTACCAAAGAGAGGTGATGGATTCACCATCAACAGTATATTACAGTTGTATTTACCTTTAATATAGATTCATAACTGTGCATTGATAAACTTAAAATTACTAAAATATAAATCAAGTTATATTATTTAATTAGCATAATGGCACCAATTTCAAAGAAAAGATTAAAAAAAAAAAATGAAACCATAGATAAAAATTTCATATTCATAAACACAATTTATACTTCAAAAGTAAAACTAAAAAATAACATTATATTTTGATATGTTACAAGATCTAAGTAAGAATTTATACGTCTAAATATTTTTTATGGAAATGTGAATTTTAAGTAATCCAAACACAAGTCACAAGGGATTTCAAATTACTGCCTGAATTGAATTCTGCTGAACATGGATGGATGGGAGCGATATATCCCGGATAATTTCAGCATTAGAAGTGACCAAACATATCGCATCGTTTGGAGAAAAACATTAAGATGATAGTATTACAAACAAACTACTGTATCTCGTGCAGGAGTTTTAAAAATTATCCCAAACTCCCATATTGTATTTTAAAAACAATGGATGATCAATTTACCATAACCTCAAAATATAATTTTCCTAAATTGATTGAAAGATTTGAACAGTGGCGGTTCTAGGTACTGGGCTAGGTGGGCTAAGCCCGACCTGCATTTTTCACCCAAAACATTAGATGGCTGAATAAAAATGAACAGCAATTCGGCCGCTGAACAAAATAAATACATTTATAAGCGTAACTAACCTTTCCCAAATGAATATAATATCTTTGTTTTAATTTTCCTCTGTCAATATAAGACAATGTTACGTCTACCTACAATCATATTCTCGTTTGTGTTTTGTATTACAATTTTAAACTGAGCCGGCATAAAAAAAACAACAACCCTATAAATATTTCACAGGGAACAGGAACTCACGTCACTCTGGCAACACCACTCAGGGGCTATTAGATGTTTAGTCCGTAACCACAGACAATATCATGCAATTTTTCTTTACACTGGGGCGCAATCAAGCACGATTAGATTTTTTTTGTATTTGTATGTACGGAAACGTCACCTAATACACACGATAGTGTTTCAATCTGTCAAGCTTCTGTTGATCGTTGGGGGCTAAACAGAATCTGCCCAATACGCATACTTATGCATTGAAACACAAAACCAATATCGTTGTATTGTATGAAAGTGACAGGTATTGACTTTCAGTGACAGCAAGTGACAGTTCTATACTGCTTTTAGTAGGTACTTGTTATTTCACTTTGAAAGAGACGAATTTAAGGATTCCGTGTTATTATTCTATTATTTCTTAGTTACATTAGCATTGATTTTATTATATAATAATTTATGCATTGCAGTAGTATCGTAGTATTTGTTAATTTGCTTGTAGATTAATGTATAAGGTGAAGTGGAAATATGCTTTTCTCTAGCCCACCCAAGATTTTAGGTCAGGAACCGCCACTGGATTTGAATGTATAATATTACAATGGAGGATGATGCTTTGTATGATTTATATTTCAAAACAAAGATTCATCTTAAATTAGAATCAAGAATGGATAGTTTAGTCATGCTTTCCTTGCATCTACATTTATATTATATTGTTTTATTTTTTTAATGCAAATGCTATCAAAACAAACAGAAGCAGAGCCGCTTGTGACTTGGTGCAGGATCGACTATAATATATAATAAAATGCTCAGCATACCTTATAGATATGTGTCACAAAAATATTAATTACAATAATAAAAACATCTCAAAAACTTATAAATATCAACATTATATGACATATGATTATTGCTTATTTTGAGAACAGAAAAAAACATTTAGACCTATTTGTTGTAGTACATATTATTTGAGACAAACAATAAAATAATTGATTAGATGAAAATCATAGAGTAGATAATAATTTTCATTCCTTTCGTATTGATTCAATGTATATGTTAACCATTGATAATTGCTGTAAAAATACTATGCTACTTTTTGAGGTTATTTAAAAGAACAATGTATAAGATAAAATGCGCTTTATTGTAAACATTTAAAAAACTGCGTATCGTTGTTTTATATTGACAGTTGTTTCTAATTTTGACAAAAAAATGCACGACATTTTCTCACTCCTCTACAACTGCACGATTAGGTAAAGTATTTAGGGTAGGTATGGTTTTTCATTGTTAACATGTTACTATTGATTGAATAAGAAGTATATTGATGTTGCACTAAAATTTACTAAAAACTGATCAAGATGAGCAATAAATAGTTCTATGCTGAGGGTTTGAGTCAGTGATGCACAACTCGCATGCAGACTTAAATAATATTTGTTGTGATATACAAGATAGTAAATTATCAATATTGGCCAGGGAGAATTTTATTATTATTTATTTCGACATCATCTCCGGTTAATATTCTCAAGAATGAGAAATGTGTACCACTGTTTGCGAAGATATCACAATTTTACCCATTTTAGAATTAGTTCTCCAAAAAATGTATAGTCAAAAGGCTTCAATTTCCTATTACTTTGGTTGCAATTACATTTAATTTGTTAACATATTACAAACACACAATGCAGAACAGATATTGTGTTACGACGAACAAAGTAGTTTTTTTAATGCGCATATCTTTTCAGTTATATCGTATCAAATATTTTCATTAAATACTCAAGAAAAGTTTTTTTTGGCAAACACCACCCATAAAAAATAGTAGCATATGGAATTATTTTCAATAAAACAAAAAAAATACATTTACGCTAGCAAAATTTGTTGAATTTTTCAGTTCATATTTTAAATTACACACCCGCAAAGCAGTAACTCATTTTATGGTGTTAGGATTAAAGGGTTGGGCAGGGAAAATTCCAGCTGTCAGAAACAGTGCCGCAGACGCCTGTAAATTGATGTCTATCTTGGATAGAGTGGATGTGTTAATAATATAATAAGGATGTCAACAGTCAATGCTTGGTGGGAGGGCATTAAAAGTGTATAAATAACACACAAGTTTATATACAGTGGAACCTCTCATAATCACATTCGACAACGCTCCATGGCAAAGCTTCTTCCAAGCTGAAGTGAGAGTTCTCTTGGTAACCCCTTCCCACGCCTTGTCAATCATCTTGAGTCAAGCAACGATGTGAAAATGATCTTTCCAAAACTCTGCATCACTCGCTATGCAAAAAGTCGCTCGTTAAGGGAGCATTTTTTTCACAATCTGTTTTGCTCGTTATGCGAATTACTCGTTATAAGAGGTGCTCATTATGAAAGGTTCCACTGTAGTTTATGAATTAATCAGTGAATTAAACTGGCTATGATCATTTCATGTAAGGGTGAAGTAACCACAAAAAATCGTGTTTTATTTACATAAATTTAATGCAATAATCTTTGATAGATTAGTTTGGGGGTATGAGGTGGATTGTAGAAATTTTCACATCACAAAAGTAAAGAATTATAAAGTTATTTGATTCTATGTTCGGCAAAAGCGATGTAAGGAAGTGAGTGAGTGCTCTGTTCACTGTGGATCATGTATAAGTATATAACTTCATTGATTATATAATTTTTTTCTTTTCAATGTTAAAAAATCTAGCGATATATTTAATTGGGTGCATTGCGGCGGCACTAGCTGGCGCCGACTTGCAGGACGTCGAAGCATATAGCGCACACTCTCGCCGGCTTGTCTTGGTTGAATTTCAAAATCGGGACGTCCTGATTCGAGCACTTGGAGCACACCAGACGGCCACAGTGACGACTGAAATATAAACAAATTGATTGAATTAGCATTTAATTTAGTTATACAATAAGGTGAAAAAATATCAATTTATTTTAGATCTACATTTATTATTTTAGAATTTAAGATTTCGACTGAAGGCGCTTGATGGAATTTCAAAATGAAATTTGAATCATTCAAATTATGTACATTCACACAAGTTCTGTCACTAACGACCCGGGATTCGCTTTTCGGCATCTTCAGGTGTCCAAGTGCACAGATGATCTTGAACTTATTTATTCTGCCCTCTGTATACTGACCATTTAATATAAATTATGAATGAAACTGTATTAAAATTCCGACTGAAAAAATACAAGCTGTTATTTTAGGCCATTCTGCTCATTAAAAATCACAACTAGTCCTGACTTAATGGTTATTTAATATATTACCAATGATGTTTCCTCATAGTGAGTGTGAATTTAGTTCCGCATTCCTGACACAGATCGCTTTCTCCCCATGGTGGCACTGCCGACAGCGAATCCAGTAGTCTATATAAAAGCTGTTTTGTAGCAACCTTAAAACACAATAATAACAATGTCAAAATAGTATAAAATTAAATTCTATGTTTGTTATTCCATTTGTTGTGTTACAAATTGTGACATGTTTATAGACCCTTTTAAAACGCAAGGTATATCGATTCTAATTTATAAGTTATTAATTACAAAATACAATTCAGGGTTTTTTCTTTTTACTGTACACAAGGAAGAGGTAAGATACAAACGTTGATAGCACTAATAATAAATCAATTACTTATATAAAGTACGGTAAAGCCGAATGCAAATATGGTGATTCGCATGTCTTATTTACTAATGTTTCACATCTATTAACACTTTATGAACCGCTGATGCCTTTTTGCGTAAGTTTCTGTTTAACCATTATGAACCGTGGACACCTTTTGGCGTCAATTTCGTCATATCTGAAAATTTCACATACATACACTTATTGATTACAAAGATATGTGGTTTATTCAAAAGGTCTCGATGTCGAAAGATAGCCAGCCCCCGCGAATATTTCGCACACAAACGTGCGGTAAATAAAGTGTTGTAATGCTTTATTAATTTCCAAAAACTCTAGGCTATTTCAAACAAAAAATGTGAAAATAAATTGACGATCAAATTTTACTGAACATAAGTCAATTTAGAATAATTTTGCTAAATTACCTGATAATTGAAGATTGTGACTCCCTCTTTGTTCTCCGTTGCAAGACAAGCGTTGGCCCTAACAAGCACCCTACAAAGAGCCCCGTGTCCCCTCATATAAGCCAATAACAGAGGAGTATTGCCCTGCAAAAAACATGTACATTATTATAATTCATTATTTCACATGCTTGGGAAAGATTAGAAAAAGAATATTTTTCAATTAGGTAAAAAATATTTAATTCTACAATTTTTTATAAAATTAGTTGATAGCTATTTTGGCGTGCGCCATCGTCAGAACTATGAATAAACTTACATATACTCAGGCTATATATACTGTCCTAAAAGAGACACAATACATCTTGTTATTTGGTCTAGCATCCTAAATTAATTAATTTAAGACAAAAGACATTTTCTGAATGACTTAGAAAAACAATGATTCAGAAAAAAAGATAGTACAGTTTTTTGTTTTAATATCGGAGATGGGAAGGCATGCAAACATACCAGTAAGTCAGTCTTATTGATTGGGTAATCTTTCATACATTCCAAAAACAATTCGCAGATGGCAGCTGCATTGTCTTTTGCACATCGGCAAAGCTCATGAAGAGGATTTCTTCCTGTAAAACAAAAGAATCACAGGATTATTCATCAAGTGTATGGTTTAAGCGCCAATTGCCAAAACAGATTATCGCTACATCAATATAGTTTAAAAAAAGAAGCTAAAAATTATTGATACCGACATGGCATTATTATGTTTATAGGAATAAAACAAAATGTAATGACCAGATCGGTTTCCTTCTGTGGTCTAGTTGGTTAGAGCTCGTTCTACCGAACATGCAGGTCTGGGTTCGATTCCCAGTAAGGTCAATATTAAATTAAGATTTTTTCAAGTATTTGCGATTTCAATTCTCCTATAGTTAATATTGAGTAAATTACAGAAAATTCTCATAGAGTTTATCTTGTATGATCTTTTAACTTCAAAATATTTGGCGCAATGGCATGAGCTCTCGCAGTCACAGAAATCCTCAAACCGGCCCTGATTATACGTACTGTTTTGTGTTCTTAGTTGCATATCAACATTTGTCTGTCTGCCGAAATATCGTTTTGTTTCCTCAAGAAGTGAAAGATTTCACTTTATTTCCTGTATTTTCAATTACAGTAAACTGTATAGTGTTTTGCTGCTTTCAAATAAACATTTTACCACTGTCAATTCGTTGTTTTATCCAGCCGCTTTTGAACTTCCTCTCATATCAGGTTATTTTGACTACTCTCCACCAAGGAATGCAAACAAACAAAGTTACAAAAACAAATCATAACCATTAAGATCAAGGTAGATTTATAGGATACTGCTTACTGTTTGGTGTATCTACGAGTAAACTGTGCACTCAACAATGCTTGGCAATGATTCTCTATAACCGCTACAAGGAAATATATATACGATAAGTAACATCAAAGATGCTCAAACAGGAGTCACATTTACCTTTTAAATTGATGGCTTCGGCATCTAGACTTGATTCAATCAAAAGAGCCCTGGCGACAGCAAGGTGGCCCTCTCTGGATGCAATATGAAGGGCGTTTTCACCGTTTGAGTCTACTGCGTCGAATTCGGCTCCGTTCTGAAGAAGGGCCAGTACAATGCTAGCGTGACCTTCGCGTGAAGCTACGTGCAAAGCTGTTTGCCTGAAAATGATGAATGTAAAATATAAATTATTCAAAAGTGCAACTTATTTAGCCTTTTAGCTGCTGTAGATAATTAATAGTAATTGCCTAGCACGCCGGCTACAATTTGCAATTATTAATTTAATTAGTTATTGACGAGATAACTCATCTCTGGGGTGTTGAGCACGAAAAATTTTACAAGATATCTCGTAGATATCTTATTAGCCAGAAAAATGCGAGGATTAAGACAAGAACAGTCACACAGAGGCCAATAATCAGATGCGTCAACTTACTTATGGGCATCTCTGTCATTCGGCCTAGCTCCGGCAAGCCATAGGCTCCTGAGAATGATCTCATCACCAGCGGCGGCAGCCAGCAACAGTGGCGGTGTGAGAGATCCGTCCTGGACACGGGAGTTGACATCCACTTCTATTGAAAGGAGGAACATTACACTCTCGACATCTTTCTTCTGAATCGCCAGATGGAGGAAGTTTCTACCTTTTGTGTCAACCTATAATAGTAAGCGATTTGAATATTATTTTTCATTTGTTTCAATAATTCTTTAGATATTGCAGGAGTTTTGAGCAATATAACCTAGTTTTTTAGACTAGGCTGTATCTGTATGATAGCTCCTAGATACTCTCCGTACAGAACCACAGGACATCATCTCATACAACTATTCATTTGCTGTTGCTAATTACATTAAAATAAGATAATTTAAAGATCTATATTAGATGACTGGAGACTGATTCATAAAAGAAAAAAATCACAAAAGGGAATTTATTTGTATTACCTGTAGACATACTCTACTGCACATACCCTAATTATACTTAATCAGTATACAGTGATATCCGAAAACTATTTTAATGTCATATTGCTATTGATCATTAGCAAAGTAGTCAAAAATAAATATAATTTAAATGTCTCAAACAATAAAATACCTATCTTTAATAGATTTGGCGGTAGTTTTATGGAAGATAATTTTAAGTAATTAAAATAACATTTAAAGTTGATTTTAGTAAATAACATTTTAAATAAGACAGGTGGATAGCCATTTTTGAATTTATTTCCAATGGGTTTTGTCACACACAATGAAAGTAATAAGTTTTAATTAGTATTATCAGAGTTTGTATCTTACCCCCTCTCTTTGTTCAGTAAGAAAAGGACAAACCCTAAATTTTATTTTGTAATTTATAACGTAAGATTTGAATCAATTTTTAGTTTGTCCGTAAACGTTGCGAAAGTCTGATGATCCTTTTCAAAGAGGCGAAGCACGTGTCACAAGTTGTAGCACAAAAAGTGGAATAATTTTATACAAATAAAATACCTATCGTACTAAGATTGTAAAATCACTAAGCATTTTGGAGTCAATGAATTGCAATGAATTACTGTGTTCCTTGACTGAAAATATAGTGCAGAAAATTAATTAATTAATATCCTGATAGCCTTAAAGAGATACCGACAAAAAACATGCGAGATGGTTAAAAAATAATTATAAATATAACACGATAAAACTCTTTTACAGGTTAAATAATAAATGTTTACCTGTTCTGCAGCAGACGGTAACTTATCCAAAATGGCCTGCGCAGCTTTGTTATTTTTGACAGTGAGTGCCGCAGCGAAGGGCGAGAGACCCCTCTTTTCTCTGAGGGTCAGATCAATTGACGGATGCATTAGAAGCAGGTTGATTATTTCAGGGTGCTGGTTTTCGATGGCGATGTGGAGGGGCGTCTTGCCATCCACGTCCCGCGTGTTGACATTAGCGCCGTGTTCGGCTAGAGTCTGAAATATAACAGTTTTTATTACAAAAAATTGATTAACCGCTTCAGGACCGCAAAGCCACTGGTGGCCGCTACATAGGCGCACCACTAATACTGTAAGGACACTTTGTATTAAAAATTATTCCAGTAGGAATTTTAACAATATTTCTTTTTGTGTGGCTAGCTACATCTATACACTATCTCTGCAAGAAAAATGAACCTTCTGCCGTTGGTTGATCTTATTGAAAAAGATATTATTTTAGAAGTCGAGCGGTAGGTGTCACTGGGCTACCAGTTATGGTGAAATCGAGATAAAGGATCCATTATTTTGTTTTAAATTTATACCTGAATTTAAAGAATTTGTCCCTTTTACTTTTTATATATTTTTTTTTTTATAAAAATGTAAAAATTATATTTATTTATGCTTGTGACAATCCTGAAAGAAAATTAAATATACGAAATTTCGATAATTCACTTCAAAAATTACAACTTGATATTTCATTTTATAGGTAAACTTTTAACGTAATGCATAAAATCCATGAGCCCTATTTTTAAAAAAATAATTAAAAACATGTGGTATGTGAGTGTTCCTAAGCTTAAAACATTGCGGTACTGAAACGGTTAAAACATTTTAAGAATCAAAAGGTTGAGGGGATTATATACATTACATAAACCCTTCAAACACAAATCCATAAATGTATTCATGAAACTGTGAGCATAGCAAGCACAGTCAAGAATGTTCACCAATCAGCTTCAGATCCTGAATTTCCACCAACAGTCTTTGTTAGATAGTATTCAAATACATATAATAATTAAATATGCCAAATTGTACCTGAATGACATTAAACAGTCCCCAAGCGCAGCAAAGGTGCAGGGGTGTCTGCTGATCATTGGCCATGTCAGCTCCTTCGCCGTTGGGACCCAACCGTCGTGGAGATTCGATATCACAGCCGGATCTGATCAAGAATTGGGCCAGCGATTCTTTGTTTTCGTCAATTGCCCTGAATAAACAAGCCACAATTACATAAGAATTACATTTTTAAGTATAATATTAGTAAAAAAATATAATTGAATATTCAGGATAATACGATAACAGAAAAACAATTCCAATGTTATATTGATAGTAAACAACATTTCAAATACGATTGCCGGATCACAATTGTTGCATTTATTTTCTTTGGGATATACCGTACCTAATGTAAGTAGTTAGTTCATAATTAGTATCATCAAAGTTTTTATATTACCCCTCTCTGCGTCTAGTAGAAAAGAACGAACCCTGACTTATAATTTATAACTTAAGAACTAGAATCAATTGAGTTGTCTGGTATCAAAAGCAGAACTGAAAAGCAGAACATTCATGATGTATGGAACAGTTCTGCTTTTGATACCAGACGACTCAATTTTAAGTTAAGTGAGATAATGCTCCACAAAGATGTGAAACACGTGTCACATTTTGTAATAACAAAGTTATCAAATTTAATTTTATATATACATATGTGAAGTATCTATGTCTGAAAAAATAATAAAAATGCAATATGAGAATGATTATAGATGACAAAATACTTAGGCGTACAAGTATGGCCACACTACTCAGCTGGTAAAACCTCTAATAAAGCGCGTGATGGAAAGGGAGTGTCAATGTGAAATATTATTTATATTTTCTCTCTTACTTGTGAAGAAGTGTTTGGGTACATCCATCTGGGCCTGGTCCCCAGCAGTCTGCGTCGGCTCCATTTCTTACGAGAACCTAAATTTGCACGAAACAAACAACAATTTAATTTAGCATTTTAGATAGATTCTGTGGTTGCTTTGAGGAAATTTATTTTTAATGTAAAAGTGGTTCAAATAATATTTTTTTACACCTCAAATGAATTTATTACTTTTACTTCATTACTATAATCAAATAGATCCAATATAAGATAGTATCCATTTTACGAAAAATAAATTAACAATGCATAATTTTTTAATTCTACTGGTTGTTTTTTTGAGAAGCATTTTCAGACTTACTACATGGTTAAAAAAATACGTGTCGGATCCTATGGCACAGCGGTTAGCGTTGTTGGCTTCTAACTACTAGTCTTGTCAGAGCCTTATCCTTCAATCTCTACTACTTTCTTTGAGAAAGACAGATTGAACGACTGACTAAAAAACAGTTCCCGTAGAAAACTTCTGTTGAGATACGTCCATTAGGAGACGATATGCTCCACATTGAGAGCGAAGATTGATAATTTTTTTTTTAACAATAATATTAGTCTAAGAATTAACATTTATGAGACGAAACACGTGTCTCATCTCGTGACACAACCAGTAGAATAACAAAGTTATCGTTTGCATGTTTCATTCAACTTGTTATTACGATACACATTTCTTTTGATTTATCTGCCTGTCTGTGACACAGAAGGTATACACGGCAAAACACAGTACTTATACACACACACTCTCCCCGTATGTCAGTGATGCGAGCCGCATCAAAAAAAATTATCGTGGGTTCGGGCCGCAAAGAAAAAAATGATTTAAAGTACGCTCAATCCTTTTTTTATACAGAAAATATGTATGTTCCATGTAAAACAGCCTTAAAAACGTGTAAAAAGATTAAGTGAATTTAGATAAATGAGTAATAGGTTCCATTTTATTATTTTGACCGTGTTATTTAGAAAATAAATAAGCCATGCAAAAAAAGATCATGAGTACTTGCTTATTAAAAATCGTTTCATTGTGAAATATTTATGTTTCATTTATATGCAATTCATAAGTTAATGCGTCCATGGTCTTTATTAATTTTTAACTATTTTTTTTAATTTATCATAATATTTGTAAGCCTGTTTCTATGAACCGATTTATTCTCCTTCATTGAAGAAAAAGCTTGCTTACATTTGTTTAATATTTTTTTTACGTGAAAAAAGTATGTTTGAGAAAGAGATTTAAGGGCCGCCACAAAATTTAAAAAGGGCCGCATGCGGCCCACGGGCTGCGTTTGTGCATCACTGCCGTATGTGCATCAGCTGCCACCTGGTACATTTTATTTCTGTAATAAACACTCGAAAACCAGTATCTAGCAAATGCTGTGAATGTATTTAACTTACGCTGGCCACTTCCTCCTGAGTCGAATCAAGGGCGGCCCACAGTGGAGGAATACCATGCTGATCGAGCCGGCCCATATCCACTCCTCGGATGCACATTCCTTCCACTAAAAGACCCAGACGGCAGTGGATGGCCAGCTGCAGAGGAGTTTCTCCTTCTTCAGTTCTGAATACAACCAAAACAGCACAAGTTGTCAATTGAAAACTCAATAATTGTCAATACTGGAATTTAACAACCGAAAATGAAGTCAACCATTCAGCTACAGGACTGGGTGGGATTAAAAATATATTTGATAAAAGAAATTAGCTGGTGATAAAGTATAATTTGTAAAAGAAAATGTAAATATAGCTCACAGAGCATTCATGTCTGCTCCATGATCGAGTAGGAAGATGGCTGTTTTGGAATCCTCTTTCATGATGGCCTGATGAAGAAGGGTGAAGCCTTTTCCGTTGCGAGCGTTCACATCAGCTCCACCTTGTATCAATGGAGCCACGAGATTATGCCGACCTGAAGAAATGAGACTCGAATAAGTTGAGAAACAGAAAATTATATCTATAAATTAATAGAAAATTAGTCTAATCCAACCTTTTTTTTTAAATATACAGTAGAACTTTGATAGAAAAGATTTGAGATATAACTGACAAAATATCTGGTCAAATTTGATAATTGTTGAACACTCTTTTAACTTAATACGCGATAACTCGATGCGATCACGAGATAAGCGCCCGCTTATCAGCGATCGTTCGTAAGATAGCTGGGCTAAACGCGTCAGTTGAAAATTCATATTTGTGCTGGGATGCGTCTTTTTTACGTGCAACTTAAAATATGATTATTTATTAAAAAACCACGAATTTTTATAAAAAAAATGTATGAGGAATGATGCAGAGAGATATTTTAAAGCCCTTAGACTATTTTTTTTTTGAAATTCATAATAATGAGGAAACCACTGGGGTCCCTAAACGACCCCCATCGGCAGAGAAGTATTTTTCTAGTCTCCGAGCCGCGAGAGTTAATGATATACATGTTTAAGCCCAAGTTTCGCCTCTCGTAACCATCGTTCTGTGAATGATAACGCCATACCTCTCGCACTCGAATTTGAGTCAGTGCTGTTCTGCTCATAGACTTAACTTATCTTAACTTAACGCACCGGCGTTTGCAACACTGGCTGGAGGCATTTATTCCTCCATTGAATTGAATTAAATTATATTATACTATCTCATATAAAAACCTTCGCTGAGAGTAAAGCTGAGCGGAGTGTCGCCTTCAGAATTCTTCAGATTGAAATTGGGAAGCATAAAATTGTTGACTTTGTCGCCAGCCTGGCCGCTCTCCATCAATTTCTTTCTCGCTATTATCGCCCTTATCGGTTCCTCGTGATCATTTAAAACTGCTAGATGAAGCGGTGTTTGTCTAAAAACAGTGAGATGATGAATTTATTGGTTTCCTCTGAACCAAGTCAAAGATTATAATAAAAAGTCAAAAAAGACATGGTTTCCAATAACCAGTAACTAATAGTCAGACACTATACGATGGCTCAAAGTCAAACAAAACTATCTAGAAAAATCCAACTTTTAAGGAGAGCCAAAAATGTTTTTATTAATATGTTACTTTACCAACAGATGCTAATTTAAAACCGAATATATTTCATAATTCATAGTGAAATGAATTAATGTTCGTTTATATTGTTTCTGGTGATGCTCAAATTTTTTGGTATGATCTTAAATGACGTTAAAAAGGAATAACTTTATGTAGTTAACGTTAGTTAAACTTCAATTGTGATTTAAGAAAAAAGTAGAAAAGATTAACACAACGTTGTTTGACTATCATGTTGCCAAGAATGAAAAATTACATAACCAACAAAAAAATGAAAGATATGGTCTTTGAAAAATTTCTTTTTCAGAATCTTCCTGGCTGTCGATTTTGTTTAAGTATGTACACTCACCAACTACTTGGAAGCGGGGAAAAATAGGAAACTATCATTAAGCCTATTCACTCTATTAATGTCATTATTTTCATTGTATCACTTTGTCAAAGAATTCCCAAATTTTAATTATGTTTGTAATTACTTTAAATCCCCATTCTAAATTTATTAATCTGAGATGACTTTTTAATTATATGTTAGACATTTTAATTTTGTGCTATTTTAGAATCATTTTTAATGTAATTGGTATTTTCTTTTCAATGCCAATTATTGTTTATAACTGTTCATTTTTGTATAAATAGCATTGTTAATTTATATTTCTTATCAGTTGACGATGCTCGTAATGAGCGAAACCGGTCCTGACATATTAAATAAAGTGGAATGAAGTACAAAGGAAGATTTTTCTATGAGAACTTTGTGTTACTCATTCGCTCAATCTCTCTTTTTTCAAAGAGAGTAGTAAGGATAGAAGGATGAGGCTAGTTAGTACAGGATTAGTGATTAACTAATCGCTAATCCTGTTGTTAGAGGATCGGAAATGTTGGGAGGAACATCACAAACATCCATACCTTCGAACAGAAATCAATAAAGCGATCGAAAAAAAACCTGTTTTATTATATTATTTTAAAAAGTTTTTGCATATTTTAGTATATTTTCAAGAATCCTTGTCCCCAAGATTCAGTAGAACTGCTATATATCATAACTGCAAAAATCTTAATACGACCGTATGTTACATGCAGTAAAAAGGATCATGTGTAGGACTTTATACGCCCATCATGCATATAAATGCAGTTTGAATATAAGTGTTAAATTTTTAAATGCAAAGTAAATTAGGTTTTAAATTGTCATATACCTATAGATAGCATCTGGACTCTCTCCGTACGATGTTTGAATATTAGGATTGCAGCCCTTTTCCATGATCATTGAAGTCAGCTTGGGGAGGCCTTCCAAGCAGGCGATGTGCAACGCTGAATATCCTTCGGAGTTGACATGGTCCATCGAACCAGTGAGATACTCGCAGAGGAAGAGAGCCGAGTCCTGGAATAGACAATAAATTAGTAACGAAAGAAAAAAAAATACAATGAATACATGTAATTCATACTTAATATATGCTCACAGACAGACTCCTGTATTGAGTTAAAACTATGTCCATAATCCTTTCCAGAAAAATGGCGCCGACGTGCATGTACGTCCATACTCCTCACAAGGTTAAGAAAGTATTTATACCAACCTCACATTTCTTCTTAGCCAGAAGCATCAGCAGGTTATCACACGTGTTGGAGTAAACAGGATTCGGCTTACAGCCTTTATCGATAAGCTTCGACGCAAATACCGTTTTGTCAACCTTCAAACTGTCGCCGTTTTCTTCGCCTTTACTGGCAATCGGTGGAGGCTCATCGCCGAATGGGTTGCTCGGATCGTCGGAGGACAGCGATTCGAATGGGTCGAATCCGTTGGATATGGATTTATGGGCTTTGCTTTCCGTCTGCTCTGGTTTATCTACGAGAGCGTAGAATAAGGGAGAGTGTTCTTCATCCATCGTTCGGATGTTCGTATCAATTTTATCGTAATTCAAGAGTAGATTGAATATTCTCTGATTTTTTGATATTACAGCTAAATGAAGAGGGGTACTAAACAAAAAGAAATACAAATATGATGAAATATAAGTAAGACAATTATTTATTACATGGCACCCTGGTTAAATGGTCAAAATAACAATGGTTACAATAGCAGGGTTAGGGTTGAAAACAAAATGATTGATGGATTCCTTTCTTAACCCTTTCCTTACTATGCAAAAAAACCACGTGCTCCTGAGCTGTGTATCCGTTACACATCAGGCAAACGGGAGTGAATCATGATAATTATATAATACTACTACAATATTTCTATTATTGCATTACTCAATGCGTAAATGTATAAGGGAAGAATACCTGAATTTTAGGCTGAGTATTTATTATATATACAGAGAAATGTAAATGATTAGAAGCTATGTGTACTATTTACACATCTTAATTAAGGAAGGGTTAACTCGATGGCTGCCACAGATGAGATATCTCGTAAATTTTCTCGTGCTCAACACGCCAGGGACGAGTTATCTCGTCGATAATTAATTAAATTAATAGTTGCATATTATAGCTGGCGTGCTAGGTAAATACTGTTAATTATCTACGGCAGCTAAAAGGTTAAGAAGGGTTTTAAAGTCGAAGGTGTGGAAACAGATCTACATTTAAGTGAAATTTAACAAATGTTCTCAAACCAATTATTGATAAAGTCTTTTTGTGTATACAAAAACTTACAATCCTTTTTTGTTTTGCCGGTTGGGATCAAATCCTTTGGCGAGTATTTTCTCAGCGACCTTGGCCATTTCTTCCATAGATTTTTCATTTGACGTATCAGGTCCGTCAGCAGCTATTAGATGTAACGCTGTATTGCCTTCCTCTCTAAAACAAAAAAAAAACCATCCGGTGTCCGAAACATATGCAAGCGAGCACAAATGTCCAAGACATTTAAAAAAATCAAATACTTGGTATTCTAATAGAATATAAGCAACATTTTGATAAACATGTGTAGTGCCATCTATACTGAGTCAATATAGGTTTTTAAAATATCGAATTCGAGTTTATATCAGGAAAAATTATTTTCCTCAAAAACACGCAGTATCTCTGGGACATATTAATGATTTATTTGCGCCGTATTCAAACGTTTAATAGAATAGAAAAATAGAATGAAATGAAAAATAAAATGGCCAAATATTATTGCCAATGTTTTAAGATTTTAGAAGCTAGAAAGTCACTCAAAATCAACTCGAGAAGAAAAGACATGATCACAAATATTAGATTAAAAGCGCCAACTATTTTAAGATGGAAAAATTACACGAAGTAAACTTTACAAACATCCAACACAAATTGTATTTGAAAAGATCTAGATTTGATATTGACCTTACAAGGACTTGAACCCAAACTCACCCGATTGCTAGGGCAAAGCTCTTACCAACTAGACTACAGAAGGCGACTTATTATAAAATAATCTTTTTCATGAACTGTCTGATAATTTTTATTTAGTAATGTCAGTCTATTTAATTGTTCTTTGTCCATGATTGATTTTTGCCGTTTGTAAGTTTTCTTCAAAGTAAAACAAAGGAATGCTCGATTTACTACATCATATCAGACATTTTCTGAAATTCAGAGCACTTATTAAGTAAAATCAAATGTCATGAGGCCTGGGTCAGCAGCTCCCCCTGCTGATAGCTACTAAAAGATTGAAGCAATAGATCAAAAAATAAATACCGTGTTATAAGTCCTGCATCAGCACCATTTTCAACAAGGAAGTCTGCCGAGAATGCATCTTTTCGTCTGGCAGCTCTGTGCAGTGGAGTAAAACCTCGTTTAGCGAGTCCCGCATCGGCAGATGCAGAGTGTTCGACTAGAGTTAAGGCTATTGAAGTGCATTGGGCTACAAGGGCGAGTTCAAGAGGCAGTTCATTACGAGCCGAAAGAGCATTGACAGTTTCTGATCTCTGCAAAAATGAAAATAGAGTTTGTTAAATGGATTATTGATTATTCAGTCCAGTGCTTTCCAAATGTAGATTACCTTACTTCTGATGGTTCTTATATAAAAGGGTTTTAACCTGTATTCTGTGGCACATAATTTTTTTGGTAAAAAAAATGTTTAATATCAAATCACATTTGATAAATTTGTTATTCCACTGATTGTACTACAAATTCGGGGGCTTAAGATGACAAGAGCGAAACTACAAAACAATATTTTTGAGAAAAACGCATTCGTTCATTTAGGATAATTTAAGTGCACTGAGCCCCTTGAAACCTGCGGCCAGAGCCGTAGCCAGGGGCTGGCGAATAGGGCGATCGCCCTGGGAGGCGCCAAAATGATGGCAGATTTTTTTTAGAAAAATACGAAATACAGAAATTTCGGCACGAAATCTACCCCTTGCCCTAGGCGCCAAAGGACCTCGCTATGATCCTGCCCGCAGCCTTTTGACTTGAATGAACTAAATGTTTCATTTACAAAGATTCTTGAATGAGTCTTAAGACCAGTAGGGCCTTAACTTTTTACCGAAGTAACGGTGCAACAAAATCAAACGCTTCATTACAAATTTAACAGATTATATAACAGTTATACAAAAGATATACATATATATAGAACATATATGGAAAAACTGAACTAAAATTACCCTTTAAATTTGATTCGTTCAAATTATATACATTCACACAGACTTTATCACTAACAACCCGGGTTTCGCCTTTCGGCATCTTCAGGCGTTCAAGTGCACGGATGAACTTGAACTGGCGACTACTGACGATGACTGACTAATTTGAACGATTCAAATTTAATATTGAAATTCCACCAAGCACCTTCAGTCGAAATCTTAAATTATAAAATTACCCTTAATAAAATGGAGACTATTTGACGTGAAAATCAATACATGTGAAATCTGAGTTTGACGGCTTTTGCAGATTTCGAAAATATTAGGTTCAAATCAAAATCAAAAATTTCTAGGCTTTCGTAATTTCGCGAAGTATTTTTTCAGCTTTCACCAGTTCGCGGATTGTTTAGCTTGTACCATTTTTCCGCTGTGCACCAGTTAAGAGCCACTGCTTTAGATGGTAATAATTTCAACTTTGATTAGCGCGATTTTATAAATTATAACGCGGTAGCAATAGTTAATTGCGTTAACCCGCTATCCGAGGGATAAGTGATTACCAAAAATACAGTATATCTCAGGCGAATTAAAAGAAAAAATACGAAGTCATTCACACTGTCGTTACGATTGGTTAAATTTCGGCGAATTCAAGAAACAACAGTAAAAATCGTACGTGACCGGAACGCAAAAAAAAAAATCAACTGAAAGTCTACAGTTTAGATACAAACACGATTTTGGCGAATTAAGAAGTTTTTCGTCAACTATGAATGCACTTCTACTGAAAAACGTTTGAAATCATTCTTCAGGAATTTCGTCAAATTGCATGCGTGTCTTTTTGATTGTAAGACACTTCCCCGACATGTTATGTATGTAGCAAACAATTGGTAATATACATATGAAATGGACTTACAGATAAAGATACAAAATACACCTCATCCTTATTTTACGCGATACATTAGTTCCAGAAAGTGACGCGTAAAAAAACCTCATCTTCATGTAATTTGATAAATCGGTTTCAAATCCGCGTAAAAAAAGTATCAAAAATGTATGAAAAAACGCAACGGTGCCGTCCAAAAAATCGCGCAAAAATAAATCGCGTAAAAAATGATTGAGTGTATGAATAAGCGGGATAAGACATCGGTTAAATATTATCCCGATTGATTGTTTCTGAGGATTATTTCTCATTTCGGTTCTAAATAATCTTGTCTGGAATCTTGTTTGCATAATAATAATTTGTATAACAACGATTATTACTGAAACCAGCATTAATAAATATAATTTAATTGAAGAATGGGTTTTTTTATCTAATAATATCGGGAGGGGTACACGTGTACTTAACGATTGTATAATTGATCAAATAAAAGTCATTAAGTGGCTTTACTAATGGTATAAATTCCCCTTTTCTTAATGAACTCTTAATTCATTATTTTTTGTTAAGTAATGATACACTATATTTATAAAATACATATTCTATCATTTCGTATCCGTCAATTTGAAGCTTATATCAGTGCTTCCCAACGCGATCCAGTGAGTTTTTTTAAAAATTGTCTATAATAAAATAAATATATAGACAATAAATATATGAAGAATTTAAAATGAGTGAATGGTATAAATGTTATCTTTGAATATTATTTCATGAAATATAACCGCCCCTGCATATACAAGGGGTGCATTGATCCAATGCCACATTGCCCGGCCGCCACTGGAAATATTTATTAGCTAATAAAAAATATCTTACGTTGATTAAATTTTTCCAATAGTCATGCCATTGGAAAGAATTTTAACATCATTCGATGGTATTAATTCGGATATAAATAATATTTTAAGCGGACGTTAGTAAGTTCATGGAAATAATGTTGAATAATATTTTTCTGTATATTTTGTAGAAATACAGTCTTTTGACAACTTTCCAATTTATACAATATAAATTACAAATTTATATATGAGTGGTCCATTTTCAAAATTCACCTTGTCCATTTTTTTAGAAATAATAAAAAAAACGCGTAAGGAACCCGTCATGTTTAAAAAATAACCATATTTTCGTGAATAAAATTGAAATATATAATATATTCTTCAATTCGATTCAATAAAATGTGGATATTATTTCAATATAGAGGTTTCCTACACGTTATATTGTATGCAGAGGCGGTTCTACGTAATGGGCTAGGTGGGCTTAGCCCGAACCGCATTTTTCACCCAAAATGTGTAAAAAAAAAACTTAAGATGGCCGAATAAAAGCAGTTATCGTAGAAACATTTCTGTTAAGATAAACTCCATTAGGAGTCCATATGCTCCATATTGGGAGCGGACATGGTAAAAATAAAAAAATATCTATCCATTTTGTTTGCATTTTATACATATTATACTGTGCGTTTTGTGTCATTTCTACGTGATATGCCACCTCTGCTGCTTCAATCTGTTTGTCCAGGAATCGGCGTTTATCGAGTCGCACCGACTTTTTGACTATCTTATCCTGGAGTTGATAGTTAGCCCGACGTTGCTCGATTCGATTTGGGTTTTTCCCACTGTCCCTCAGTGTTTTAAACCGGGCTTTCTCTTCAATATTCTTCCACGTGTCGTCGGACATCCACGCTAGGATGACCTGGGAGGAAGCAATGAGACAGACTGGGGAAAAAGAACCTTGGAGGAACTTGTGGTGACGATATGCTCCGTATAGGGAGCGGATATGGAATAAAACAAAATATTGTGCTTTTAATTACTTCATTTTTAATAACAACTTAGCACATACGGTATATTAGTAGACCGCAACGACTGATATCATTATGAAGTTGCCCGCAGAGGTCAAAAGTTTGGTTACCCTGGTTTATACGTATATTGTTAATTATAATTAATACCAATTACAGTCAAAATATATTTTTTTACATATTTTAATAAAGCACCTGCGGTTTGATAACTGAATATCATTTACAAAATTTGTAAATAAAAATAGGGTGGAGAATAACTACTACTCTCTTTGAATAAGAGATGTTGAGAAACTAAGCAATAAACAGTTCTCAAAGAAAAAACTTCTGTTAAGATACTTCATTAAGACGCCATATTCTCCACATAGCGAAGGGATATGGATTAAAAAAAATGTTTAATTCAGGGGTGGGGTGGAGGGGGCTCGCGCGAGCCCCTTGTTAAATTTCACCGTGACCGGCGAGCCCCTTGTTAAGATAAGAAAATCATTCGAATGTCTTAGATCAAATCAGCACCTAACTGCAATTTTATTATGAAATAAGACTTAGTAGCCCCTTCATTTTTTCATGCAGCGTTGTGGGCTTCCGTGCCTCATGGGTTCGAGTTAATCACTAGTCCTGTCTTAGCCTTATCATTCTATCCCTACTACTCTTTTTGGAAAAGAAAGGTTGAGCGACTAAGTAACAAACAGTTCTCGTAGAAAAAAACTTTTGTTGAGATACCTTCATTAGGAGGCCATATGCTCCACATTAGGAGCGAAAATGGATAAGATTTACCGAGCCCCTTGTTAAGATATTGGCAGCCCACCGCTGGTTTAAGTAATTTTGTAATATTATTAAGGCTTGTCGGTTTTCAAAAACAGTTTATTTTTTGCTAAATTTGTGTTAAATATTACATACTGAAATAAAAATGATCAAATGCATCTAAAAATGCACAAAGTTCATAAAATAATGTCAGATTTCTCTGCGGACCACACTTTGCCGATCGCTGTCTTATAGCGTGGTCCCTATATCTTCGCTATAAGAGGGTTGACTGTTAATGAACTTCATAACGGAGGGCATTACACGTGAATTTGTATTTATAAGTAAACCTGTTTCGAGATAATGTGAAGATCGACATTCAAATGATCACCACAATTAAGTATTTATTATTTATCTGTTACCGGAGATTGATAAATTTTATCAACAGTTATTTACAGATGCTGTAATTAGGTCGTCTTCATTAATAGAATATTAAGAAACAATCGTTCGAAGGCCCAGACAATGCCAACATTTGATTTTATTCTTAAAAAGTTTATCCGAATAAGATTTTTTAGGTCATTTTTTAACTATAATCGAACTCGGTCATTACAACCGCGGAAATAGCGAGATCTCGGATGTAATGAGTAACATTCGTTGACATTTTAGTTTATGGTTTTCTCCATAAATTTATTTATTCATACTTTCGATGGTTTCGGCGGTAACTTTGTGAAAGTTCATTTTAATATAAAATTTAAATTTTATATTTATTTATTCACTTTAACAACGAGATACTTCTCGGGCATATCGGGAAAATTTAAAACAATGAGAGTGTAAACGATGAAACAAACATCAATTAAAAATATGAATCGTTCAAATTATGTACATTCTCACAGATTATGTCACTAACCCCGAGTTTCCTGGTAAAAGAGCTTATGACCGTCCGTATTTGGGCGGCCGGCGAGCCCCTTGTTAAGATAAGAAAATCATTCGTCTTAGCTCAAATCAGCACCTAACTGCAAATTCTGTAGATGGTTACATTTTATTATGAAACAAGACTTAGTAGCCCCTTCATTTTTTCATTTACCGTTGTGGGATTCCGTGCCGGACCTTATGGGTTCGAGATAATCACTAGTCCTGTCTTAGTCTTATCATTCTATCCCTAATACTTTTTTGGAAAAGAGAAGTTGAGCGACTAAGTAACAAACAGTTCTCGTAGAAAAAAAAAAGTTTTTTGAGATACTTTGATTGGGAGCGAAAATGGATACAAATAAATGGATAAGATTTACCGAGCCCCTTGTTAAGATATTGGCAGCCCACCTATAGTCTGATAAAATGAGTAATGATTATAACGAGCAAATTCAGTCGGTCTCATCTTATCTCATTACTAGACCCGAGACAAACATTTGTGGCCCAATTTCGTTTTTTTAACTAGGCCATCGATACAGCTCGTCCTGCCGTCTGATTTCAGTATCGGATGGGTTACGAAAACCCATGCCATCGTACACAAATCGATGAATAGATTTTTAAAAAATCAATACACGAAAGTGTTCGTTTGTGGATTTGAGCCCGTGGGCACCGCGATTGAATAGGAACAGTTTTCAAGAGCGTCCACTATTCAACTAAACAACCGGTAATATTTTTTTTAAATACGAATTTTAGTTTGAGAATTGCGAATATGTACGCAATTGACACGTTGGCCCGCCCTGCACTTTGAAAATTCATGTCCGCTGCAAACGTGGAGCATATGGCCTACTAATGGCGGCATATCAGAAGATTTTGTTACTCAGTCGCTCAACCTCTTTTTTCAAAGAGAGTAGTAGGGATATAAGGATAAGGCTAGGACAGGACTAGTAATTAACTAATCGCTCTCGCTACACCCAATTATCAAAGAATAGGAAAGGGTAATTTATATCAAAACCAAACGTACCTACATATAATAAAATGTTTTAAATTAATCTTTGTTTAATGTTGAATTATTTTTATTCTGTACACTTCCATAAATTTTGTCGATAACGACCCGGGTTTCGCCTTTCGGCATCTTCTGGTTTTATCCAGTGCACGAATGCACTCGAACTGACGGGCAGCTAACGGTGAGCATTGTCTATATACAAACATAAAAGTGAATTCGCACAGTATAATTATTGTTAACCTAATTGATATGACTGCAAGGATTTATGACAGTAAAATTTCATCAAGCACCTTCAGTCGGAATTCTAAATTGTAATCTTTGTTTATTTATTAATTGAAAGTTAGACCACAACTGTAGACATAATTTATGTCATATTATTAAAACAAATGCCAAAAATAATTCCATTTTAATGATATTATTTATAGTACAGATATTATTTATATTATCAAAATTAATGAATAATGGATTCGTAAGATAATAATATGATCATTAATATCTTTCATAAAAGCTATGACAAACAATTAAAATACTTTAGTAACTAGAGATGCAAAAAAACCCGGGAATTCTAAAATGGTGAATAATATCATAAATTAGCACGGAAAATTGGGAAAAACGCAGAATATTAGAAATGATTAGATCAAATGACATTTGTTGTAATGTTGACGTCAATATATTATGTGTGTCGCCAAGTGTCATTAAGGGTGGGTGTAGGGCGACACAGTGACACCTATAATTAAGAAAAAATATTAATTGACTCGTTTACAAACATTCGTTTAGATAAAATCTAGCGTAATAAGATTTGTAAAACATCTCGGAAGAGTTAAGCAGTTCTTATTATTATATTCCAATAAAATGGAGCTGTAAAAAAAGAACAGTGAGCCAGTAGAGTCGGCCAAACACTTCCTCTGCGGTGCTTAAAAAATCTTCCGATATATTGCTGGCCCTTAAGGAACCATGTGAAAGACATGATTTTTTCATAATATACGTCCTGGGTTTTTACCTCCCATCAGTTACTGTATACTTATTACTGATTTTT